>VZRR01012549.1:72681-199000 GCA_013398015.1 Oreocharis arfaki
TTTTTGGGGGTGTTTTTTTGGGGTTTGGTGTGGGGGGGGGGGGGGGTGGGTCATAGAGTCCTCAGGTAATGATGTTTGAGGGTCCTAAATCAGTTTGGTAGCTCTACTTTTCATCCCCTGAGTACCTCTGTCATCTTTGGAAATGTGTTTTTTAAACTTTAACCAAATTAGAGGCATTTGAGACTATTTTTCTGAAAACAGAAGTTTGCTTCTGATTGAATTTAACTACTGGAATAACTTCCAGCATTCAAGTGGCTAAAAATTAGAAGCTGATGAGGCTGGGTTCAGATTGTTTCCAGATCTTAAAGAAGACACAGTGTTTACAAAATTAATACCTGTTTTCATAAATGACCTCTTTTACATAAATAAAAGCTTTATTGACAATGCAAGTTTGTAACTTTGAATGTGTATCATATGTAGAGTTACCTCTGCAGATTTTACATACAAAATTTCCCATAAACTTCCACAGGAATTAAGTGTATTGATGACATATAATAACCCTGTTTATGTGATTGATTATTTAATCAGTTTATTATTTTGTTTGTCTAGTAATTTTTTCTGTGTGAGTGGGCATCTATTAATTTCTTCTAGTATTCCAAGAGCTGGATTACATTCTAGTAGTGGACTGGACTTTATAGCTAAGCAAGAGATGGACTCTGAGATACTACTTGCAGTAGATACTTTTTTACATTATGATTCTTTGTGCTGAAATTGCTCACAGTATTTCATGTCAGTTACTCAAATTCTTTTATTTCTTAACTAGAAGATACCGTTTTTCATTTGGATGTTTGGAATTAATTTAATTTTCCAGCTTTCACTAAGGATTAGTTTCTGCTAGGAACAGGTGCTGCTTTTTCTTCTTAACAGAGACCCATCATTAAAAAAAAATGCCAGGGTGAACATAAAGTTCTGATTAGCATCAGGATATGTTTGCACTTTCATACCTGTTTGGAGTTACTTCTAAATAGTGATGAGTCTTTATCACTGCATCTTCTTGTCAGTAAAACAGGTCTGGTGACTACAACTTGGGAAAGACTCTATTTCTTCACTCAAGGTGGCAACTTAATGTGTCAGCCAAGGGGAGCAGTAGCTGGAGGATTGATTCAGGACCTGGATAACTGCTCTGTTATGGCTGTGGACTGTGAAGACAGAAGATACTGCTTTCAGATCACCACTCCTACAGGCAAAGCGTATGAGACAGGTTTTGTTTGAGGACAGCCAGTCACACCTACCCCTTCAGATGCTCTTTCCTGTAAAACATGCTTGGTATAGTAGTAAGCTTTTCTGGGTTTCCAGAAGGGTGTTTCCAAATTAAAAGCATGTTCCTTCCAATCCTCCCCCACAAGTGCCTGAATGGCACATGTGGTGTCTTTTAGCTGCGGCTTATTCGTGATTTTTGTTCCTTTGGTGGTTAATAGATGCAAAGCTTGGTGATATTATTGTAAGCCCTGGAGTCAAACAGTCCTGGTGTCCACTGTTAGCACTT
The DNA here is from genome assembly GCA_013398015.1 of Oreocharis arfaki. Lineage (NCBI taxonomy): Eukaryota > Metazoa > Chordata > Aves > Passeriformes > Paramythiidae > Oreocharis > Oreocharis arfaki. The sequence continues at coordinate 74,168 of VZRR01012549.1, forward strand.
ACACACTTTGTTTATATTTTAGGGGTATAACCCTTCAAGCAGAAAGCAAGAAAGAATATGAGGAGGTAAAAATATTTTCTTAATGTTATTATTCTTGTATACAAGTGAGCTTGAAGACTTCAATTTCATTTTTCCCTTCCAGTGGATATGTGCCATCAACAACATCTCCAGACAGATCTATCTCACTGACAATCCAGAGGTGGGAGCTTGTTTCCATCTTTCAGTCCATTCCTTCAACTTGCTCTCCCATTATTCTTCACGTGGTAGTGTAAAGTACATGTCTGAAAGAGCTGTTCTGTCTTGTTTCCATAGGCAGCTGCAATCAAATTAAATCAGACAGCCCTGCAAGCAGTGACTCCTATTACCAGCTTGGGAAAAAAACACGAAGTTCAGCACCCGAGGTAACATTCTCCTTTGCATAGAGCAGGGACTGAGTGCAATTGTTTTGAGCCTGGGGCTCAGAGGTCTTAAGAAGTTGTTGGGATTGTCAGTGAAACTGAAAGACACAAGTGCAGGTCTCTGCTGGCAATGCAGCTGTGAATGTGGACAGGGCAGGGAGACAAATGGCCACCTATTGCTCAAAGTCAGCCCACGCTCAGTGTGGATCTGCATTCTGTCGATCTGGTTTAATATACCAATGTTTACTCTTGTCCTAAATAATATTAGGTTAAAAAAAGATTTTATTACAGTCCTCAGTAACATGTAAATAGGGAAATACCTTACATGTCTGCATAGTGGTTCAGTCCTGCTTTAGATTTTTGAATAATCTTGTGTCCCTTCCAGAGCAAAGGTAGGGTGTCACTGATTGATAGTAATGTAATTTTTTTTCCATTTTCACTTTAGCCAGACTGTAAAGAATATGGAAAATGACAAAATAATTCCCAGTGAATCAGCTGGCAGTCAAGACTCCACACAACTCATTGCTCCTGGAACACCAATTCAATTTGATATCGTGCTGCCTGCCATGGAATTTCTGGATCAGAACAGAGGTGGCAGGTATGGCCAGAGACAGTGATCCATCACTGTAACTGTGAATTCAGGCATGATGAAGTATTGCAGCATCTGTTTGTGGCGATGACCAGAATCTGTACCTAAAGTTCTAATTTTTCTTTCACAGGCGTGCAAACCCATTTGGGGAATCAGAAGACAGCAGCAAAGATGAGGAGGAAGGTCAGTGCTTCTTTCATCCAGGTAAAACTAGTCATGATTTTAGCTTAAGGAAAGCACCTGACATCATGAAGCAGAAGTAACAGATCCATAGCAAAGTGACCTTCTTGGAGCAGCACAAGTAGGGCTTGGCCGTGGCTGTTCTCCTCTTCCCCTGTGCCTGTAACCCACAGCCCTGTCAGAAAACTGCTCTCAGAACCAAAGCAGTACCTACTGCTGTGAACATTCGCCCTGCTTTCCCTTGCTCACCACCAGCCATAAAAGGAGCCTGGTCGAGTGATGGCTGTGCTGCATAATGGCTGCTTAGTTGTCACAGTAAGTCTTATGGTGACAGTCAAGGAGCAAGGAAAGGTTTGGTGAAAACCTCACTGGGCTCAGCTGCATGGAAGGTCAGAAGGACATAAAAGAAAGGGAGGAATGTACGAGGCTTAATGGAAGCCAAGGCTTGTGCAGTCCTAAATCATTGCTGTTTATATGCACCCGATAAAAAAACAGGCAAGGGAGTTTCACTTGGCTAATCAAGTTAAGCATAAAGGACCAGTTACACTTTTAAAGCTTTTAGGCAACTGCAATAACTTCCTTCCCCACCTCCACACTGGTGCCTGTTCACACAGTTTGAAACTGGGTCAGGGCACTGTGTGACTCATGGCAGAAAGCCACCACTCATGACAGTCACCAGCCACAGGCTTACTGTTGAATTTCCAAAGTGAATAAAATAATTCCATTGATACTTTGAGCTACTGGGAAATTGAAGTAGCACAGTGAAGGAAGTCATGGCTTTTCTCTTGCAGATTCCCTGCTGCAGCAGATGTTCGTGGTTCGGTTTTTAGGGTCCATGGCTGTTCAGTCTGATGAGACGTGTGAGGTGATTTATGAAGCCATGAGACAAGTGCTGGCTGCTCGGGCCATTCACAACATCTTCCGCATGACTGAATCCCACCTCATGGTCACCAGCAAGAACCTGAGGTACTGAAAAAGCCTTAACTTGTCAATATTCTGTTCTCTTCATACAATTTGTGATTAATTATCACAAATAATTGGTTGGTTTTGTTTTTCTAAGACATACACCCTTTGAGGAAGCAAGATCCGAAGAATCACTTTACCTAGAAAGAAATGTCTCTTTTCTTATTCTGTGGTATCTAGAAATGATCCTCCAGACTAAGTTGTAAGAATGTCCTATCAAAATCTAAGTGGGGCAGTGGGGCTATAAGACCCTGCAAAGATACAAAAAAAAGATGCAAAAGAATGGATTGAAAGATTCTCTTTCCTAACACTGTCCTTTGACAGCAGCATCACTATAGGATATGCTGATACCAGACATTCCCTTTAGCTGGGTTGTGTTTATGTCCCTCTGCATTTCATGTTAGCCCAGGCATTCAGGATCCTTTCCAAGTGACTCAGAAAGGTCTTCTCACCTGTACCTTTCAGGCAGCTGAGAGTCAAGGCCAAGATTTGAACCTTGCTGAGCACAGCTAAAGCATCTGATTCTGTGCATCTGTAAAACTGCTAGTGTTACTGCCTTTCTATTATAAAGCCCCTTGAAATTACCAGAAATCACTCTAAAATAATTTTTTTCCCTACATGCAATTGCAGGTTAATAGATCCTCAAACCCAAGTTACAAGAGCAAGCGTAAGTAACTTTTTCTATCACAGCAGTGACTACTCAGTCACATGAACCTGAGCTAACCAGCTGACTTGAGCTGGTTAAACATACAAATTACTTATTTTACTTTTCCAGTTTGAACTCACCACTGTGACACAGTTTGCTGCCCATCAGGAGAACAGGAGACTGATTGGCTTTGTGATCCACCTCAGTGAGACTCTGGGAGAGGAATCCATGAGCGCATATGTTTTTGAGAGCAACACAGAAGGGGAAAAGGTTTGCACAACATTTAATGAAATTCTTTATTTAGAAAACAGGTCTGTGGCTTCTTGACTTGCACATCTGGGAAACAGTGCTATAGAAACAAGAGCAGCTCAATTTTTGGCCAAGAAAACCTGCGTTAACATGCAAGCCTTCACTGGCTTATGTCTAAAAAGGACCAAACGAACAGATAATGCAGCAGCATGTACAAGGAGGAAAGGATGAGATTGCTAATCCCAGCATTAAGAGCGATGGGAAAGTGCTGTCCAGCACCAGCACTAACAAAAGGAATGTCAGCTATGTTGAGACGTGTGCAGCTGTGAAGCTTTCACAGACAAGGCAGCCATATGTGCTAACACCACACGCTGTTTGCTGCGTGCTGTAACAAATAAGGAGTGGGACGGAGAGCTTCTGTCCCTACAAATACTTATACTCCCCCAGGTGTGGGAATAAAGTCTGGTGAATAAAACTAACCAAGCTGAGTACAAAGATTTACCAGCCTCTGTGAGCTTTGAAGCTGAACCCAAGATAGTTTTCTTTATCTGTAATTAGCATAGCAAATTGGTATTCCACCTCAGCTTTTAGGCCTGGTTTTAAGACTAAGTCTGCACGGACACTTCGGTGGTTTACTCTTAATTAAGGAACAAAAAAACCAAACCAAAACTGAACTTCACATGTATTTCTTCTTTGTAGATTTGCTATGCCATTAGCTTGGGAAAAGAAATTATTGAGGCACAGAAGGTAAGTTGGTTTCATTCCCCACACCTGTGTGATAAATCATGTCCTGCTTTTGGGCTGCACTGTCCAGGTACCTCTGGTGTGCATAAGAAAAAAGAACTGCTACTCCTCCTAAGGGCAAAGTTTTGTAGACATTATTTAACACATCAAAAATAAACGCAGTTTGATTTCACAGTAACGTGATTTGAGATAAAATGTGCCACCCCAAACCAAATTCAGAATTTTACAAATGCAACTGTTCATGTCTGAAAGAAAGCTGGGAGCAAAGTTTTCAAAAAACCAAACCAACTCTTTGTGATGAAATATGAATCACACACACTGCTGTGTCACTGTTAGAAACTTACATTCTTTCCTCCACTAGGGAGGAAAGGCACAGTGTTATTCCAAATGAATGACAGTTACCCTGTCCCTTGTAGATACATTTTATTCATATAGATGTGACATTATTATTTGCTGTATATTTTTGCTGCTAAGATTTCAGAACAAGTTGGGGAATGAGCTTCTAGTCATAACCAATAAGCAGGGGTATAATAAATAAATTATTTAGACTTTAGATAATTTTCTTCTTGCTTTTTAGTAACTAAAGAACAGCAAAATAAAGGCTCAGAATTAATTACCTTTTTTTTCTTGTACTCCTAATGAGTGTCTTTAGTTAACCAAAAGGTATTATTTATATTTCAAGTCTTTATTCTAAAGGTTGTTTAAAAAAAACCCCAAACTTGCAAAAAAACCCCAAACTTGCAAAACCTTAGCAAGAAGTACTGGGAAATGTGTGTTCCTCAAAGGCTGCTGCAGCTTGCTGACCTTTCTTTTTCTTCAGGATCCAGAAGCATTAGCTCAGCTAATGAAGTCTGTGCCATTAACAAATGATGGGAAGTTCATGCTCCTGAATGATGTGTCAGAAGAGGATGGAACCATGCATGAAGGAGGGGAGGAATCAGAAGCTTAAGCAGCTCCTGTCACTTCCTGGAGCCTGTGTGGGAGCAGCAAGAGCAGGGAGTGGCTCTGGGGAATCTCTGGTTTTCAGTCACCTGCGCACACTTGAGGCCAGCTGCCCTTTCCTGCTGGAGAGCACCGGCGACTTTGCAGCAGAGTCCCTCTGGATTTACAGTGGAAGCACAGCAGGACTGGGCCCTCGAGGCCTTTTGCATTTGTGAATGTGTAGAATTTGTGAATAGAGCTGTGTGTGGGAGCTGACAATCCTGAGCACTGTTTCGGCGGGAGCCCCGTGCTGCTGGCGGGCAGGAGCGCGCGGCTGTCAGCCACCGAGGGTTAATGGCATTTATTACATGTGCAGGGCCGGCAGCCTGTCACTCCACTGAAATTCGTGTGAGCTGCCTCCTCCTCTGACAAATATCAGGCCTCAAATTTCCTACCATAGTCAATTTTCATAGTTTGCATGATTATGTGCATCTGAATGAAGGTTAAAAATGCACTATCTACTTTATTTCAGATGAAGTTATTTTTAGTCTAGTTTAAGTGTAACAAGATTTACCTTTTGTGCTAGCCTATTTACAAACCAATTTGTTAAACACTAAATTTTTCCTATTAATATAATCTATTTTTATATTGCATCTAGAATAAGCTTACAAAACAAATCTAAGTGCCTAGTCTTACCTTCCAGGGGACCACACTCTCACGTCTGTAATTAAATAATGGACATAATGTACCTCCTTGATTTATTATTCTAAATACCACTGACATGCAAACCTCAGAAGTAGGCAACGAATGTGGCATGTTAGTTGTGTGCAGTTTTTCTATGGTTAGGTTTCTTGCCAGAGATGGTAATAGTAGGACAAATAAGTACTTTTATAGTAAGAATTCTTTGTATTTTTAACATTGTGGTGACATGCAACAGCTGAGTCTACCAGCAACCACTGGTTTTAGGAAACTGAGCAATAAAATGTTAGATTACAAGTTTCAAATGACAAGTTTCATAGTACCTTCTTAAGATTAGACACAAGAGAGATTTGGCGAATAAGTTTACATTTTTTCCCCCTCCTGAAAACATGAGCAACATTACTTTGCAAGAACAGACAAAATAAAGAGCTGGTACTAGGAGGAGGAGTGTAATCTATAGCATAGTTTATATTAATCTAGATATCTAGGTATCTAGAAAAAATGGCTGAAATTCCTCAAACTTAATTTAACTCCTCTCAGTCACTAGGAAACTAGATTTTCCCTAAGCAGAAACTGAGCAACAGTAGCTGAAGGATCCCAGATTGGAAGTGTTTGATGTGGAATAAATTTAATTTAACTGGTTACTGAATGTTTAAAAGTACTGTGGAAGAAAACTGTTAGTAACTGACACAAAAACTTCTTCGTAAATAAAAGCTGAAGCTGTCTTATTAAAAAAATTTAACACCCGCTGAACTGGTGTTACTGAAAACACTAAGAATGAGGTTCTCAAAATTGCATTTATTAACACAGTTTTATGTACATAATGTTCTCTACTCACAAACCAGACTGGAGTAACAAAATACCCTTTTGTACAATGAGTTAGGAAACAATAAGTATTACATTTGGTCCTTTGTACCTGAGAAGCTGAAAACAGCTGTTGATGGACATCTGATGCAACTCAAATTTCCTTCTGGTTCCAGACTGCATTAGGACGTGCAGAATGTGCCCTTCAGCACCAGGAGTTTGCAGCAGCTGGGTGCTGCTGGGGCCATGCAGACCCTTGGTGTCAGGGCTGACAGGGAGCTGGGTGTCCACGCTCTGCTTCCACAGCCCTGTGAGAGGCAGGGCACTGCAGCCCCGAGGCTTGTGGCATACAGGGCACAGCACAGGGACAGGAGGGTGCAGGACCCCTGGCAGAGCAGCTGCCACCACTTCCAGCAGCCTTGGCACAGGGCTGGACACATGAGGGCAGTGGTGGCAGCTGCCTGTTCTGACTCTGTCCTGAAGGAAAAAACCACTAGCCATGTTTTATGTCCCTGCAGCAAATTCATAACGCTAATTTCTGTCACTCCTGGGAATTCTGAGTGAGCACATTTGGTTTAGTTTAGGGGATTTTTGTTTTAGCTCCATTGTCTCATCTCCAGACAACCAGTTAGGGTCCATTCAGTTCCTGTAATTCCAACAGGAGGCCAAAAGCAACAGGAAGAGTAGTAGCACCACAGCATGAATTTTGCACCCCTTCCATATCCTTGTGGGGACAAAAAAGGGATTTAATGCAACTCAGTGTCACGTGTGCCCAGGACCCACCTTGGACTTCAGATGAGAAAAAAAAATCTTTCTGCATGTCTATGCTGCTACATGACAAAGAGAAAGAAGGAAATACAAACTACAGTCCTGTATTAGCAAGAATAGCTCTATTATCACTGTACATATTTGTGTATGTATATATTTTTGCCACATAGAGTATACATTTCATTCTCCCAGATTAAACAGGCGTCTATAAAAATAGGCTGTGTCCTTCCTCTAGAATTTCCATCACCAGAACCACGTGAATTTGTTAGCCACCGTACATGAAGACAGTGCTCAGTTCATGTCATGTTCCACTGCAAAGCCTTACCTTAGCAAGATAGTGTCTTCCCAAAAGGAAAAAAAAGTGGAGAAGGGAAAATACAAGTGCAGATTAGAGTGTGGGCTGTGTCTTGACTGTACACAGCTCCCTAGCAAGGCCATCCTGGGGGAAAGGAACACCATCTATGTGTCATTCTGCCGTTGGAAGAATGGAAATGCAGCGCTTGGCCATTCCACTCCATGAACTTACATGACTTCAGCTGAGCTGGGAATGTGGAAGGATGTGCACAGCAACTGCAGCAGGATGGGAAGCAGCAACAAGAATGCTGATCTTGGCAGTGCTACTGAGCGTTCAGTGCGGGCAGTTTGGTCAAAAAAAGTGTACACAAATTAAAAAAACCCCTGTATCAAAGTAAAAAAGCAAAAATATAAATCAAGTAATGCAGCATTCTTTAGGGCAGTTATAATGAATTAAAAATAAAAACTTCAATGAGCCCAGCTGATTTTAACAGTCCATGAAGCTTGTGTGTCATGTTCTCAGAACCAACAAGTGGAAGGTTCGTATCAGTCTGGTCTTTCCAGTTGCAACAAAACATTCATCCTTGCTGTCTGAATGTTGAAGTGACTGGCAGGAAAACGCGAATCAGAAGTACATCAGGAACTGTTTTAACCAGTCACCCAAGAGTGGGTGGAACAATTTGAACCATTAAAACAAGTATTAAAGCAAGTTTGGTCTAAAAAACCAGGAGTGCCAAAAAAACCCCCAAGGGTAGTTCTCTCAGCTGGACTGACTGGAGTAGTTTACTCTGGTTGGTAAGACCTAGAAGGGTGTTATGTTCTGGGAGATTAAAACACACCTGTATATTTTAATAAAAGTGGTGTTTTCTTTTAAGCCAAGTCTAGCTACTTATGTTAGGAATCAGAAGAACTCTTGCACAATCTAGAACCTCTACTTGCAGGCATGGACAGATGTTATACAGAGTTCTCACAGTGTTCAGCAGCTTCTGAGCCTGCAGTGCAATTATTGTTAATAATCAGGCATGTAAGACTGTATGAACAACACACGGTACAACAGACCTACAAAGGCTAGGAAACACAGAATTGAGGCTGAAACTTGCAATTAGGCACAACATATTCATGAACTGTAAGATCACTTAATAGTTACAGACACCCATCACAGTGTCTGGTCATGAAAGGAAGAGCTGAGTGTGGTTCTGTCTTGACTCTGGATTTCCTTACTTCTGTGGATGCAAATCAGACCTTCGGTATGAAATGAGAAGTAATTTGTTATGTTAACTTTTCTTGTTTTCCCATTCTTTGATAAGGGGGCAGAAACAGGGGAAAATAAATGCCTGACAGGATCCTAAGTTCCCACAGTACAAATACTATCTATAGTAATAACAAGGGGGTTTGGAACAAAACAGTAATAAGCACTTCCATTTTGTGTAGTGGATTTAACATACATTCACAACATACACTGTTACATCCACAGTGTAATCTGTGACTGCATTAAATGCAACAGGACTGCACAATGACATGCCTGAATTATTTTTCTGGACAACAGATACACCCAGTATCTGGATTCAATTTTTTTTTTTTTCTGGCTGAAGAGATGCCAGTTCAAATCTTGGACCAACAAGCTATGAGTTTGGGTTTTTTTAAATGCTATGATAGAGATGCGAGAATGCATCTAGCAATTAATAAGGATTTTTTATCTGCACATCTGTACTTTAAAATAACTACCTCCAAGGTCAACATTTCATTAAATTATTTTCAGTCTAAAGAAAGTGCTGTAAATAATGCAAACTCCTGAAAAATAGGAGTTTCTACAGGAAATATAGACAAACACAGACCTAGCCTCACTGGATGCTAGTATACTACTGTACATTTTCTCTTGGATTTAACAGAGCAAGTAAATAAAATCTAGAGCCTTTACCCCTACAGAGTGTTACTGATGAAGACAAGGACATGAGTTATTTGAGTAAGTAATCATCACCCATACCAGCCATGTCATTTCACAACAGGCTCTGCAGGCGTAGAGTTGGAAAGATCTCCATTGCTTGCTTTACCAGATTCTTCTACAAAAATAAAAAATAAAGACATGGATCATGTTTAACACTCTATTCAAAACAAAACCCCTCAATTCTTAGCATATATATATGATGGTGATGTCATAGCAACACCTGATGCAGTATTTCATGGTAACCATACGCAGCCAGACCTTGCAGCACAAGAAGTCCTGGCCCTATGAAGAAATTCATATTTGAGGTGGAAGGTTCTTCAATCAGCAGTACTTGTCTAAAAATTACATATACAATGCTCACACATTTTTCAGAGTCCAAATATCATGGCAGAAGGCATAGATATTATTACCATGTTCAGAACCTTCCCCCCAGTATGCATTTCCAGCTTTTCTCACTGCAAAGCACATTGCTTGGGGAACTGAACAGGTATCACAACAGAAAATATTTAACCTAAAATATAATTAACTGATGTTCTCCAGAATGGTCTCCTACAGACTCCAGAAAAGCACATCTATTCCCACAATGCTTGGAGTTGTTTGGATTTGTGGTTTTGGTTTTTTTCTTGTGCTGAGTATTTATTTGAGCAACTTCACTTAATATAATGAAATATAAATTAATGCTAAAAGATTTTTTCTTTGAAAATTCATTTTCTAGTGCAGAAGAAAACTAATCTTTTTCTCCAGTGACTGTAATCTCACAAGTCACTTGTGCCTTTGTCAGAACTATTCTCTGAGTTTTTAAGTAACTTGTGACTGAACTGCATTTCTGTATCTTGATCCTTAGGAGCACTCTCATTTCTTTGGAAAGAATTTTCCCAAGAGAATCTTTCAGAATTCATGAGGGAGAATATACAAGCAGGAATAGAAATGCAAAAGACCCACATTACCTAGTCAAGAGACCACACCACAAATTAAGACCTTACCCTTTGAATATAGAATTCAATGGGAGACCAAGCAGATCATAAACATCTGAAAATATATATAGTAACTGCATTATCTGCCTATGTAAATTGAAAACCAGTGGGTACAACAGGTGAAAAACACTTTATCTAACACCAGCTAAGGTTGTCATTGCCAACACTGGCAAGTGAAGAGGTAAATATGATGCTGAAGTTACTGAATTAAATATTACTGCAAATATGCAATTCTCCCTGTCCCAAGTTTTTTGGGGTTTTTTTTTCGGTCAGTTGGGTCTTTTGTGGTGTTGCTTTTTTTTTCACACTCCAGAAGAATAGCTTGAAATTCACCTATTCCAAAGAAGGCCTTCTAGAGCTGTTCTTGCTCAATCACCCATGACCACATAAACCTCTCTCTGGAATACTCAATCAGCCCACAAGCAAGAAGGCAGTTAGAGCAAAACAAAAAGGACCTTCCCTACTAAGGCACACAGTCTCATGAGCCAAAATGTTCTACATACAGCATTCACTCACCTTCTTTTTCTTTCTTTTCCTGGCTTTCTTCTGCTGCAGTTTTATCTGCTCTGAAAAAAATTCTTGCACTACTTAGTGAGAAATAAAGGAGTTCAAATTCCTAAGGGAAAAGATAAAGAGGAGCATCAGTGAAGAATGAATTTGCAGACAGGTACCAATGGGATTTTTCAGGAGCATCTTAGACACCTAGATTTCAGTACCTAAATCATTTAAATGCTCTTGAAAATCTTTCTCCATTCATACCCGATTCACATGCATTTTACAAAGCAAATGTCAGCCTTTACATCAAAGGGCAACTTAAGCAGCTGAAAATGAGGTTTGTAGCAGCAGTGAGAACTTAGAGCAGCTTGCCCATGGAAAACCATGCAAGCCAGTAATTTAAATGGCTTGATCAGTGTCTGAACAAGGTTCAATGATGTGTTTTTTTAAACACAGTGCACAGTCCTGGGAACCATGAGGGCATACAGGGCCTTATCTATTTCAACAAACATTACAGAACGTAATCACGAGCTGTAAAACTAGGCAATGACAGATTTTTCCCATAGGCTTCTCCAATCAAGAGAGAGAAAGCACCACACCACAGATGAAACCTGAGCTGCTGTGCTTCAAAATTCAAATGCACCTTTCCCCTATTCGATAACTAACGCATCATTCAATTTAGCAGCTCAGAATTAACACATGGGCAACTGAGGGTTCACAGTGTTTCGTGGAATAAGTTTAACCAAAAGATATTCTCCCCTATTTAAGCATTTATGGTTTAGTTGCATTATATTTCAAACTCCATGGGACAAAGAATCCAAATCAACCAGGTCTTCAAATACCACAAAAACTGATGACATTCCCTTCAGGTCATACACCTCAAGTCTTTATGCTCTTTTTGAATTGTCACGGAAGACAATGCTCTGGATTTTGCTCTCAATGAGCTCCATCAGAACACAGTTACATGATTTGTGATGAGTAAGTGCTGAACAGAAATTGTTACCCAGACAGGTAACCAGGCCTGTGCTGTACCTGTAAACAAACTTCCAGTCGCTTGTGGGTAAGGTTCATAGTCTGTAGTAGTTTTTCATCTTGATTAGAGGACTGCACGTTCTGTTGCTTAGCTACTGCTCTTATTTCCTTCACATACTTCTCTCTAACAGACTGGAACCAGTGCAGAGAATCAAACTCCTGGTACTGATCCAAAAGCTTCAGAATGTAAGCCACACCTAGTCATTGACAAACCATGTACTAAAGTCAACATGTAATTTGCAAAACAGTTTGTGAATGTCTTTACAGATGAGCCTAAGCTGATAATTCCATGCAAATATAATTTAAACTGTTATTAACTTACAATTAATCTATCAAGAAAAATCACAATAAAGAACAAGCTTAATTCAAGTAAAAACCTCACAACTTCTCCAAATTTTTGCATTCCTTCTCATCTAGATGAGAACCACAAGCTTTGAAAGAAATTTGGAAGCACCAATATATGTTCAAATTGCCTGCTCCCATACCCAGCTATTCCATGTTTAGGAAATTCTGAACACAACCATAACCCTCAAATCCATTTTGCTGACGCAAAGACAAATCCAATTAAATGACGGAATTTTTAATTATGGGAACAGACAAAGTACAAACAAAACTTTTCTTGCAAATATCCATTACGTTGGCTTACCCAAAGGCTAGTGAGGGTGCTGAAACTTACCCATGGCAAACCCATCATCAGTGAAAGCTGCTCCACTTTTGTTCTTCTTATTCAATTTCTCCTTGCAACTGATTGAATGCTCTACAAAATTGAGGGTCTGAAAGGATGAAAGGCTGTCTTGGAATCACAAAGAGACTCACAAATTTCACAAGGCATTGCCACACGTGCTACCACAGCCTAATCACAAAATATTCAAACACAAACCTGACCTAACAAGACCTTTTTTTGAAGGAAGCCCCTGTGCAACGCCACCACTCACCAGGGGGGGAACAATGATGTAGAAGTTCCGCAGGTGCATGTTCTTCGGGCTGCGGAACTCGGGAGCAAAGACATCCACCAGCATTTTGAAGTACTCGGTTCCTTCTGCAAAGTTCCGGGTGAGGTCACTGAGCACAGAGTCCAGCTGCCTGCAAGGGATGAGCAATGAGTTACTTGGTTCTGCTAAAAGTCCCTTTGCTTATCCACCTCTGGGGGTAACAACCCTCTCTTCACCCTTTGCCTACGTCCACAATCCAGGATTTGGAAGGGTACCCTACCTCTGCAGCCCATTTGAATCATGTGTCTTGATTAAATTTTCTCAAAAAATGTCTATGAATAGAATACCTGCATCTTTTTTATCCAAGACCCTGAAAAGTTTAAAAGCAGAGCTCAGGCACACGGCGAGGAAAGCTTGTTAGCTTTTAAACAAGGATTTCTTCAAGAAATCAGGTCCTAAGAGTCTATTACTATCAGTGCTACTTCACATTTTCTAAATAACTGCTTCTATTTTCTTTGCTTAAAGCAAATATTTTTGCATAAAGGCAGCCAAACTTTTAATATGCACACACACAAATAACTAATAGCTGCATTTATAAATATAAAATGACAATTGTCTCATCTCACCCCTGCCCCAGACCACAAAAGCATGATGTTAGTGTACCTTGCTGCTTTTTGTGTTTCTTCTGAAAGTCCTTCTTCTTTCACAAGCTCTTCAAAGTTAACAATATCTTCCAGATCAGGAACAAACCTGAAAACTTACTGTTTGTTAGGATTATGCTCAACTGTCTGTGTTCACTGAAGTATCTACCCTAATTTATACTTTACTTAATTTCATCTTCTGGGTTTGAACTACTTACTTCAAATGATGTCATATCTGTCATACCATTCTCATCCAGGCATTATTAACCTCACTTCTAAATACACATCATTATTTGTAGTTCTGTTTTTACTGGACTACCATCTCCTGCCTCTAGCACTCGATACCCTTGGTAACTCTAAGTTTACCATTATTTGCAAGAAAATCAACTATTTCTTATTATGTAAAAGTTACTATGTTTTCATGACCTTTCATAAACATAGACAAAATCTATACAGAAAAAAGGAATGTGTTTTCCAAGTTCCTCAAGGTTTGTATTACTTTTCCTTAATGCACCCTTGAAATTATTAAACATCACAAATTTCTGGCTTAAGGACTAATGTCTTACAGGTACATTCTATTAACTCTTTCGCCGTGTTTTTCCATAGAATGTTTTATTTTTAGTGATTTATGTCCATGATTGTACAGTGCTGAATCCTACTTAGTCCCAGTGCATAATTCCTCTTAGATAAAGGCATATAAATGGAACTTTTCAAGATTTATGCGGAGTAGCTAAGGGCATAGGGAATAACAGCAAGAATATAGAGCAAGGGGAAGAGAAGGAGCAAAGAGAAAAATGAAATATTTGTGGAAATACCTAATTGCACTACTGCAGCAGTGAAGTCCACCAGATCTTATCATTCGCACATAGCCCATAGCATTGCCTTTAAAAACAAGAAAATAATTTGTAATTACTTAAATACACACCCACTCTCAGAGCCTATAGGAGCTATGAAAATGCAAATTAAAGTTGCCACGTAGTTCTGGCAAAGAACTTGGCTCTGAAAGCCGAGTTATAAAAACTAAATTGAACCCTGCTATCAAAAGTCTATGTAGAGAAATAAAACAAAAATGCATCATCAAGCAATGTTTTGTTCACGTTCGTACAAACTCTTTCCACTGGGCACATGAAACACAAGTTCAGATCAGCCCTGCACATCTACAGCACCAGTGGCTGAAAATGTCATTGTCACATCATGCATTATTCAAGGATACTTCAGCAGGATGTATGGCCATTTTTTGAAATCCATGAACTTAATTGCAATAGGTTTTTACTAAGAAATACACTATGGGATGAAAGTCAGTTCCATAAGAAAGAAAAGAACTGAAAAGGGAACAGGAATCTATGCAATCTGTAGCTCTGTTTCACATTAAGACATGCAATGACTGTTTCTGTGTAATTAGATGAGAGCATTTATTTTGCATGGGCTACAGGGGAACTACTTTACTTTCCATCTGACTGGAATTAAGTCTAGCTTTAACCTGAACTAAAAGGTCAATTACTAGGTGATGAAAATCTCTTCCATTTAATAACATATATAACATCTTAGATAGCATTTCATACCAATTTGACTTATGAGTTGTCTGAACTGGTCAAGATAGCTCTGGCCATCCGGGGTTATTCCAAGTTTTCTGATGCCACGGTTGAATTTATCTGCTCTTTCAAAGGGATACTAGAAAAAAAATTTAGAATAATTTGTAAGAATAATAACCTAAGCAACCTCAGAAAAAAAACTTATCATCACATCAAGGAAATTCTATTTGTAATGTAGTTTTACCCCACATTTACAGCTTTATTTTTTTATAAATTATACACCTGCTTGTCTGCATTAGTTCACAAGACTAATTTTACTAAGTCATTTCTGCAAGCTGACAAGTGAAATAGTTTTATTGTGAACAAGAAAGTATTCCTAAAACAAAGTGTCCTTTGCACTTGACATGCAAAGAAGCTAGCAGTCTATTTTACTAAATACAGTGTCTCTCCCATTTTTGAGAAAATTTTCTAGCACGGAAAATCAGACCTACATTCCCAAATCCTGACATACTGGAATGAGTGCTACATGATCACATCATTTTGGATTCAATTCAAGTAAGCTTATTATTCTCAACTGAAAACTGTTATGCATGAGTTGGACCAGAAGTTTAGAACCTCCAATAGTCTACAGCTCCATCCTTAAGTCATTGAGAGAATGACTTTATCCAACTCCATATTTACAAATCAGACAGCATGAAACAAAGCCCTCCTGAATACAGACACTGGTAACACTGCATTTTGCCAGGACAGAAGCTGCCCCTTTGTCTGGGGATACACATATAGGAGTGTTATGGTTTGGTGCACCTTCAGTAACATGGAAGTAGCACTTCTTCTAGCAAATTACTCTAGAGCCTTCAAAAACTACTATACCTTGTGATCATTTTGATCCTTGACTTCCCTGAAGAATCTGATGTCTTTGATAAGTCTGGATTTGATATGTTCATCATACATGAACTGGCTAAAAATGTAAAACTTTTTCCTCAAGAATTGGTAAGTGAAGTTTACCTAGAAGACAAAAAGAAAAAAAACCAGTCAAATCAAGAAAGTTAGCAAAGTAACAAACACATCTAACACCTGTTTTCACCAGATGCCTAAGTAACTTCTAATATAAGTTCTCAACTTACTTTAATTTCACTGTTTTAAAAGAATAAGGAAAAACTAAAAACCATTCTACTGGAAGGCCTACTCTCTTCCAGGAAAGGCAGAGGGACCAAAGGACAAGTTCAGTACTTCAGTCAATCACCTGCCCTACACAGCCATTAGTTTGTCTGGAATATCCTGTAACCTTCCTTTTGTAGAAACAGGCAGACACGATCAACTTCCTCAGTCTGTAGCACCTGCATAACCTCCTGACACAGCTTTTTCACTTCCTCAAAGTTTTCTAAAACGCTTTCTCATAAGGCAGAAGCACACTTCTACCATGCATATCCCAGTACTTCTCATATCTGCAAAAAAAACTTTACTCACAATCAGAAGTGAATAAATCTACATCACCAAAAAATAATGTGAGTAGCAGCATTATCTGAGAAAGTCCCCACTCTCCCACGAAAAGTGAAAGAAATCATTAAAACTTTATTTTTAATAATTTCTACTTTGAAAATAACGAGTTGAGAGTGGGTTCAATATTTCAGCAAATTCCTTTTCTTTTTTTTTTTTTTTGATGGAGCCAGAAGAATAGAAAAAAGGAAACAGCAACAAGGTGGAAGTTCAGCAGCAGACTGGAAAGCACTGACTTGAAAACACCTTTATCACTGTATCCAAACTTGAGAATCCCGGTGATAAATTCCTGCTGTAGCAGACACAATGCACCTCTTTGCATTTACTTTGCAAAGAGGCAAATGCCTTTGGCTAGTTAAAATGGCCACCTACACCTCAGACACCATTAAAAGCCTTGCAATAAGAAGTCAGTTTTCCAGCAAGTGATTAGAGGTCTGTAACTGATTGAAAAGCTGATATTTCTTAAGCATAACAATTACGACAAGAACTTGAAAAATCACACTGCATTTTCTCAAGATTTGCTTTAACTGCAGCAAAAGTGTCTGTCCACTAAGTTGCAAATCAGGTCATAATGTCAAAGAGCAGTCCAAACAGAACATCTGTCTCTCCTTTGATGCAGTTTTAGATCTCTTCATTAACTTTTATGTAACAACTGGAAGTGATAACACTCCCAAAAGATTGTGATACTGATTTGTGCCATGACCAAGAACTGATTTGTTTTATTAATTCACACAGAACATTATTACTGCATTACTAAAACTGCATAACCAAATAAACCATTAGAACATGCAAGGAGGAGGTTTTTGTGCACAATCACAAACAAGTAATCCAACAACAGTGCAAAAGACTCACTGTTGTGTTCATGATGCCTGTTCCATGAGTTCGAATCGAATTAGCGATGTGTCGGATATTGATGGTGTTCAAGTGTTTGTTATTACTTGTTCTTTCAATGAAGATCTGGGAGGCAGGGAGGGAAAAATGAAGTTAATTACCCAAAATTGGTTCTGTGATAAATTATTGATCTAAATAGCCTATATCCTATTTCTGAGAGCAGCTGATAACTGGTGATCAGGGAAAGGACCAAGAAAATACAGCACGAACTTTATCTGGCAAATTCTTCCATTTCTACACAGCTGTGATTCAACAACTCCAAGGCAGATGTTACACTCAAGACTTCCATATTTATTGAGGTTATATCCTACGTTAAGAAGTCTAAACTCTTTTGGCATCTATTTGTACTTTTGATCCCACATATACCACAGCAATGAGTTCCACTACTGAATTACAAGCTATGAAGAAAAGTACTTTTCTTTCAGGAAGCCGCTCACTTTTGTAGGGGGCCCCTCATTCTCACATCGTGAGAAACCCCCAAAGGTTTGTTCTCTGTCCATGTTCTCCATGTCAGTCACTGCTTCATCTCTCCAATAACCCATTTTCAGATACACATCTTTCAAGCTCAAAAATCACATCCTTACTACGTCCTTATAGAGCAGCCAACTATCCTTGCTGCCTCCTAGCTTTGCTAGGAAATTGACACGGAGTGATCCTACTGCCATAACACACCCAAAATATGCTACACAACAATCTAGAAGACCGAGCCACAGCATCCCCAAAGATGTTTTTCTAGAGCAGCAATACTATTTTATAGCCTCTGACTATGCATGTTTAGCCTGGGCTTTTCTTTCACGTACTCTACTCTGCATTTCACAACCCCTTCAAATTGGAGCCAATTGCCTGGAAAAGTATGGGAAATACCTTACCTGATTATTCAGATTGTAGAGGTAGCGGGATACAAAAACATGAATATTTCTCATTATTTCCAAAACATCCAGACCCTGAAAAAATATTATTTATTGAGAATTACTATGATAAAACTTCTTCAAGAGCTGCTGACACATCTAACCACTAAGGTGCAGAAATATTGTTTCTGCAGTTACTTGAAGGTATTTTAGAAAGCAGTGTTTTTCTCTGCAAAAATGAAGGACCTCTTAACACCTTCTGTTCAATGTCTGTAAGATAATGCTCAGAGGAGAAAAAAGCAGCTCAGCCCACGTTTTAACATTCACACTCCTGCCTCTTTTTTACCAGCTTCCCCCGAAAGAGAGGAATCCTCTAGCCTATTTCACGAGGCACAATCAAACAATAAAAAAATTAAAAATTGAGATTTGTCTGTTTTCAGATTCTAAAATATAGAATCCTGCCTTAGAGATTTCAACAGACATATAGATGTCTACAGAGAAATAAGCAACTAGCTACTTTTTAATATTGTTTAGCCCAACCTAAAAGACTGAGGTTTGCTATTTACAATATAAATTTTACAATTGTTTACACTTTTTTCCCTAAGGAATCCCTTAATTATCATTGTGCCTAGAGATGATGCTATTTAATTTATATACCCCATTTCCAGTTGTGCCAGGGATTTTATCAGGCTTTTGAGGCTGGGGGTTATGAAGTGTGGGGTGTCTTTGTTTTGAAGTAAAGCTCATACCAGAATGAATGTTGTGAAACCAATGTTGTGAAATTGTTTAATTCTTTGTAACAATGTGCTGACCAAATATGGCCAATAGAAAACCAAAGCTGGAAACAGAAATTGATCTACAGCACTTTTGTGCCAAAAAACCAGCTAGAGTTCTTAGTTCTATGCCCTCTTTCAACTTAGGAAGGCACAGCCATCATAAACATCAGAAAAAAAGGGGCTCAATTTCTAAGAGCTTTCACCAATGTCTTAACCCAAATAAGGGAATGAAGAAAACTGCCAAAAATACCCAAGATATCAAAACTCTTGAAGGAAAGTCTTCAGAACTATAGATCCTGTAACAGAGAATACCTCCACCATTAACTTGATGACACTACAACTTTATTCTGAATGTCACCACGTTTAGCAGCTTTTAGGGGGCTCTAAGTCACTCTCCTATAATCTAATTCACAGATGTCCCAAAGTCCTCCATGTCAAGCCTGGGAAATAGTTTCTCTTGGTGACCACTAAGCAGAACCTGCTAAAAAGCTAGCAGTAAACTAGGGAAAAAGACTCACCACTCAAAGGTTATTCCATACTTGTAACAGTTGTCTGGATCTATTGCTTGCCAAATCGCTGACTGAATTTTCAAGAAAATACTCTCTGACTTTGCATACTCAATTCATTTCATTATGGTAAAAAAAATGAACAATACAAGCACAACATGATATTAACTGATATCAGTGTGATCTCCAAAGGCAGATAAAGATCCTGCCTGACAAATCAACCAGAAATTAAAGCTCACTTTTTCCAAACAATTCTCTACTCTTGGGTACTTTAATTTCAATGACTCAGTCCTATGACAGTGGAATGGAAGAAGTTCTATTCCTATCCTGTGGGCACTGTACCTGCTCCAGAGTCTGGCTGGGAAGGTGTGCCTCAGTCATACTTAAACCATAGCGCTGGGTTGCCAAGTTTCTCATCTCACTGTAGGTGGCCCAGTCGTGAAGAGCTACGGTCGTTAAGTTGTAGAAGGTCTTGTCCAAATAATGAGTTACATAAGCTGTGAACACATAGAAGGATGAACTAAAATAATGCTACCTATTTAGTTAGGAAAGCGTGGAAAGAAGTGAAAAGATACACAAAGCCAAAGTACAACAGCTGAAAATAACAGAATCAAGCAAATGTACAACTCCTCACCTTTTATGTCAATGAATCGATTGAAAAAACGTATTGGGTTCAGAAAGAAGAAGTGAGCCAGGTCCTTCATGCCAACTCTGAAGGGGTTTCTGTCATCCAGCTTCAGGTGTGTGTGAACTGATAAGCGCAGGTCCTTTTCTATCTCTTTACACAATTTGTCCAGCAAGTGCTATTCAAGGAAGTTGAAATAAAAAATAAGAAAACACACCAACGCCCCAAACAAACACACAAAAAACCAAACCACACACACAAAAGTCATGTTCAGTGTCCGTTTACAAAGCCCTGTTAGCAGAATCAACATTTCTCTCCACAGATACGTATAAGACTGATGAAACTAGCAGAGAAAGCTTTGCTTTGGTAGGGCCACACAAGCCAAAGTCAATAAATACTTGGGAACTGGAAAGATACTGATTTCCTGTGTTTTTGTTCTAGTACTCAATAGCAAGGAAAAGCTACACAGCTCAGAAGAGGTAAAGATGTAACTACTCAATGCCATTTTTTACATGAATTTTAGTTTTTACTAAAACTTCCACAGAGGAGTTTAACACAACTTACACTCAAGTATTCTCATTTCTCATTTTAAGGGGAACTAGGCTTAGGGCTATCTGTCTAAATAGCAAGAACTAATTCAGTGAGGAAGAGTCTTGCAATAAAAAATCGGGTCTGATTTTCTGAATAATATGTAATGTTTGGTCTTGAACCAGTCAAATAAAAAGCATAGTTCAAAGGTTAAAAACTAGGACTCGGAAAATCCAAATTTGCATTTTCTTTGTAAAACCTCCTTCATAATTCTAGATAATAATTCAGCCAAGAGGCCATCTGTATTTGCAGACCCTTCATTACTAAAAGCCATGCATGCACACTAAGAACAGTAGCATTTATTTTAGGCATTCGCCCAAACAGAAGCTAATCTGACAAAAAGCACTCCTCTGTCTGCACAGTGAAATCTGTAATCGAAGCTTTGTTAACTTACATAATTTAGAGTGCAGTATTTTCATGTTCCCAGCCAACACAGATACCATTAAAAATGGGTCTTAAACAACCAAAATCATCAGTCAAAAGAAACACTTTCTTATTTATCAAAATACTTCGCCCCAAAGTTCTCTGTGCGATTTTTACAGATCCTATCAGATTTGCTACAATAGATGCTAATCTGAGCTAAATATATTTCAAGCACAGTGGTGTGTTTAATTCCCAACCACAACAAATTACCTCATTGAGCACTTCCATGATTTCTTTGTCATAGCATTCCAGAAGCACCTCGTAAGATTCCAAGTGTCTTGCATGCATCATAGCAGGTACACAGTCCCGTAGTGCACTAAACATATACTTATTTAAAAATATATATTATTAACAGACAGATACATCACCAGCACCTCAAATAGAGTTCAAAGCTAACAAAAATCAGAATCACTAGTCTTCCCATTTTTATTACAAATGGACTTCATAAACCCTACTCAAGTGTCATGTCCTTAATCTGAAGTATTATTTGCTGCCGACTGAAAGATCCTAATTATCAGCTATTTCATCAGAAATTACGTTCACTTTATTCATGTCAGTACTGTACAACCCTGGAACAGACAACTGATTTTTATCAGGATTATCATGCCAAAGCATGATTCACATCTGCAGCAAGTACATAGTACTTCAACAAGGGGAGAAGAGATGAGGGGTGGAAAAAGCTACAAGACAACTATCCAACGCAGAACCACTGAACACAGTGATACTTCCTTTAGAAATATGTAACCACAATGAGGAGCAAAGGCTTTTAAAGCTCAAGTCTAGCAGGTGTTCATTTCAAATTAGAATGAAGAGAGAAACAAAGAGACAGACACAGAGATACAGAATTAACAATAGCAACCTGAGATTTTTTAAAGAAATCTAACAGACAGATTTAGAACAAAGACTGCTTTTATATCCTCCAGACTGAGAAGAAATGTCTGACTCAGTAGTAGCCAGGGATTTACTTTTTGAGCTTTTCCTTTAAGAGCTTCAGCCTAAGGTTTATCATCTCTTCATCTGAAGCTGTCACAACAGTTAGTAAGTTGTAACATAATTACTTACATGTAGTCTAGCAGAATCCACTGCATTTTCATAGACATCATCTAAATAGATTGGAAAGACGGCTCGGTGCCAGTATAAGAAACAACAGTCGCATTGTGCCCGAACTCTGGAATAAAAGATTAATTGTTAGACACAGATTTGGAAGAAACCACTCTTCTAACACAGTGAGTGTGTTTAAACTAAAGACAAGTGCATTTCAAGCCCGAGTTTTACACCGTTCCTTTAATGTTCCAGATGCATTGACCTTCAGATGTTCTTTATTAAAGAACTTTTATTTCTTTTTTTTCCCACTATCCTATTTATAAACAAAAGGTACCTGCTTTAGCAAAAACGTTTACTCAGTCTCCAAAAGACTTAAATCTTACACTACAGCATAGTCTTACATAACTATTTTCTTATTACATGCCTTAATTAGTAGCCTAGAGATCAAACATACATTCTAATTTTCTCCTGTGAGTCAAAAGAGAAACAGGCCTCTCCTGATACAACTTGTCTACATTTTTCCCAGGATTTTATCTCATGAGTCAACCACTAAAGGTGTTTGTCTCTCTCCATAAAAACTGCATGGAACCCAGATATTCACCTGGTTTACAAATGGCCAGTATGTTGTAACTTGAGTGTGCACTGAGACTACAGCAGCAGTAAAAGCATGGTGTCACATGTGAACTAACAGAGCCCAATCTCCCAAACAGACCAGTACCAACTCATAAATTTAGGGGTTGGGTCAAGGGAACACTTCAGCTTATCATAAAACCAAGTCATGAAAGAAAGTGACAGAATTTCTGAACAATCAACAGCCAGGTGAAATATGACTTGCCCAAAAACAAGTGAGCTTCAGGCTTAACTCTGGAGTTCTTTTCGTCCATCCCTGGTCTACAAAACGTGCAAAAATCCCCACCAGCATGCAGAGACCAGATTTTGCCATTCACACAGTGAAGATCCAGCTCCCCCAAGACATGCTACCTTCTACATACTGCTGCCACTGCTCACCTCTCTGTAAGTTCACTGATCAAGTCCAGTTTTTTCAGAACTAACTGAAGTGGAATAAGTTCTTCATCTTTAAATGTTTTCTGTAGAAATGAAGAAAAAAAAATAAACATGAGATTACAAGATGATATTTTTTCATAAGACACTCTACCAAACAATCACAGCACTCACCATCTGTGTTCCCACACTCAGTGCAAGGGAAACAATCAGTCGCCTCTGTTTTGTACTTGGCCCATTGAGGGTGTTCTCAGCCAACACCAAAGCAGACAGGACATCCAGGCGTTGCTCACTGTACTTTTTATCAGAAATCACCCTTTTCTTGATGACAAAAAGACACAGAAATTCAGAAAAAAGTTACCTAAGCCCAAAGGCAACAGCTTACTATTTCTTCCCAAAGCTTGTGGACTTGTCATAAATTGAGTATTTCTGCAAACGACTTATGGTTTGTGAACAGAGCTAACTGAATCCAGATTCACTTACTCTGCCAATTCAGTGATATTACCTATCTATACACTTGGAATACGTGCAGCCCACATGAACACAGGATAGGTCACACAGCACACAAAACACTGTGCAAGCTGCATCAGAGTGCATTCCAGTTTTAGTTCTAAGGGACATGTAATTTAAATTTTTAATCAATGACTCCCCGTTGTTGATAACAAATTCCAGTTTACAGCTAAAAAGCCACAAGACATATAAACACAGTAATAACGACAGCTTACAATTTTCTACAAACTCTAATGTAGCAGGAAGATGAAGTGCAAACATATTTGCATGAACAAATGAAAGGAACCAAGGGTAATGGCAAAAAAGTGGAAGCCACAGGTGCATTTGTGAGTAGCAGGGGGACTCAGAAGAGGTAGTTTCACAAAAGAGTTAAATAAAACGTCTTCCACGTGTGTTGTGTGCTCAGCATGAAGCTCCTAACCTCATCTGCTGTGTGCCTTAGACCTTACACCACTTAGGAACAAAGCAGAGCAGATAAGAAGAGCAGTACTAATGGATCCTTCTATTTACCAACATTTGCCTTTTACATATGTTCTGATAAGTAGTCAAAATATCAAGCATGGTTCATATGTGGCCTTTCCAATATCCTTCAATACAGAAGTCTTTGCATATTTCCATGCATTTAAAAATAATTGTAATGTAATTACAGATATAATTTGAAAAGTTTATGGAAGTTATCTATATATGTTTATATATATGTGAACTCTTTGAAGGTATACAGTTTTTCTTAGAAACTTTGAAGATTGGAACCTCTTCAGTTCATGCTACTACTGCTACACATATATATCTATACATAAATTTTTTATAAGTATAACTATTTTTTTGCTTACCCTAGAAAATACAGAGATATATACATACACAAATTGAGATTACAGCCAAATAAAAAGGAAATTTAATAGCTGCACCAATAACAATAGCATATATCCTTTGTAATTCTGCTACTGAATGTGATGAAAGAATAACACCAATCAGTAATACAACAGAACAGGCATACTAAAGTCTCATTTTCCCATTTGTCCTGAACTCTGAAATTCAAGATTTGATAAGCAAAAGAAACCATTTTATCCCATAGTGAAACAGAAAATTTATGCCCACAGTAGGCTCCTGTAAGACATCATGTACTGCTATTTTGCCAAGACAAAGATTTAAATAACAGCCTGCTTGCTTAGGCCTGCAACAGATTGCTTTATGAATGTGCATCAGAAAACAGGTAAGCAAAGGTCAGTTTGTGAAAATTCACCCGAAATAAAATCTAAAAAGAACACAAGAGGAAGATGACAAGAGATGCAGCAGTTTAGAGGAAGACAGGAATCATTCTTGCTCAAAAAACAGATAACCATCTATGCTGTACAGTTTTCTAAGAAAAAGCTTGGAACTGCTGGAAAGCTTATATATCTCTGGATTACGATAGAGCATTACACTGCAGATTTCGAAAAAATATGAAAAATACTTTCATTTAAAACTAGTATTTTTAAAACTACATAGATAGGAAGATCAATTATGAGAACTTGGATTACATACCTTGGCCACAGAAATAGAGTGAAGAGCCTGATACTGCAGATGCTGAGTGATGTGTGTCACAGAGTCTGCCACAACCATGCTTCTTCGGTAAAACATATGTTCTATCGCCTGAAGTCAATCCCAAAACACACCAGTTCATGCAATTACCAAAACTGCTGCCTTTAGAATCTGGCTTTATGCGTGACTCATTCACACTGCAAATACAGACTCTTTCCACTTTGTAACATGCTGTTACTAGCAGTTACAATTAACCCTTAGAAACCGAGAAAAATCAAACTCTTCAGGATCATTAAAAAGTTTTAGGACTGATGTAAGTTTTGTTGTTTTGTTTTGGGTTTTTTTTAAGTTTTGCTCACAACTGCTTCCTGAACTTGTCCCAGAATAGAGTATCTTTCTTCTGGAAAAAATACCAGGAGAAATGTGAAGTTCTACATCTGCGGAAGAACAATCCCTCACACACCAGTATATACCAGGAATCACACACCATACCAGGAAAGCAGCTTGGAAGGAAAGGACCTTGATGGCCCTGGTGGACCATCAGCAGGCTGGACTCAGCAGGCTGAGTGCAATGTGCCCTTATCCCAAAGAAGGCCAATGGTAGCTTTGGCTCCACTGGACAACACTTTGCTGGCAGCTCAAGGGAGGTGACCCTTCCCCCTATTCAGCACTGGTTTGGCCACATCTGGAGTGCTGGTCCAGTTCTGGGCTCCTCAGCACAAGGGAGATATGGACACACTGGAGAGAGTCCAGCCAAGGGCCATGAAGATAATTCATGGAATGGAGCATCTCACAAGTGAGGAAATGCTGGGAGAGCTGGGACTGTTCAGCCAGAGAAGAAGAGGCTTGGAGGGGGATCTTATCATTGTACATGAATACTTAGAGGGGGAGTGCAAAGAAGATGGAGCCAGGCTCTTGTCAGAGGTGCCCAGTGACAGAACAAGGGGCAATGGGCACAAGCAAACACAGAAGTTTCCCTCTGAACATCAGGAAACACTTTCTTATTATGAGGGTAACCAAGCACTGTCACAGCCTGGCTGCCCAGAAAGGTTGTAGAGTCTCCACTCATGGAGATATTCAAAAGTCATCTGGACACAGTTCTGGACAACTGGCTCTAGGTGTCTCTGCTTGAGCAGGGATAGGCGGGACCAATGACCTCCAGAGATCCCCTCCAACCTCAATCATTCTGTGACATCAACCAAGGAAGCCAGTTAGAAGTTACAAAAAAAAATCCCAAACAAAAAAATCCCAAAAAAAAATCCCAAGCAAACAAAACCAGTCCTAGCCTTCCAAATCTGTTCTCTAACCAAACCACTCTCAAACAAGAAGCCATGCATACAAAAATACTTCCCATCACAGTTGTTTTTTGAATATGGGATGTTTGGTCAATGTTCTCTGTAATTCCTACATGAAATAAACAATTTTCATCCAGTGACCTACCTTCAGAAGCTCCACAAGTCTGCACAGGGCTTTTACTGAGGTCTTGGTCACAGGTTTTTGCATTGACATGTAAAGATTCATTGTAGTTTTAATGATGGTGCTAAGACTGTATGCATAAAGAAAACCCTAAAAATAAAATGAATATGAGGGGAAGAAAAATTAAAAATTAATATTTCCACAGTAAAAGTCAATAAAATAAGTCCTCTCTGTTTTGTTTCATACATGACACACAGCTAACTTTTGCCCCTGTACAACAGAGAGCCTACCACCCCACTAAACAAAGCAAGCCTGGGATCCCAAAGCTGAGTGAGACCCTTTCATTAGCAAGCACTATGAAACTGCCTGTGACCTGTTAGATCACTGATCAACCTCTTCTAAAGCCATTCCAATTAAACAAAGGTTAGTGAGTTAAATAATCACAGAGCCTCAAAGGTGTAATAATTTCAGTCTACTGTAAACTAACCCATCCTAACCCCTCAAGAAACATCCTACCACAAACACAATCTAAACCTTCCAGATTCTATGGAATAAATACACTGACAGTATTCACACAGTTTCACAATTTCTAAATAGAGATGTCCATCCCACAATAAACGAACCAAATATTTTTACATCAATACACGCTAAGCTTTTAAATACAATGCTAATTATATACAACATGACAAAAGATTATTATACTTGTTTCAAAGAAAAAGTAGTAACAATAAAAAAGAGAAAAAGATACTAGGAAAAGACAGAATGTGGTGTAGGAAACTCAATTCAGTATGGAGCAAATCTTAAAGTCCTCTGCAACTAATTCAAATGTAAAAAACCACAGATTCTAGTACATGCCTGTCTTTAGCTAAAGAAGATTCAAGATCATGCTTCTTTCACACACCTATTCTCATCAAATTTCTGTCAGGCAGATAGATACTTATAAAAACTAGCAAAAAATAAATTCAGAAATAAGATGCATCTTACATTAAGACTACATGCTGTTAGTAGGCCAAAAGAAAACCAGCTGTCTCGGAACGTAGTAAGATTCTTGCAAAGTACCATCACTAGGCAAAGCACAATGAAACAACACAGAACCTTTACTGGGAGTATGTACTGTCCTATAAAACCTAAATTAGACACTGGTTCAGTCCACCCTAAGTACCTCATGACTCAAAAGGAAAGAAACCCAAAACCTTTACTACAAGAAAATGAAGTTTCTTGATTTCCTAAGTCAAGAGAAAAATCCAGAATTCTAGCCACTGAATATTTAGTCAAATTCCCTTTCCCCACATTCTTTATCAAAAGACCTTTTACAGATTTTCTTGGAAGAGTACTGGGCATTGAAAGTTTTATAAGAATTCCCACACTGTGAAATAACACACCAATGATCACAGAACTCCCGTGATTTCTTTTTATGTTCAACAACTTGCACCAAAATATGAGTTTGCTGCATCACCACATTAAAAGACCGCACACCTGGATGAAGACATTGCAGCGGTTAGAAAGATCTTCAGAAAACTTGGTCGTGCGTTGCTCCTTGGACAAGATAGATTCCATTTTTGTCATCCACGAGCTCACAAAAACGTAATACGACTGCATATCTCTGGGGAAGGAAACAGAGAACGCTGCTCACTTCAAGTAAGAAGATTATGAAGATTTTCTTTTCTTATTTCTTTCCAAAACTTAGTCTCGCAAGGGAAATATTTTAAACCTTCAGTCCTCAAAATAAAAACTCACCATTCCTAAAAGTATCAGAACCCTATACTTATTTACATTTTAATTCTCTGTAGGCAAGGATTAGTTACTCTGCCAATTATGTCTGTACAATGAGTCAAAAATCAACTACTTTTCAAGAGAACACATGGCCCTTAAGTACTACACTTCCTTAAATTAAGAGGCCACATAAAACTGTTAGAAAGTGCTTTTAAACACTAGACAGAAAAGTCCAACACTGGACTAATTTTTTTCCTCCAGCTTTGAATTTCTGTTGCTTACACACACACACAAACACACCCACCCACAGACATATAGAACATATCATTACATCAATGCCAGACTGCACTGCTCTTAAGTAACATAATTCTACAGAAGTGTATCTGCTTGAATTACACTAGTTGTAATTAAATGGTTAGGTAGAGTTAAACAGAGAATTGTGACACTGCAATACAACTTCTTGCAACAGATGTAGCTGGAAAGTATTCAGGTCATTGATTCTGTTACCAAAAATTACACTTCTAAAAAGAGTCCTCATATTCAGGGAATAGTCCAATAGTCCAAGGCAGTGCAAGGATTTGCAAACAAGCAAGAAAAGGTTACTTGCACAATTCATATCAGCAGATGCAAAATATGGATTTTATTAAATATCCTCAAAATTGTGTGTACAAAGTAGGGCAACAAAGCTGGAGAAGGAGCACAAGCCCTGCAAGAGAGCTGAGGGTATTCAGCCTGGAGAAAAAGAGGCCCAGAGAGACTTTACTGCTCTCTACAACTCCCTGAAAGGAGATTTTAGTGAGGTGGGGGTCTGGTCTCTTCTCCCAAGTAACAAGTGACAGGACAAAAGAAAACAGCCTGAAGTAGCACCAAAGGAGGTTTAGATAGAATATTAGGAAAATTTCTTCACCAAAAGGCTTGTCAAGCACTGGAACAGGCTCTCCAGGGAAAGGGCTGGGTCCTCATTTCTGGAGGTGTTTAAAGATGTGTAGATGTTGGCCTTGGGGACATGGTTTAGTGGTGAACTTGGCACTGCTGAGTTACAATCAGACTTGATGATCTGTGATGCCTTTCCAGGTTAAATGATTCTNGAGGGGAAGAAAAATTAAAAATTAATATTTCCACAGTAAAAGTCAATAAAATAAGTCCTCTCTGTTTTGTTTCATACATGACACACAGCTAACTTTAGCCCCTGCACAACAGAGAGCCTACCACCCCACTAAACTAAGCAAGCCTGGGATCCCAAAGCTGAGTGAGACCCTTTCATTAGCAAGCACTATGAAACTGCCTATGACCCGTTAGATCACCTGATCAAACTCTTCTAAAGCCATTCCAATTAAACAAAGGTTAGTGAGTTAAATAATCACAGAGCCTCAAAGGTGTAATAATTTCAGTCTATTGTAAACTAACCCATCCTAACCCCTCAAGAAACATCCTACCACAAACACAATCTAAACCTTCCAGATTCTATGGAATAAATACACTGACAGTATTTACACAGTTTTACAACTTCTAAATAGAAATGTCCATCCCACAATAAAGGAACCAAATATTTCTACATCAATATATGCTAAGCTTTTAAATACAATGTTGATCATATACAACATGACAAAAGATTATTATACTTATTTCAAAGAAAAAGTAGTAACAATAAAAGAGAAAAAGATACTAGGAAAGACAGAATGTGGTGTAGGAAACTCAATTCAGTATGGAGCAAATCTTAAAGTCCTCTGCAACTAATTCAAATGTAAAAAACCACAGATTCTAGTACATGCCTGTCTTAAGCTAAAGAAGATTCAAGATCATGCTTCTTCCACACACCTATTCTCATCAAATTTCTGTCAGGCAGATAGATACTTATAAAAACTAGCAAAAAATAAATTCAGAAATAAGATGCATCTTACATTAAGACTACATGCTGTTAGTAGGCCAAAAGAAAACCAGCTGTCTCGGAACGTAGTAAGATTCTTGCAAAGTACCATCACTAGGCAAAGCACAATGAAACAACACAGAACCTTTACTGGGAGTATGTACTGTCCTATAAAACCTAAATTAGACACTGGTTCAGTCCACCCTAAGTACCTCATGACTCAAAAGGAAAGAAACCCAAAACCTTTACTAAAAGAAAATGAAGTTTCNGGAAATGTTTTAAACCTTCAGTCCCCAAAATAAAAACTCACCATTCCTAAAAGTATCAGAACCCTATACTTATTTGCATTTTAATTCTCTGTAGGCAAGGATTAGTTACTCTGCCAATTATGTCTGTAGAACGAGTCAAAAATCAACTACTTTTCAAGAGAACACATGGCCCTCTTAGTGTGCATATACTACACTTCCTTAAATTAAGAGGCCACATAAAACTGTTAGAAAGTGCTTTTAAACACTAGACAGAAAAGTCCAACACTGGACTAATTTTTTTCCTCCAGCTTTGAATTTCTGTTGCTTACACACACACACACACAAACACACCCACCCACAGACATACAGAACATATCATTACATCAATGCCAGACTGCACTGCTCTTAAGTAACATAATTCTACAGAAGTGTATCTGCTTGAATTACACTAGTTGTAATTAAATGGTTAGGTAGAGTTAAACAGAGAATTGTGACACTGCAATACAACTTCTTGCAACAGATGTAGCTGGAAAGTATTCAGGTCATTGATTCTGTTACCAAAAATTACACTTCTAAAAAGAGTCCTCATATTCAGGGAATAGTCCAATAGTCCAAGGCAGTGCTCCCTTTTGCAAACAAGCAAGAAAAGGTTACTTGCACAATTCATATCAGCAGATGCAAAATATGGATTTTATTAAATATCCTCAAAATTGTGTGTACAAAGTAGGGCAACAAAGCTGGAGAAGGAGCACAAGCCCTGCAAGAGAGCTGAGGGTATTCAGCCTGGAGAAAAAGAGGCCCAGAGAGACTTTACTGCTCTCTACAACTCCCTGAAAGGAGATTTTAGTGAGGTGGGGGTCTGGTCTCTTCTCCCAAGTAACAAGTGACAGGACAAAAGAAAACAGCCTGAAGTAGCACCAAAGGAGGTTTAGATAGAATATTAGGAAAATTTCTTCACCAAAAGGCTTGTCAAGCACTGGAACAGGCTCTCCAGGGAAAGGGCTGGGTCCTCATTTCTGGAGGTGTTTAAAGATGTGTAGATGTTGGCCTTGGGGACATGGTTTAGTGGTGAACTTGGCACTGCTGAGTTACAATCAGACTTGATGATCTGTGATGCCTTTCCAGGTTAAATGATTCTATGTTTCTATGAAATGTATGTGAATACCCAGAAGTTTTTCTCAACTTTTTCTTAATCTTAAGACTTGTACCACTGCCCAAGACCAGAAGCAAAGCAGCAGTGCAATTATGCCCTATCTAGGATTAAAGGCCAGGAAAGAATTAAGGCCAGGAAAAGGCGGATTGAAAAAGAAACAGGGCAGAAGTGAAAACAACCTGCCAGAGAATCAGGCACAGAGCTGCTTTTCCCCTTTCTCTCCTCTCCTCCAACTCAGTTCTGCCAGCTTGCTTATTGGGTTGGAAGACAATGTGCAAAATCTAAGTTTTTACTGCCATTCCACAGACCCACTTTCAATTGATTTCTTTTATTCCAAAACATACAAACCTTAGCCCTGTCACCTTCCTATGCAGTACACTTGTTCTTACGACTAACAGCTAAAAATATTCCATCTCATCCTTAAGCACATTTTAGAGGAGAAAGAAGTGAGCTGCACACTACATGCAGAACACAAAACAAGAGAGGCTTTTTTCAAATACAGATAATTTCAAAGACCATTAAACAAGCAATAAAAACAGTCACAAAGAAGGAAATGCTTGCAAAGAAAGTATCATCACCAAGCAGAGGAAAGCTCCAGTACAAGCCTAATAGCAACTTACCTCTATAAACACATAGAAAGCAGAGAGCCCTAATAGAAAACAAAGCATCCCAGGTTACTAGACACTAGTCTAAAAAACAAAAGGGAATTTAAAAATACGGAAGCAGAAGTAACTGAAACAAATATTTAAAACTGCCAGGAACATTGTTATTTTGGTGTAATAATATATGTTTTTCTAAAAGCATGACATGAAAAGCAGCTTAGTTTTGACCAAAACTTTTTCCAGCAACACTAACACACACACACACTGTTGCAGAGAAGTAGAACAAGTGACTAACACCACTGAGACACACTACACAGCATGCTACTACACTGAATAAAAAAGCCCACGTGCTTATAAACTGTTTGCCAAACAGCATCATAAGGCAGTATTTGAGAAGCATACTTGGTAAGTGACTGTGCCCTCTGCTGTAGAAAGTTCTCCCTTTGTGTTTTAACTGTATGAATACTTTTCTTGTCCAGTAGTTTGGCAGCAGCTGGAATCTTCTGAATCAGAAAGTTGTCAGCAAACCAGATAATGTTAGCTGTTAATGTAATGGCTGGTACCTGGGAAGAAAAAACAAAAAAGGAGGGGGAAATACTACCAAGTAGCAACAAACTAAATTAACACAGCTCAGTTTATTTCTGTGTAACTGTTTTCTACAGGGTATTACATTGATGTCAAAAAAAGTTTCCCTAGATGTTTACTAAGGACACCATGGGCAAAATTATAACCACTCTCAGTGATTCTAAACAATATTAGAGACTTTAATAATTTCTTCACACCATCCAGTATGAAAAAGTCCCAGTCAACTTTGCACTTAGAGGTCTTCCAAAACAAATGCTTACAGCCAAGGTCAAAACCCACAGCATTTATTCAGTACCAGAGTATTCTTAACTCAAACAGTTCTTTGTCTTTAGTGTCATATTAATCTTGAGAAGAAAGATTTTAATAGAAATTGCGAGTGTATTTTACCTTGCTGCTATGTGAGTGCACAAATTTTAGACCATCTTTAAAAGAAAATGACTGGGGGAGCTATAAGAGATAGAAAAATCTTAACTTCGCTCTCTGACTTTTTTGTGTTCTTTCTTTTCCCAAGTCTGTCCTATGTTATGCAACTCAGAAAATTACCTGCTTCATTACTGAAAGACAAAAGAATAAAGCATTCACCTTTTTACAGACATCCAACAATGACTTGTAAAATTTCTTGTCTACAGTCCGAAAAATCTGAAAATGCAGTACAAAGAGGCCACAGATGCCCACATATTTATCTCTCTGGTCAATTTCTGAAGGTTCACCTGAAAAAATACACCTTTGTGAAGTTTACTCCCACACAAACAATACAAACAATTTTAGAAACAGAGAAGCTGGCAGGAGAAGCATGAGCTCACATTACCAAGTTTGGCTTCAACGTTTGCAAAAGCTGTGCGAAGAGTATGAGCAAATTCTTCAGCAAATGTGCTGTTCTTCGACACTGACACTCCCCCATTTAAAGAATCAAATTGTTGCTCTATACAGGCCTGGGTAAAAAAGGGGGAAAAATATCAGTATGTCAAGATAATGCCATGAGTTTTGGACCTCAAAAGACTACTGATTTTCAAGAGAATACTGGAAGAGCATTGTGATTTAAGACTAACCTAAAGTAAGCCTTAAACTTCTACAACATACAGATTCTTAACAATGCTCCCATTTTTAAGCATAAAACCGGAAAATATTAAAACACTCATACACCTGACATTCAAAGCCCTATTTTATTTATTTCCCCATTTCCTTTAAGGAACACTTTTAAAGAAACCATTTGACATGTTAGTGCCAAGAAACTAGATGCATATTTGTATTATTATATAACACATTATAGTACGTTACTAACTGACCTTTAAGCAAGATTATCACACAAGTCACTTTTAGGATGTGGCTCATGACCTTGTAGCATAAAATCACACACTATTGCTGGCAGTTTGAAAGAGCTCCCAAAACCCCATGACAGTCAAAAAGCAGAGACACATTTCACACTTTCCAAAGAGATTAGAAAAGTCCTTAACAGGACTTCGTCTAATGTTTTTAATGAATTTTTGTTAGGAAGAGGCATTTGCAGGACAGGAGGGAAAACTTCCTGAATGAATACCAGTCAAATCCTACTGATGTTTTAAACATATAATGAAGTCTTTGTACTTATACAATATGAAGGAAATAAAACATGAAAAATGGATAGCTGGTAGCAATGTCCTTTGGAAGAATAAGCCAAACAGTGCTTAATTACTTACCTGCAATTTCCCTTCTGAAGGCTTTTACAGAACAACTGTTTTTCCCTGTGCCATTTAAGATGTAATGGCACGACCTGAGCAACTGACTGTGCTTTGACCAGGTTCAACATTATCCTCTGAACACTGTGCCACAACATCCCATTCCAATGTCTGTAATATACAGTTTTCTAAAGAGATGGATTCTTGTATGAACACATTTAATTTAACTGTATTGAAAATGTAATAAAATCCTTCTCATCCACCTGTGCCCCTGCATGTTTTAGGGGGATGTACCACCACAGTGGTCCCTATTGACAGCAACCTGTCTCGTATGCAAGGAATGACAGGTCACACTCAAAATATTTTAAAGATTACTGAGGTGACTAATTGATTTGCAGCTAAAATAAAGACCTATGCTATGTAAACTTGCTCACTGTTACGTGGACAAAAGCAGAATTCCGAAAATACACAGTCCTAATGCCAAGTTGTCTGTGTTTCTCTAGTTCAGCAGAACAGCCTGCATTCACTGCTACCATTCAAAGCTTGGCACAGTTCAAGCACATGAGAAGAGCAAGAAAGGATCTTACAACAGAGCCTTTTTTCTCCCAGGCACAGATGCAAGAGCCAAATTCACACATCACTGTAACCGCAACAAAAACAAAATACAAACAAACAAACCAATCATTCTGAAAAGAGTGTTGCTTTCACGTAAGCTTTCTCTGTCATACTGGGCAATATTAAATTCATTACCTGAAATATCATTCCATCAAGTAACTGGCATTCCAGTTTTAACAGCAGTTTTTCAAATGGTTTTAGTTTATCTTCTTGAATCCCAAACTTAAAAGGATTGTGATGGACAGATTTCAGCAGCCTGTAAGGAGTAGGTGTGGAACACACACATAAACGTGCTCACATTTTTATCACACCCTGCACTATTTTGATAATAGATTTTGATTCTCCACACCTACTCTTAGCAGTAACCCCCAAAATTAAAAAAAAACCAACAAAAACAAACAAAAAGCCCACCAAAACCCCACAAAAATCCACTAGGTCTGTATAAGCAATTAGCATTTGAGTAACTCCCATTTATTTGGGTTTTCAAGGACAATTAATATTCCACTAATTTAGCTACCTTTATAATTGTTGACTCTTCAGCTCTTACTTAAGGTACCATCCCTTCTTAAAGCTGTATGCCCATTCCCACGATCAATATGGACAGGGATAGTCTTAGCTCAGTTCTGTACACAAGTAAATTTCTCACCGAATATTCTTTAAACCCCACCAACTATTATACTGTTTGCCAAGATGATTACCCTGCACTGAAAATGTAACATTCAGTACTTTAAAAACTTCCTGATACTGTTACAAGGACAACACAAAATTTTAGCCCTGTTCTTCACCGAAATTTGTGGAGAGACTACCAAAATCCATGTTCCCACACTGACTTTCTTGGAACATACACAGATGCACATGCTTTTATCTTTTAGGTTATAGGAGTATTTTTCACATCAGAGACACACCTCTTATACATGGTCCAGTGCTCTTTCAGCGTGGCATGATTGTCAATTATTTCATCCAGAGTGATCAAGACTGTGAGCAACTCTCCTAGATGCTCATACATCGCCTGTTTGTGAAGGGAGAAAAAAAAGGAAAGAAAAGGACTGTAATTATTAGAAAGTTTACTGCAGTCATATGCAGCACATAAAATTTCAGTTCCTTTCAATGTATTTTCAGCCAACAAGATATCAGCTAGAGAGTTAAACAGGAGATTTTGTGTTTGGCAGCTTAAAGATTTTACTTATAGCGACACAAGGAATATTAAAGGGGTGTCTGCACACAAACTAAATTCCCTGATCTATCTTGACACCGAAAGCACAATTTTAAAAATTGTTTGTATGCAGAGGCACACATTGCAATAAGGGAGCAAGCAAACACTTCACTGCTAAGAAAGCTAGAATATGACAGACATGAAGATACCAGGTCTTCCCACACAAAGGCCAGAAAAAGCTGATTAATAAAATAAAACCTTTAAAGAAGATTCCAAATTGACAGCTGTACTCAAAAGTCATCTTCATGCTGTTTTTCTCGGGATTAATCAAGACCAATATATATTAACATAAGCAAAAGAGTTCCAAATCATTCCCACCTGAAAATGAACTCCAGACGTCTCTATAATTTTAGGTGCATTCCTGTAAATAACATAAATACTTTAATGCCTTTTTAATCTTTAGAACAGCTCATATTTATCATGACTGTTCCGTGAAGAATACATGCCAAGATTTGCATTTTAAAAATAGACTGTAGAAGTGATTTGATTTTTAAGCTATGTATCAAGCAACAGGAAGAGCCTCTCAAACAGAGCAAGGATGAAAAAATAGCATTTCTCAAACATAAAGACTAAAAATGACAAACAACGAAATCCTTGCATCTTATTATATGCAAACACTATTTTTTCTGAAAATAAACCAAAACCACCTCCGTAACCATTTATGAAGCCCAAACTTGCACAGTAAAGTACTGTAGCTCTAATTCCAAAAACAACCATGCCTTAAATGGAACATTCATATTTTATACATTTAACTCTACATAAAAAAAATGCAGCATTTTAGGGAATAATTACTTGTTGCTGGTATACAGAACAGCCAGCTGATGCACTACATTCACCACCACTTCGTAACAACGGGTAACAAAGCAAGACAGTTCCTGAAATACAAGAAAATAAAATGCATATAAATGTGTAAGTTGTCCTTAGACCTAAAACACTGAAAATAAACTGCAGAATTTGCAGCTCAAGATCCAACTATATCCCTAATCCAACTCAGTGGACAGACTTACAGCAGGATGGAAAACATCCTACTAACAGTTCTGAAAAAGGATCTGGGACTAAGCTAAGAAACTACCAAACACAAGCTGCCAGTACAACTCTGGCAATTTATACTATTGGTTCAATTCATCAAAGACAGTAAGAAGTGACTTGACAACAGAGCCCAAGTACTTTCAGGGACAATATCCCTGTTAGCAGAGGCTGTGCTTTTTCACCACTAAGATTTAAGAGTCACACTCCGGATGCTGGTAAGAGCCAAGTTCAAACTAGAAATTACCACAGAAGCCTGTACCTACTACAAGAGTGATAAGCCACAGAATACTGCTTTAAAACAAACAAAGTCAATGTCTTTGAGAGGTGGTTTGCCTGACCAAGACAGAACTTCAGCTCAGTTACGTAACACAAAATGGTAAGAATGTGTCAAGTCTGACCACATAAAGGACTATTTTTATTTCTAGAATGGATTTTAACAAGGCATTCCTCGAACAACAGGATAAATGAATCTGAGTTTCCCTTAACTGCAATAATACCTGTTCATTAATTTACCTTATAAATCCCATCAGGGAAATGTCAGCGTGTGATGAGTCTAGCCAGCCTGCACACAGATGGCTTTATAGCAGACAGCCCACACTAGCTGAACTGCCAGCCTGCCAGGAGACTGGATAACAGCTGAATTGTGTCTTCCTCTCCATCAAAAATAGATCTTATTTGGGCTTCTGCCTTCTATTAGTCACCAGTTTTCACAAAACATTACTTCTTATACTTGTACTGCTCTAACAAATGCAGCTGAAATAAGCCAACAGATTCCAGAGGAATGGATTAATAGATAGCTGAGATCATGTTTCCTGGGGAGGCAGCACCAGCTGCCATTTTAAAATTTCTGGAAAGTATTCCAATTCAACAGCACATGCATATTAGCAGCTACATAATACAGACAAGACTGTAATTTTAAACTAATGTTTCAGAGCATTATTTTGATAACGTTTTTTAAAAAGTTTTTGACCTAGCAAATTTGAGGCTACTGCATCTAGCTAATCTAGTAAGCTCAGAAGAGCCAGTAAACCAATACATGGACCTAAGCTCTATGAAAAATAGTTTTCATCTCTTTTTGTCAACTTCATATTTTCACACCACCCCTGGATATATGCTTAAAACACTGACCAGAACAGCATTTCCTAATCTAGGGATATAGAACACCAAACGGATTTAGGAGACTACAACTGCTGAAAAACAACAAACTTCACAAGCAAAACATTTTCCTCATAGCTCTACCCTAAATAACACACATCTGTTAGCACAGTAAACCCTCCCTTTGGGGTAACATCCTGCATGCTCCCTCCTTCTGCAGTTTTTCAACAATTCCCAGCCCATCACAGCATAGAAAGTGGGCTCACAAGCAATACTGCTGTACTTTTGTGTAGTGTTTACCCTATAAATACACATATCAGCAAAAATCCCTTAAATAAACAGACTTATTCTATAAAGTTGGTTTGCAATGCACATAGGAATCCAGACAGCCAGAGACCCTGCTCTCAGTTTCAAACTGGACAGAGCATTCTAGCTCTGGGAAAACACAAATGTACAGTAGCCCCATTTGAGAATCACTAAAAGGTCTCAAACATCTGCTAGGAAAGAAATAGAGAATGAAGGATGAAACCCACAAAGCTGATGAGACAAAAAGCTTGGAAAATGAGGAAGAAAACCCAAAAGATCCTAACAATTAACTGCACTTCTGCATGGTAAAAGTTGAGAAACAACTTACTACAGCATTCAACTTGTCATGACTCAGTAAATTACTACTGCCATGCTGCTATATAGCAAGAACAGGAATTTTAGCTCTTGTTAAACCAGAATTTGTTTAAACATTCTAGAAGCTTCCTCTATACCCTCTACTTCAACACAGATATTTCATTATAGACAATATTGCATAAAAACAGAAACATTTTTGGAATGGGACAGTCACTTAGATTATATTAAGGACAAAAAACTCCACAATAGACTGAAACCCAAGAGCACAGGAAATCCTCAGAAGAAAAACAGATCCTGTTTTTGTGCAAAGGATCCTGAACAACCAAACTGCATAAGAAATAAGTGTTCTCCCCAAAATGTTTGGAGGAGACACAAGTAATTTTTTTTAGGTACATACTTTGATTTTGCTTTCTTCTACCAGCTAAAAAAATCCCAAACGTGTAAAACAATTAACCCATTTCCAGTGCTCAATGAATACTAAAACTTGCTAACCAAACCCATAAAAATAGCTATCTTTAACATCAGATGAAAGCAACCACAATTTATCTTCTCCTACTGAAATCTTTTAAACTAAATTCTAATTCCTCCTCTCGTGAGACTTCCAGAGACAAGTACAAAAAAAACCCCAAACAATGTGTGATCCGTCAGCTGGTTGTGACAGGTCTGCAGGCAAAACATAGTAACATATCAAATGATGGCTATGCCTTCCAGCAAAATGCAAACAGGATATGGCAGACTGTTAAATCCATTTTGCAAGTAAAATTAAGATTATAATTGCTGTCAAACAATCAAAACATACTCTACCTGCAAGAAAGAAACAAATCTTCCCATCTGTATTTGGCAATCTCCCTCTACCACGCTGGAATCTGTGGCTTAAAAGAGAAACATTTGTCAGCACTTTCTAAAGCCTGTGTTGTACCTGTTAAACTAACTTTGAAGCTTGCCCTCCAAGCCATTTATTTGTCATACAAGTAGAGTGCACTATTCTAAGTGTATTGATGAAACCTCAAAACCTCAATTTTGCTTTCACACGGTGGACTTATTTTTGGAGTTTCTTTTTCATTAAAATTACATGGTTTATAAATTAGATACAAAGCTGGGAAAAGTCTCCTTCATCTCAAAGAGAAAGAATAAAACTCATAATTCTTTAAAGGTGTATGTTTTATGTAACTTTATATAAATGTTTCAATTTTTAAGAAATTTGCATGGAAATACTAGGTATTTATCTTGCAAGAAACGTCCAGAGGATTTTTATTGAAAAAATATACACGATTAACCAGAAGGAATTAATTTTCTTTTTCCTACATATCCTTCTGCACAAAAGAACAGGCTTACCACCACAGCTTCACAGCACTATCTGTATGACACAGAACACAGAAATACAGTAATTACATCACCCATGCCAAACTGTTCCAATCATCTGGAGCGGTTTGAACATCACCTGACAAAATACTGTGTCTTCAATGTGACAACAGATAGATGCTATAGACTTGAGATTTTGCTTCTGGGCCACTCTGAGCAAAAAAAGCTCACTTAAAATTACAAATTTACCTGCCTAAGAAATGCAAGTCTTCTTGTTTCATAAAATATTTTCTTTTAGAGCTGTCAGAGTTTAAAGGAGTCTCCATACTTCTTTAACATGGAGCTCTGAGACAAGATACTAAATATTGCATTGCTTCCGCTTTGCAACCTTTAATCTCTGTAATGTACGTCCCAAAAAAATCCATCCAGCTACCTAAAGCACCTAGACTAGCCCTAGCCACTCCAAAAACAAGATGGGAAAAAATTTTCTTTACACAGTTGGAACAGGCCAGCATAGCATTTGTTTAAATTTCAAACATCCTTGAGCCAGTAACTTTGCCAGTTGTTTAAAGTAAGCAAGCTTGCTGTTATCAAAGCAAATGCTCCGAGCAGGGATACGGAAACAGAGAACACGATTTCTGCATTCCTACCTAAACCTCAGAAGGCCAGCCTCTCAGTTCCTGCCATTTCCAAGCACTCCCCGCACAACACCCATGAGGAACAAACTGCTGCTGCACCATATTAATCTGCTACAGTCTGACTTCTTCATGCTAGAGACATGGAAAATTCTGAGGGATCTCCCAGTATCATTCTGGCAGCATGTGACTTTAAAATATTTAAAATCATATCTGATAAGACACGCAAGTCTGCTAAGAAAAGAAGGGAAAGAAAACACCACACCAAAAAACCTCCCACATAACAAGCTAACAAATCCCCCACTCTTCCATGCTCCTCAACCACAACAGTTATCTTATACAGCACTTAAAAGAATGTTAAACAGTCCCGAGCTCAAAGACTTCACATTCCCTGACATTTCCGTCACACTCTCTTGTCTCTTCAAAAGCTTTAAGAATGCCCTTTTACAATACTACTATGAAAAGGCTTTCCCTTTCTTTCAAATTACTGAAATAAAAACAAAGTTGGGTGATGAGTCTCCGAAGCAACTTTTTAATATATTCAATCCTTATGACCAAGATCTGTGCTTATTCCCACACTAGCATCCCTTAAGGTGGAAGCTTAAGGCCAGTCATTCAGGAGCTGCCAGTTTAACTCCAAGACAAAAATCAGCTTTCACCTAAAGCAGGGCCTCATGATTTGGAAATTGACTTACAATTACTTGTGCCCATCTTATGCCATGGTCTAAACATGTGGTGTGAGTTACCTGCTCTGGAAGGACAGGTGACATCAGCATACTCCAGCTTGTCTTGGAATACCAATTGCATAAGTGAAGACAGCAGGACTTTGGTCAAGTTATTTATTATTGGTTTCATAGTTCTACTACAATTTAATCACAGATTCATTGTTTTACTACAACCAATGTCAAATCTAGTCCCAAAATGAAATAAGTTGGTTTAGGATGTGTTTACATGCGAAAAACATGTTTTCAATGCCATTCCTTGCAAAATAGCTGCTACAGTAGGCAATCTGTACTTAAGACATTTAATACAACCTCAGCAGCTCACACTCCCTACTTCTCATGCAAATAAGGCTGCAACAAAATTTCCTGCTAGTGTAACCATACTTACAGCAGGTAACGGGGCTTTACAGACAAACCTTATTATTATCTTAAACTAACTCAGGACAGCTACCAGACACTAACATACATCCCTATACCCTCAAAGTTCTCTATTTGGTGTACATCAGTTAAAGACATAGAGAGTGCAGGTATCCATATTATAAAATGTCAGTTATTGTAGCATTTAATATAACCTGAAGCAATAATGCAAAACTAAAAACTTTTACAGTAAAAGGGAGCTACTTACCTCCTTCTCCATAAAACAAGAGGCCATTATAAAATTTAGTTTCTGCCTAACAACAAAAGCAGAAATTTGTTTTTTAATAAATAGGATATATATAATCAAGCTACAAAAATTATTCAGACATATCTTGTTTCTTTACTGATAAAAATAAATCTATATATCAGCTTGCCAAATTGCAAACCTTTTCATATACAATAATAAAAGTCAGCTGAATTTACCTCGTATTTTAACTTCTTGATTTCACAGCAAAGAGCAGCATACACAGTTATAACTTTGTTTAGAACCTAGACTCAAAGCAGAGAAAAAAAATCACACAGATTAGAAACAAGTTCACATTGAGAGGGCTTGGGTTGAGGTTGAACAACTTTTTTTTTCCCCTTCAAGCATAAAGGACTTACCTTGTTTTCTGTCTTTATGAGCTCCAGCAGGGAGGACTGTTCATATGGCAAAAGCTAAAATTAAAATAAAAAACAAACAAACAAAAAACCACAAAACAAAACAACCAAACAGAAACAACAAATGAGCAACTTTAGAAAACATTAGTCAAAAATACATTTATCTAACTAGGCAAGTATTCCCCCCAGTTTAATCTCAAATAGGGTCAGTAATAAGAGGTCCACAACCACACATTACTGGAAACCTGCACTGCAGGAAATCTTTGCTCTTCACCTTTGCATGGAAATACCTTTCCTTTCACTCTAGGCACACAGGAAAATAACTAGGTATATTACATAGCATTTATAACAATTTACTTACAAAACTTGAAAAGCAAAGGCATGGTCATTATGGTGTATGCAGGAAAAAAAACAGCTCAGGAAAACGAAAACATGAATTAATGATCCCAACTGCCGGAAACAGGAGGGAGAAAATAC
This sequence comes from Oreocharis arfaki, assembly GCA_013398015.1. Taxonomy (NCBI): domain Eukaryota; kingdom Metazoa; phylum Chordata; class Aves; order Passeriformes; family Paramythiidae; genus Oreocharis; species Oreocharis arfaki. The sequence continues at coordinate 117,167 of VZRR01012549.1, forward strand.
ATCTGTATGCAGGCACTGACAATTTGTACCTAAGTCAGCCTGATTTTGACTAGTGCATAAACATCCAGTACTGTGGTGACCCTATACATAATTTATTCAAATTATTCAGACAGATGATTGCTTGAGAGTGCATCTTCAGCACAAACAAGTTTCACAGGGCAACAAAAGCGCTTTTAAATTACGTCTGGAAATTCAGTGAAGAGGAAAAAATAATGCTCTACAGAGGAGAGAGAACCTGCGACCAAGAAAACAGCCAATTCTGTACCAAGGCCATTAGGTCAAAACACAACCTGTAAATACACAGTGTGCTCTGCAGTTTTACAACTGTTAGTGAGCTCTCCTGGAACCCCAGCCCCCAGATAAAAACACCAACAGTCATAGAGAAGTAGTCTCCTGAAACCAGCCTTCCCAACACATGAAGAATTAGAAATTCATTTAGCTTCTGCTAGTATCCATAAGACTAGAAAATAATAATATGAAAACATCTTCTCTTATGATATGCACCAATTTATTAATTACTTGATAATTAAAATAGTATAGGATAGGTTTCTCGAACACAAAATTCAAAATTTTAAGAGCACAAATGCATCAAGCTTTTACTTCTGAGGTTTTGAAGGGAAGAACAAACTAAGAAAGTAACAGTTGCAATGTATATTAAATATATGAAGACCTTTAAAGCAATGGGATCAAGACTGAAGTCCCAAACATCTCCAACAGAATCATCCAAAGCATCTTCAATTCTCTTCAGCTGAGATGTATATTCCTCAAGAAATTTTCCATAATTCTTCAACTGCACTTCAGCATGAATTTCTGAGAATTGATAACATTTGTACAGTTTTACAGACAATTCAATAAACTGCAATATCAAAAAATGTTATTAAAACCATTTAATATGATGCTATTCAGCTTTAGTCCTGCATTCCTCATTTTGCTGTGGCATTTTTCTTTAATAAAATGCAGCTTTAATACAAAGTTCTTATTTGTTTAAAAACAATCCTATAACTTAGTGTTGGTTTAAAAGAAATTCAAATACTACGTAAAGAGTATCAAACATCCAAGCAGTATTCACAAAATTATTTTTTTAAAGGTACATGTATTGTCAAGCTGAGACCTTAACAATCACGTAAGGTGCTGAGCAAAGAAATGATTGTAGAAATTGTAACACAGCAGGTGACTCTATCCATCAGCTGAACCAGTACACATGCATTTATATAAGAACTCTGAGGCAATGGGTCTAATCATTTCAGCCTGAGTAGCAGCTGAATTTCCAGCAATCCTCTTTCCACTTCTCCCTGCTACCTCTCAGTGAGTTATTTGAGCATTACATAGAAACCTTACGGCTTTTAGTCATTCCCTCCCACTTTCAAATTCACCCTCCTCAAGCAGAATCTTTCTTCCGCTGGGCATTGAAATGCACAGCTGTGCTGTTAGTGTCAGGGGCAAGCAGGTTCAAAGGGACAAATAGGTTCAAAGGCTAACTAACATTCGGCTGGTCAAACACCAACAACAGTGGTCTTAATCAGCAAAGTAAATGTAAAGGCACTTGGTGCAAAGAAAAGTTTCATTCTCTCTATCCTGATCTTTTTTTCTTCCCATACTAAGATAGTCCCCACTCCTCCCCAAATTATACACAATTAGTGACTTAGCTGCATAATCTGAACCACAGAGTAAATGATTACAGTTCAAGGCTTCTACACGCAAGAAGTACAATCCTTTCTCATGTGAAGACTAAAGTGTCTCCCCCATAATTAGAAAACAAATCTAACAGCTTGTGATCTTCTGCTATTTGTTGAAAATAGGATTATCTAAAAAACGTTAGAGAATGCAGGTCAACTGAACAACTGAACTTTTCTTACACATGAATTCAACTCCTACGTAGCTTTATATGTGTCCTTTTCACATTTCCGCAAGTAGACTGGTCTAGAAAGTTAAAAATAATACATTCTTTTATTCTGCATTTTCAACCTCTTACTCATCCTCGTTGCAAACAATTGAGCCAAATGGTAGCTGATGGCTACTTCAGTGGGAGAGCACTACTGAATCAATTATCATTTAAACACTTTTTGCAGAAAGAAAGTATCGGACTAAGACACTGCACCAGGCAGAAAGAGAGGAAAGAATAAAGACACATTGATAAGGAAAAGACAAAAAGGACTACGTACAGGGACGTTGAGACTGAGAAGGAAAAACGACTGCAGTGAAGTCCTGAATTAATTTTAAGATAGTACTTTGAGAGTGGCAGCAATGCCAACCATAAGGGCACACAGACTGCAAAGCCTACCCAAGGAGCACAGCACACTCTCCCACATTAATGGCATTAGTGCCATTGGGTTCTAGCAGTACCTGCAGCATAGACAGTGCCCAGGCATTGTCAAGATCAGGAGACTGAATTTCATGTAGAAAGATAGGCAAGAGAACAAGACACCCTCCATCAGCAGCACCCCTGGCACTGATGCGTAGACCTTAAGTTGTATCATCATATTATCCTATTCCATCAAATCCATCTCATCTTTCCAGTTCTTTCCCATGCATCTTCCGTAAACTCTGCTGCAGCCAAGCAGTGAAACACTGATAGATGCACAGCCCTGCTGAACAGATTTTAACCAGTCACCATGTCAGCTTCAGTGCTTTACTGCTAGAAAACCTGGAGTAGGGGAGATATGATACAGGTATGCTGTGTAAGCATACAACCAAGCACATCTCCTCCCTTCACACACAAGACAAACTAAGAAAAACAAAACTGCCAGTCATTGGGGCTTTACTGGAAAAACTTCAAAGTCATACAAGAGTACGAAATTGGCACTGATGTTCAAATCAGTTCCCTATGAAACAAAAACATTGAGCATTTGAGCACCACTCAAACGAAACCCCACAACAGCATTCTGCGAGAGATCCACAGACTATCACCTTACTAGCACACAAATGACGGATTTGGACAATACTATAGCTCATTAAATACTTCCAAATACTTAATTACTGATAGCCATCAATTTGCTACCTTGTACTGATCATCTATAACATAAGAGACAGGTGTGAATAATTTCTCACTTTCTTAGCGAGACAAGAGAATGGAAGCTCTTAGCTATCCAGACGGGCAGAGTTGCATGGATAAAAAATTACTTGAAGATGAGGAAAGCTTTCTAAGACGCAGAACACTTTTCCTAAATAATCTGACTCACACAGACGAAGAAAATGAAAGCATAGAAAGCAGATACCATCCTTTTCTTCAGAGCAGCATACATACTTCATAAGGTACAATCTGTTTACCATAAAGTTTGATTTAGTTTCTCCTCAGGTGATAAAACTAAAGCATTAGAGTTGGAACAATGCAAGAGATCAACTCAGCAGCACAGATCCCCCACCTAAATCTTAACTTCTTTTATAAAATCAGCAACATCAATATTCAATGAACTCATTGCTCACAGGACTTGCAAGCGCTGTGTCCATACATATCTAGGACAGAGATGTAACAAACTAGACTTACTTAGTATCTTATGTCTTCAGTTGAGAAAGTTGTAATTGCTAAACGTTATTGATACAAAGTGAAAGTAGACAACAAGAACAAAAAATGCCTTTCGAATCCCAGGAATGTTTTTGCCTTTTCTCTAGAATGCTGTGTGCTATTCTGGATGGAAGATCAGCCTGTTTGCTCACCCTCGAGATAGTGGTAATGGGGCATATTAAGTCATGTAAATTTCTTGGAGTTGCACTTCATGTCATGGTCAAACTAGTGGAGATCTGGCATTTTGAGTAAAAGCTACATTTTCCTTTCCACAACTAGAGAATTGATAAAAAGCTCTGCTCAGGACACCTTCAGTTTCCACTGAAATCCAGACTAAATGAACATGGCATAAACAGTATCATCCCTTGGGATAACATTATACGTGAAACAGTTGGTCCATGAGTGACATATTTTCACAGCAACACCTGGTATAATTAATTTGGCACAGTCCAATTTACAGTGTGTATTACAATGTGACAACCATATAAGTTCCCTGTTTAGAAACTAGGTCACCTCCACAGGCTGAGTAAAAACGTGGATTTTGACGGGCACATGAACCCACCGATTTCAGCATCGCAAGGTCTTATTCAATTATATTTTAAAGGTGAAACTGCAAGTGACCGCCCGACTCCCGTGACAGAGAGCCTTTACCAATGAAAGCCGAGTACAACTAACTGCTCACAACACATCTTGATGTGACTTCTCTGGATAACCAAGGAATCCACTGCAAAAATTTGTGAGCCACGAGAAATGACCGGGGAGGAAAGAAACACCGTCTCCACGACAAGCCCGGTTCGTGCAAGAAAAGAGAGGGCGGCACAAGCAGCCTGGCCCTCCCCGCCATACCGGGGGCACCGCAGGCGACTCCCCCGAGGGAGCAAAGGATGAAGGGCTGGAAAAGCCACTCCCCCCACCCCGAAACAACCTCGACAACTACGAGAGGGTGGTGGGAGGAAAGAAGGTCACAGCAGCCGCCCACCCCTGCAGGCCTGGCCGCAGGGGGATCAGCGCTGGGCTGGCGGCAGGGGCGCGGGGCAGGGTCCGCGGGAGAGCCGGGGAGGGCGACCCCGCTCAGCTCCCGCGACTGCTTCCTCCCCCCTCCCTTCCTCCCTCCCTTCCATTCCCGGCGGGGATGCAGCGGGGGGGTCCGGGGGGAGCAGGGTCTGCTCAGCCCGCGCCTCCCTCCGCTCCGAGGCAGCTCCCGCCGCACCCCGCCGGCCCGGCCCCGCCCGGCCCGCCCCCCGCGGGCGCTCACTCTGCGAGCCGTCGTCGAGGCGGTCGAACTCCCAGTCCGGGGAGAGGGTCTCCAGCGCCATCGCCGCCGACCCCGGCAGCGGCCGCCCGGCCGCCCCTGACTCAGGCGCACGGGACTTCCTGCCCCGCGCCCGCGCCGCACGCCGGGAAATGGAGGCGGAGGGGGAGCCGGGGCTCCGAGGGAGGAGGCGGGACAGCGCTGGCGCCGCTCCGCCGCCCCTCCCTGCCTCCCTGCTTCCCTCCCTCTCTCCCCCCCTCCCTTCCTCCCTCCCTCTGTCCGCCGCCACCGGCGGCTGGTGTCGGCCGGCGCTGCCACAGCTGAGGGGGAACGCGGGAGAAGCCCCGCGGGGCGGGGGGGGCTGCCCGAGTGCCCGCGGCGGGGCAAGGGGTTCAATCCCTCCCCTCTTTCCGCCGACCCCCGGCAGCTTGAACGGGTCGTGCTGCTGAGGCAGGGCCGCCCGCGGGGGCACCGGGGCTTTGGGAGCTTTTCTGCTTTTCCCCTGGGGCTCGGCACCCCAGCCCCGCCCCTCTGACACCGACTCCGCACCTCTGCCAGGCTGCTGGCAGGAGGGAAAGCTCTGCCGGCTAAAGCCGATACCGTGACAGCCCCCGCAGCCGCCCCAGCGCTTCCCCTCTCTGGTGCTGGAGGAAGGAAGCGGTGCGAGGAACTGTCCCGGCTCCGGGAGGGTCTGGAGGTCAGGGACAGCTGCAATAGCCCCCGCTAATCATCCCGCTGTCATTTGTGGTCACAAGGGCCATGAGGGATTTACCTACGTGCCACGGATTTTCTTTTTTCCCCGGGCCCTGGGGGGTGTAATATCAGAATAAAAATAGAATTACTTGGGATAGGGAGAGAAGCAGCCACTCAGGGCCATTAACAGTGACCGCAGCAATTTCATTACCTCAGCAGAATCTGTAGCATCAGCAGAAAAGGAAATGGCTTTCAAAAGCAGTATCGCCAGGAGCATCAGCAATGTCAGTGGGGGAAGAGCAACAAAAATAGCAACTCGGATGAGAGATGTATCAGTAAGTGCAGGACCATGCATAAAAGCCAACTCGGTAATGCAACAGTTCTGAAAACAGCAATTTCTTTCTGATTGCTTTATGATTAAAAAGAAGCCATCCTTTGGCATCTATTGATTTTAAAGCTTCTAGGGATGAAAGATCTGATTGGTTGAAAGATCACGTTTATTGGTGAGTTTTTCCTGTTTAAAGTGCATTCTAAGAGGCCAACCTGGAAAGAAGAGATTAAATTTAACTTTGTGTGAAATGACATCAACAATGTTTGGAATAAGTTATTTGTTTGGTTTTTTGTTTGTTCTTTTTTTAAGAGAGAGAACTCTGATTTGGAAAATGTTGTCAAATAATCATTATGTAAATACGTCAATACATCTCCACTCATTGGCTCTTACACAAACTGAAAATGTTCACATTGGGTTTTAATGGAACTAGAAGTTTAATTGTGCAGGACATTGACAGCTGGCAGTGAACATAAGTGTCTCTAAGGAGATGATAAGTATCACACAAAATGAAAACACAACATGCTAGATTTTAAGGATTTCATTCTGTCTGTGCAGCTTTAATTGAACTCAGTGTAGCTGCTATACATTTATTCAAGGCCAATGTATGTCTTCCAATTTTTAAAAGAGGAACAAAAAAACAGAGGAGTTCTCTTTACAAACTGTATATGCTTTCTTTGAAACAAATGATGTTTCTTTCAGCTGTGGAAGACTGCACATGAACAGAGGCTTTCAGACTGCTTAAAAAGTAGTCATCAGGCCTTTTGCTCTCTGTCTCAGAAAAAGGTGTCCTTGAATTCTGCAGGATAGTACAAGGGAGAAACTTGCAGAACTGGCACTTGGTAGGGCACTCACTTCCCACATCTAGACTGAATTTGTAAAGTAAATATTGCAGAGTTGCTTGTTGCAAGGTTGTGAGATCATCAAAGCTGGATGCAAGGTAATCCAACTGGGTGGTCTGTGCCATGGCCACACCAAAGAGCACACTGATCCCCCCAGCACAAGTGATGTAGCCCTTATTTTAAGTATGGAAAAAGAAAATTATTTTAAAAGAAAATGCATTGAAATATATATATAGATATATAGAGATATATCTGTGTACATATATCTTTAATGGAGCAGGAGGCTCCATAACAGGAAAAAAAATCACAATTATAATCAAGTAAGTACACTGCTTAAATTTTTGCTGCCATTCATGGTCTGCTTATTTAGATGACTGATAATTGGCTTTTCCTTTGGCTCCCTAGGTGGCAGTGTTTTGTTGCTCACTCTGAAATTATTTAGGTCATTTGTAGATTCTGCTAGAATTTCTGTTTTCTCTGAAAATCTGATTTAGACTTTATCTTGAAGGCCACTGGCAGCAAGACTGGCTTGGACTTGATTGATGAGTTTGCTGGGCTGTCTTATCAGTGAATGGCTTTATGCTGTTTGCTCATGTGAAATTACTGGCATTTTATAAACATAATTTCTGAAAGTTGGGTGAGACAGCTACCATTTGTACCAGGCAGCTTTTATGTGTTAAAAGCTCATAGAAATTGCTAAGATTGCTCAAATATCTGTTAGAATCTTCAGGCAGTAGAGTAGTAAGAAAAGTCTTTAGACTTTGTTTAATAGGCAGTGATTTCTAAGCTGACCGTTACTGAACACAGACATAGTTGATAAAACAATCATTTCTTTTGGTCAGGCCAAAATGATCATGAAATGAAATTTCATAATGGACTTTCACAGGAACTGAGTGAAATGTGAACACAAATATGTTCCAGCTGAAATTACTTGTTGCACTTGAGTACTAGAAAGGGTAGGTGAGAGAACGAAGTCCAAAATATAGCAGAATTAATATGGTACTATGACTGTTTTATTTATGAAATGGTTAGGTATCTATGGATTCATAAATCAACAGGGGCTTGATTCCATGAGGTGCTAAAAATCCTTTTTCCTTTGAAAAAATCCTAGTTGGAAATGTCATTCTACAATGGACAGTACAGTTGCCTGGTACTTCTGAACAGTATTTTTCTGATAATTGAAAGCACATTAATGACTTTAACAATCCAAACAGAAGCCATTTTATTTAAAAAAAAAAAAAAAAAAAGGGTGGGGGGAGTGTGAAAAGCACCCAGAGCAGAAATTGCTTCTCATGTATACAGACAAAGCTCCACCAAGACTGACGAAGTTAGTAATTACTAGAATTGCAATTACTTACAGGAGAAAAAATTTGGCTTGCTGTATCTGCAGAAAACCAACTATTCTATATGTTCCTTGTCTGTGGAATGTTTGCTGCTTAGCTCTGAACATTTTAAATGAAATAGGGATCTTGCTCAAAGTTTTTGTGGCAGAATTCCCAGAAAGGGTTTACCATCTGAGATCTGCTCTTTGCAGCTCTCCTCCACAAAGATAGCAACAACTTTTGCAGATGTAGTTTCTACTCTATCGTATGGAATCGGACAGACTTCCATTTATCCATGTGAGTAAGGCATCTGCACATGATAGTTCTTGCCACTTGTTAAATTGGTGTAATAATCTCCTTTCCTCATCAAATATGTATATCTCCTTTTGGTTAGTCTGGAAAAATTAAATGTCAAGTGTAAGGTTTTAAATGGTTAATGTCTAGTTAAGACCCTCTGGGAAAAAAAATTAAAATAATACAAATTTTAAATATAAATGCTGCAGAGATAACACACAAAGTAACTTTCCCATAAAATCTTGTTTTAGCAAGTGGAAAAACGTGAAATGTTTTTATTGTACAAAAATTTAGTTGAAACTTGTCATGCAATTAACATACTTAGTGAACAACCATACAAAGCCTTACTTTATTTTTTTTAATTACTCAGTCTTTAAAACTGGGTGAACTCTAAAGTACTCCAGAGGAATTTGAGTCTGAACTATGACCAAATCTTTAATCATCATGAAAAGCCCCATCAAGGCTGATTTCCAACAACAAAAAGCCTATGCAGAGCTAATTTAGTTGATTACTGAGTCCCAGGGCATGATTTTCAAAAGGAACCAAATCCTGGAAGATTCCAAGCACTTTCCCAAGCACTTCAGTATATGCACGCTGTGCGGAGCACAGTCTTCCCTAATGATCTTGCCAAGTCTTGATGATGTCTTCAAAGACACTGAGTAGCTTCTGCTTCACAGAAATCAACAAGGATTAAAAATATTCAGCTTCATTAGGTCTTATATTTATTCTGTACATTTCTGCACATACAAATATGTTTTGCACATTTTTGCTATTGAACAAGCACGTTTAATTCCTGAATAGTTTTTGTAAACATATCCCCCTATCAGGTTTTGCCTTTTGCTGACATACATTTCTTGAAAATTTGGTAACACTAAGGAAAAAGCCCATGCTGAAAAGCTTACTATGGGTAATTGCAGGTTTTTTTCCAAAACTAAACTTTGGCTTTAAGAAAAAGGATCAGGACTGGAAGGAAAGAAAATCAGAAAAGAAAGCATAATGTATAAAATGTGCTCCAAACGCAGTAGCTACTGATGCTAGGATTTTTTTCACAGATTAACAAGAAATTGATAATTTGCAAGGTACTTCTCTGACTGGAGTACAGCAATTGATGGGTAATACTTTGGGTCACTCTTTCCAACAACTCAGATAAAGCCCAGAAGAATGCACTGTAATTGTTGCAATGTTTAACACTGATGTTGGGGTTTACTCTGTCCTACAAGACCTATCTCAGTGAGGTCAGCCTAATAATTTTCTGGATACCAAAAATCTTGATTGTAACTATTTGCACTTTAAATTCAAAGTAGGCAATTTGTTAAGTGGTTGTTAAAACCCATTTGGATGAATTCATCACTGTGATGATAAGTGTGAGGCTGATGATATGTAGATACCATCCTTGTCTATGTTTTAGTACACCTTTATCCCTGTTCATTTCCCTGCCCCTCTTATTGCTGTGAAATCTAAAGTAAAGCCCATGTCTTCCTTCCCAGCTCTTCTGTATAGCATAACTGATGACAACACACATATTCTCTTGTGATTTTTCCCTTTTGTCACCTAACATTTGAGTAGTCTGTGAAGTAAATGGAGGTCTATTATTGTCTCACTAGGTTAGGAATTGTGTTTGGAGATGAAGGTGTGCCAACTAATTAAACCTCGGTGCTTCACACTTGCATTGTTGTACTGTGTTGTGTGTGTATAGGGAATGGAGCCACAAATTATTACAAATTGCTTCCCCAGGAAAACCAGGTATATTGCCGTAAGCTCGTATGTCAGTGGTTAAATGCCAAGTGTGTAGTGTTCTGGTTGGAGAGGATTTTGGATCATGAACCAAGATTTGAAGTTCTGTGAACATCAGCAATGCTTTAAACCAGTTCCAAACCTTGCATTATAGGACCATTTTGATGCCAGCTGTTTTAGTAGAAGTTGGTTTCACTCTATTGTATGGAATTTGTGCAACTTCCATCAAGTCGTGGGAATACTACACACATATTCATGGAGCATAATGTCAGAGGTAGTGCTGTCATTCCTTTAGTAAGGACTGTCAGTACTTCTCATTTGAGCAGATGGTGGGCTTGCTCAGCTGCAAACTGAGCCATGCATGAACCTGTATAATCCTTGTATTGCTACAACATGACCTATCAAACTGTGCAGTTAATCTTTCTGAAAGAAACTGCCTATTCTAAAAGGAAAAAAAGGTATTAACAACAGGCATTTCAGAACAACAGCTCCTGCATTAGTTAAATGATGCATTTTAGTTCAACAGAATTACGAGTTTCAATGGTTTTATTGTACAATTTAAAGAGGGAGTATTTCAAAGAAATAGTTTGAACAATGAAATTTGGTAGATTTTTTGTGAGATAATGGGAAGATATGAGGCTGCATACCCATGGAAGTAGCCAATAACTATAGGGCACATACCATTTTAAGAATAAGCCACAAAGCAGAATCTTTTAACATTCTTAATGAAAGTCTGGAATTACTGTACACCGTTCTTTTTAAACCCCCAATACCACAGATACTAGAGAAGGAAGCACTTGTATAAACATATTATCCCACTTTGTTAATAAAACTTTTTGATAAATTTTACTTGTTTAGGTTTTAATACCTCAGAGCAAATAAAGTCACTCCCTTAGTTGATTATTCCGTAATCTAATAAATCACCACACACACCACATGACACCATCATGAGAAGAATTTCCACTGAAGTGGCCAAGTACTCCTGTTGGTTGTTCACCCCACAGAGAAGAAATTATAGGAACTGGCTAATGATTTTTCTTCGTTGAATTTTCTTTGCAAAACTGAAGTGTGGTGGTTTATTTTAATTAAAAAGTTTTTGTTATCGTTTCTGTTGATTCCACCTCAGTGCCACCTACACTTATGGGACTGCCAAGAGTCTTGAATAAAGGACAGGATATAGTTTTGCTACACAGGACTAAATCAGGGAATGAATAATGGTAGGAGGGTCATAATGCAAGCCTTTGTGTAAATTTACTCTGTGAGGGCATTGTGGTGTGCCAACCTGACTTTCTTTGGGACTGGCACAACTTACCTCTTGCAGCACCTCTCCTTCCTGTGCCCCCTGAACAGGGAGGGAACAGCAGTACTGCAGCAGTCCTTGTCCTTAAGGTACTTCTCAGCATTTGAAATACCCTGAGGAAGATGGTGGGGCCCTGGGAGTTAAACCCTGGTGCTTACTATTACAGTTCTTTTGCAGGAAAGCATAAAAAAAGCCTCATTGAGATGTGGATGTTTGCATGTGCTAGGTAAGACTTTGTCTACTCTATTTTCAACTGTAGCAAGGTGACTGCGGGTCTAACTTTGGCTTAAGCATTGCCTCTGACATAGTTCACAACTTGGCTATAAGAAAAAATTCTCCATTTTTGTCTTCCTTATTTTCTTCACAGGAACATCATGTATTTCAGTTTATTACCCACCCATGTTCTTTAAGTGTTGTTGGGGCTTAAACCTGACCTAATTTGCAATGATGCTTATATTACTGCCATGCTGTCTACTCTTGCTTTTGCTATTCCTGTCCCTTTTGGGGTCATTTTCACTTGCTTTCTGGTCTTCTTAGCACCTTGATTTTATATTTTCAGGATCTTCTCCATACCTCTTACATGAAGATTTTGTTGTAGCTTCTGAATAATATTGAAGTTGAAGCATTTTTATTAATAGAACTCAAGAGGTAGATTTTTAAAATATTATTAAGTAGAGTGAGCTGCTTTAAAAATATTTGGCAATGGTGGTGATATGGATTTGCAGAAAGTCATTAATGTTCTGTAACCGCATTACTGCCATGAAACAAACTGAAATGAATGCCTATTATCTACACGATCTTTGACTGCCACAATAGATTCAAGGGAATATCTTGCCAACAGCCTCTGTAGAGAGGGCAAAGGTGAAGGTGAGGGGCTCTGTTCACCCAAGCTGTAAATGGCCAGGGCTGGGGACACTGCACACATCTCAGACCACAAAATGCCACCTGGGTGGCCGTGACTACATGAAAGACGAGGAGTTATTGGAGAGGGTGCAATGAAGAGCCACAAAGATGATGAGGGGTCTGGAGCATTTCTCTTAAAAGAGCTGTGGGAGCTGGGTCTGTTTAGTCTAGAGAAGGCTGAGAGGGGATCTCATAAATGCATACAAATACCTCAAAGACGGGTGCCTAGAGGGTGGTGCCAGACTCTTTTCAGTTGTGTCCAGCAACGAGGAGCGATGGCCAGAGACTACAACACAAGAAGTTTCACCTCAACATGAGGAAGAACTTCTGTACATTGAATGTGGCAGAACAGTGGAACAGGCTGCCCAGGGAGTCTCTATGGAGACATTTCTGATAAACAGCTGTGATAAATACATATTATAATATTGGCTTTCCGCAAATATTTAAATAGATGCTGTATGTATAATGTTAAAGTAGCTTTGCTATATAGTTTTGTAACAGTAACTAATGCCTTTATTTCTGTTATTAACTTGACTTAGACATAGTAGTGAAAGAGCTGATATAGTTATGCTTGTGGTAACTGAACTGTCTGCTTGGTTGGATAACATCCAATGAACGTATGATGAAAACCCCTGCTACGGACATGCCAGCTATCAGGAACCCCTGTCTGCAGAAACCATGGACCAAAAGCTCAAGCTGGAGGTGATACTAAAAACCGACTAAAACCACAGCCAAGAAATACACATGCTCTAAATATGTGGATCTGAGGAGGAGCCATGCTAAACAGCTTTACAGAACATATAAACTAGTTTGGGTAAAAGTTTGAGAATGTATAATTGTTAATGAATAGGCTGATGCAATAGTAATGGTGGGTAAAGGGTATCTCCATAATAGCAGGTGTACTCTTGACTGAGAGCCAAGGGTACCCAGCATGCTGTAATTTTGCTTTATCTCTGTCCTTTATTGTCCTTTATATTAAACTTTAACATTTTAACAGGAGTACTGAACCTCATTTTTCACACAGCTATTATAGCACTGGTTTTTGCAGGTAATAAAATGTAAGAAATATTATGTATCAGAATATGTTAGGAAATAACATGTTAAGAATAACTTTGCTATGCAGGTATTAACTAGTTAACATTATAACTGAAGCCAAAGTTATAAGATGCTTATATAGCTTGAGTTATAAGATATCTATATAATCTGAATCATAATTTTCTAAACGATGAAATGGCTTGTATATGGTTAACTAATCGCTTAATGCTTAAATAAAGAGAAACTCGCCAGGTGAATAATCTCAAAAATAGACAAATGTAGCTAGATAAGGGAAGCAGCAGGATGTACTAATGAGAAGCTGGCAAAAGTGGAGCCAATTAGCCGCAAAATAAAGAATTTAAACTGGTTAGATCCAAAAAGACCTAGGAACACCATAACTGCACATGCTCCAATGACAAAGTTGAAAAGTTGAAGATATGAAGAAGACCTGAGCCTTCATGGGAAAAGACCCCCGAAGACCCTCATGACCATAATACGCATGCTCTAAAAGGCGGGTCGGGGGAGGGACTATGTTAATCCCGTCTGAAAAAAAAAAAGTAAATTAGTTCTCCGAAAAAACTCTGCATGTGCATTGTGGTTTATTAATATACACGCTACTAAAGCATATAACCGGGAAGTTTGTGTAAGTGGGTGTGCCTCTGGCTATGAGCTAGGCACCCAGCGCTGTCTAAGTGACCTTTGTCCCTGCTGTCCCTTATTAAATTTTTAAAACCCCAAAAAGAAGAGTGGGCTTCGTTTCTCACACATTCAAAACTCACCTGGACGCGTTCTTGTGTGACCTGCTCTAGGTGACCCTGCCTTGGCAGGGGGGCTGGACTGGATGATCTCCAGAGGAGCCTCCCAAACCTAACGGTTCTGTGCTTCTGTCACTCCCGTGTTCTCGGGCCGGGAGCCCCCCACGACTCCCCTTTCGTCCCTGCCCTCGGGCCCCGCGGGCAGCAGCGGGAGCGCTCAGCCGCCACGGCAGGGACCGGGGGGCAGCGGCGCTCGCCTGGCTCCCCGCCCCTTCCCTCCCCTCGCCGCCGAGGCCGTAGGACCCCGCGATCTCCGCCGTTCCCCGGCGCCAAGGGGGCGNCTCCCCCCGGTGGCCGCGGGCCCGGGCGGGGTTGCGCCGCCGCGGATACAGGCGCTGGCCCGGCGCCAGCGGCATCGGCGCGGGTTGCATCAGACCAGGCGCTCCGCCGCGGCCACGGAGCTCGCTCGGTGTTGGCCGGNNNGGGGGGATAGGGGGGCGGCGGGAGCGGGTATTTTCCAGGATGTGATGAGTATTGTTTCTGCCGAGGATTTAGTCAAGCGCATATAGCCACGGGAAGGTCGGGAAAGGGCTCGGTGTGGGTGCAGAGGCAGCATCTTGCCCGGCTGTTCGGCGATCGGGATCGCAGCCATCATCTGGGAGCTGCATCTTGCAGGGATGTGCCTGGAAACTGCAGGGAGCAGGCACACGCGATGCTGTGACAGTGCCCCGTAATCGTGTGTCAAGAACAATGTGATGCAGCCGTTCGCTGCCTCCGTCATGCTGGATTTGCCCTGTGAGAGGTTGAAGGCTGTCTTCTCAGTTAGAAGGGAGCACGCTCGTTCTCAGAGCCTGAGAGAAGCCCCCCGCTCTGGCCTGTTTCGTTTGTAACCTTCTCATCGCCGGTTCACAGCTCTGGGATGGTGGGCTGCTCAGGATTAAAGTTGATGGCCTGAATTCCTCTGCACGCCGTGGTTTAGTCTTTCACAGCTCTGCGCATTTGTTTCAAGCCATTTTCTTTATGTCTTGTTACATATGTAGACTGCAGAACTCCTGCAAGTAACCTCTCCCTGAAAGCCTTGTCTGGTCCAAACTGACCAGATGTGTTGGTCTGGCAAGCGGAATGAGGCTGGGGGATTTTTTTCTTTCCTAGAGATTGTTCATTGTTTCGTGTTTGGCTGCTCAGTTTCGCGTGAGGACAGCAGTCCTCCGAAGGTATCTGCATGGAAGGCGTTAGAATAAGGAGCTTTAACAGAAGCTTTTTGGAAATGCAACTAGCAGTGCCAAAAAAAGAGAGAATGAATGAACGGTGGGAACACATTGCCCGGGATGTGCATGTAGATGGGGGCGGGTTCTACTATAGGTTTCTATTTGCAGGCGCTGGAATTTAGCACATGTAGGGGGATCTCAACAGAAGTAAAATTGGAGTACTGCTTTTCAAAAGAGTCATCTTTCTATGATAATTTTAAAAAGATGTAACGTTCAAATATTTTTAGGTTCACTAAATTCTCATGCAAACTAAGTAAAATAATGTAATCTTTTTGATAATAAGCTTTTTGAGCACAGTAGCAGTTACTAAATCTTGATTTTTAGGAAATTTAATTGGAAACTTATAACCAGTTGAAGGTTAGGTGCACATACAAAAGAGGCAGTTACAGAAAATTATTTTTACCCAAGAAATAAATATTCTGCTGTGGAGAGATTTTGTGACTTTAGGCTCTTCTTAGGGAAGAAAATGTAGCTGATGGACTTATCTCCAGTTTTTTGGAACTAGAACTTGACAAGATAGTTACCAGCGTTTGACAGGCTGCTATATATTTAGTGCTTAATTCTATTTATTAGTTTTATTTTTGGTTAAGTGCTTTGGAGGAAAAAAATAATTATAATGGAATCAAGCATTAAAATACTGCAAAACCTTTAATGAACCATTGTAAAATAAATTCCAATACAGTATCAACAGATTGTATGGACAGAATTTTAAATATAGAAGTTAAAATTAAATCTGTCCTTTTGTACTGAGGTGGTGAAACATGAACTTTCAGACACCTTGAGCATTCAAAATAAGACTGCTTGTACAAACACTTCTCAGATTTTATGCTTCTACCTTTATCTTATTTTCTTCATTCAAATCATGAGTCCTTGAGTCAAGGAAACATAATCATTATTAATCTGTGTTATGTTATAAATGAAATAGAAGGTCAAAGAAGAAAGTAAAAGTTCAGACAGTGAAAACAACGGAAGTACAGTAGAGTGAAAACTAACTATCTAAATTCTTGTATTTTGGTGGCAATGTCATAATACCTACATTATTCTATAATTAGTCATAAAGGAAAGGCCAGATCTCCCTAAATCACCTGAACTGCATTGTTTACTATAACTAGGAATTGGGTAATCTTACAAAAGTGCAGCAAAAGATCCACTCTGATGCTACATGACCATTAACCTTCACATGCATTGTGCATGTGTGCTACACATGCATAGTCAGCCAGGCAACTGCAAAAGAAATCTAATACACACTCTTAACATCACTGTCAGAAGCAATAAAGTTTAATCTCTGTGTATATTAGTGATAATGATAGAGTATCCATCTAGCACGTTATTCAAAACCAAGGTTGTTTTGGTGTTCTTTAACAGAATTCCTTTCTGAAGTTTTGTGATGCATGCTAGCGATGGCACATTGGCCAAAATGTGCCATTTCTGTGAGACAGAAAACACCAAACTGTTTTTCTTTTCTGTGTCATCTTATAGAACTTTCCATTTTAATTGTGTGTTATGCCCACATTAAATTCTTCTATGGGCATTTCCCACTTCCACAGGTTTAACTCACTTTAGGTAAAAATGCATAGGGAGATTTTTCAAAAGAGGCTATGAATGGCTATAAGATCTCATGCAGTTGTTCAACTGTAACTTTTCAAATAAAACAAAAAATGAAGGACTGCACTTATGGTCTGATCATGCCAGCCCTTTTGCACAGATTTCTTTCCTTTTTTTAAACTCAGTAGAAATCCTGTGCATGGCTGACTTGTGGGTTCGTCTCCTGCTTTCTACTGATGCTAGTGTATGGTAATGCATGACCAGTCCAATCCACATGTCATGCAATACTTATGTACCATTCAGTGGAGAGATAACTCAAGAATCCCTGGTCACAGCACAGTTACCAGATCCATCTTGCAGTTGAAACCAGCCCCCATTTGAGTTACTTTCTCTAAGTGTGAGACAGCAGAGCTGATTTACTGCCAGACTAATGTTTGTGTGCACTTCAGGCTTACCCACTCTGCAATCTTCCTAGTCTTGCCAGTTTTGGTTTGAGTTTGGTGGGTTTTTTTAATTTGTTATTCATCTGGGGACTGTGATCTCTGTTTGCTTCTCGCCATTTGTTGATTCAGTTCCACAACTAGCACAAATTAAACATGTGTAGCTTTACTGAAAGTATGTTGATTTACAGCGACTCATGATTTGGAACTGGAACTGGAATTGGAACTGGTATGCCGTTCCATGTAATATGAGAATCAGATTTATTCACAGGGAAACATGAACTGAAAGTTTAGGAATAGAGGATGCATATGTTATTAACACTTTGTGAATAAGCTCTTTGTGAAAAAATAACTCTTAAAGTGGTGATAAATTTGGACTTAAAACTACAAGAAGATTTTCCAAGTATCAGAAAAGCAGGAGAGTACAACAGTGATTACTTTAAAAGTACTTTGAAAAGGAGATTGGGTAGATTTATAAGAGCAATCATATGACATGATTGTTTGTGATGGCAGAGGAGAAGATTTATTAGCTAAGAAGATCCCTTCCAGTCTTGTGTTCTTACTGAGAGATGTTAACGAAGGGACGGAAGTAGAATAAGTAATTCTCACCTGGACTATTTTTAATGTGTATTCAATATACTAGTTGGGCTACCACTGTTAATTAGCATGGTACAGAAATCAGAGGTTTTCATACCATGCCAAACATCTTCAGTGATCCAGCAGGTTAATCTTTCTCCAATTTGCCTGCTATAGTTAAAATACTTGGGAAAATCTAATAGTTATTTTTTGTAATGCAGCAATATTTCTGCAGTAAAGCCATTCATCATAAAGCTCATCATTGATAATGAGCGCTACCTGCATCTGTTTGGCCTTGCTGGATAAGGGTTGCAAGGATAAGTTGTGCTCATGGTAATTCAGAACAAAGTCTTGTGTTTATTAAGAACAAAACACAGCTGTACTGTTCTCGGTACAGCTGCCAGCAGTGCAGTGTTGGTCAGTAACATTATCATCATCAGTCTCACAGACACTTTTTACCATCCAATTATAACAGTCTGATTTTGCAAGGGCCTGAGTTATGTCCACCTTTGCATTTTACTGCTCTTTTCTGCTGCAGTGGCACTAGTGCTGAGTAATGCTGCAATACAGGACAGTTTTACTATGCAGTTTCATTCTGAGGGAAAATATTGTCTCCCTTACAAATAGTTATTTCCTATTGTTTTATATAAAAAAATAAAAAGCACACTTCAATATTCCTGTAATGGAACCTACCAATTAATGACTCCCTTTTCTAAAGCCAGCTGCACAACAAAAATGTAACTTGAAACCAGTAAAATACATCCATAATATGTCAGCAGTGAAATGAATTGCAGTGGATTGTGGTTTTGAATAACCTGTTTTTCAGGACATTTCTCTCTGTCATATGATTTGATGGGCAGTGCAGACCATTTGTTATCCAATCAATAACCCGCTCAGTCAAAGTACCCTCATGTCCCAGAACCCTAAGAAGGGGAGGAGGAGGAGGAGGGAGGAGATAAACGTACAAGTGCCAACTTAGAAGCAGAGCAAATGTCAGTGGTTAAGGCATTCATACCGTCCTTTGATTCCTCTAATGCGTCATAAGGAAAAAGATGGAAGTCAAAGTCCAGTTGCGAAAAATGAAGTTAAGAATAAGGGTGGGGAATATGTGGGTTTATTTCCTACCTTTCATTCAGGCCTCTTAAGAGGAGGGATCTATATGGTTTGAGTCTAGGAATAGTTTGTACCAGATTCAGCTTTGAGGAAGACAAATTTTCTGTTTATTCTGTGCGGACCTTTCCTTTTTAACCAGATCTGATACTCCATTTGTTTTTCAAGGGTTTCGGGTTTTCTTTTTAACAAAAGCTGACTAAAAGTGCAAAGACAGGGCATATAGAGACAGTTCCACCCTTCTGCCATGTTTCCATGCTCCTTCCTGCTCCCCCACTGGACCTATGTTAGGACTCATGGCAGTGCTACAGACCGGTGAATAGATCCAGTTAAGAACAATCCACATTCTTTCATGTCAGCACCTGCTTGCTTCAGTACCCTAATCCAGTTCTTGCAGCTACAGGAGTACCAGTTTTGGGATAAAGGAGGTATTAGAGGTGAGGGACTGGAGGTAGGGTGGGAGAGGAGCACAGCTATCACGTAAATCTAGAAGTACTCTGAAGGAAAAAGTAATTTTCTCAGGATTCAATCCCTTGAAAAACATAGCAGTATCTGATATTCTGATATCATCATAGTGCTGTGATTCTAACTGTCATAATTTTTTTTTAAAGTGGAGGTGGTTACTTGCACCTGCTCAGCCTGAAGAATCTTAAATCACTTCTCCAGTGTACTGGGATCCACACGCAGCAGGCGTTGGAAGTCCAGCTAGGGAACCTCACTTTTAGCACCTTTATTTGCATGTAGGAGGATCAAATGGATGATCATCACCCTTAGCTTGGCAGGAATAATGCAAGTTTGTCTTCTTTAGCCTATTCATGTTACCCACAAATAATATACCACTGTTTAATTACAGGGATTTAGAGGGCGTGTTCCAGGCATATTAATTATGCCTAGAAAGAGTATTCTATGTCTGTTTCAAAAAAAGTATTTTCATTTCTGGCCGTGGATAAGATCATAGAGCCTTCTATAAGAAGCAGTGGATCTGTCTAACAAAAATTCTAAAAAAGCCATTTAAACTTCAGTGATGGTATGAGATGATACTTTCATGTGATGTATAGTCTCTCTGAGTTGTATGTTGCCTGTCATTAATCTCAGAAAATTATTATTCTTTCGAAGGTGATTAGGTTAGAAAAGACTATTCCATTTTAAATTGAACTGAACATTGATAAAGAAAGAGCAAGAGACAAATGTAAGCAACAACGTATTTTATTTGCATCTTAGAACATGTTTTGTTTTAATTCTTTTTACCAGGCTTATCAACATAAGCTAAAGCTAGCCCTTATAGGTCAAAGTATTTTTGGACAAGAAGTTTATAACAAGCTGAGAAAAGAGGGACATAAAGTTGTGGGCGTCTTCACCGTGCCTGACAAGAATGGACAAGCTGATCCTTTGGGTAAGTGTAACCTTAATCCGAATGTTAAAATTACAGGTATACATAACAAACCTGCCTTTTCATGAGAAGGTTCTATCTATATGGGAATGACTTGCATATATTACCTTTGTTACACTGAACCCAGTACAAGAACTATGCTTTAGCAAACACCAGTCCCCAAACCAGTTTAACCTCATCAGTTTGTCAGTTCTTTAAAAAACAACTTTGAAAGTTGTTTCTAACCATGCAGAGCTATACAAGATATTGGAAAAACAAGATTAATCTGGATATCTTATTTGAATGTTCACCCTGAACTAGATCTGTATCTTAAAGCAAATAGCTGCTGAGCCTGTATTCAAGTACAAATGTCTGTCACCTGCTTCACTGTGCTGGCTGGGACAGTCAAGGCATGGAGCCAAGGTTATTTATCCCTGGCTTTCTGCCCTTTTTGAGAAGCTTGCATGTGGCAGTGTACTTGCAGAGCCTAATTCTCTTCCACCTGGACTGTGGAAAATGCATTCAAAACGTTGGAGGAGGCTTTGCTCTCCCTTTTTCCATTGTCAAGGTGCATAAGGATTTTGTAGGCTTCCTAAAGAAAGAAGTTTTGCTTATACAGAGTTTTACTCATTGTATTCAGGACCCAGCATGAAAAAGAAGCTAATTTGGAACCATCTGAATTGTCACTTTTCTTTGGTTTTTCTTTCAGTGACACAAAGACAGTGAGTTAATATGATTAGCAAAGAGAGGTGCCAGAATGGAATGTACCTTTATGGATAATCTGAAATCAAAACTACATTCCATGAGCTGTCTCCAGTCTCTTTTGGTTTTGGTTTTTGGGTTTTTTTTTGGTCTGGTCCTGACATGTTTTTACAGAAGTCTCATAAGGGAAGAATCAAACATAAATTTTGCTTACTAGTGCTGTGGTGCTCACAGACTAGCATGTAATTCTCAACTCTATCTCATTAAAAGATTTAATCACACTTTGGAAGAATTAGAGGAGACAACTATTATCTTAGGAAGTGGGAATTTGGCTATCCAAGTCTGGTTGGATTGCATTATATGAAAATTGTATGTACAATGTAGCATGACTTATTTACATTATATAAATTATTCTTCTACAGTTATTGTGCTAACAAATGTAACTAAGTACATCTTCCAATCTTTCAATCGTATATTTATTTTAACTACAACTACAGGATTAGTTTAGTCCAATCTCTCCTGATTGGGGGAAAAAAAAAAAGAAATTAAATTACTAGATAACTTCGCTTCTTTTTACTTCCAGATGACTCAAAAGCTAAAGTCTCAAACGAATGTTTTCTAAAGTTTCTGTGCCCTCAGGCAGCTACAGTCTTTGTTGCTAAAAGTAACTTCAGTACACACTAACTTCTGTGGAATGATATTTAATTAAGCATTTACTTAAGACCTAAGTCAACAAGCTAAAGATGCTTCAGGTCAAGCTCCAGATTCAATTTCATAAATGATGAAGTAAAGTATAAATACGTGTTTAGAAATACAAATTAAATTAGAAATATAAACTAAATTAGGTGAATTTTCCATACCTCTTCTTGTTTTCCTTTTTTTCCTGCTACACTTAAAACTCAAAGATACAAAATTTGCCTTTACTGGCCCATTCTGTGGTAAGTTATTAAATGGTTGTGCAATGGAATTTATCAACCATCTTAAGATTCTCCCTGAAATTACTGCATTTTTTTTCCTCACCTTTGAGCTTAGTTTTGGGTGTTTCTCAGATAAATGAAAGCATACCTAGAAGGCACCAGTAAACAGAATTTGGAAGAAATTACAGAATTTTGAAGAAATTACTGATGTCCACTAGCATCTGTGATTCTTTGCACCACATGACAAAATGCTGCTGACATAAGTGAATCTTAGATTTACATAGTCATATTCACATAAAGATTGCTGAAGTGGAAAATAAACTTCTGCTAAATCAAACCAGTTGCAGGGAAATGTAATGAGTGGACAAGAAGTGGGACGTCACTGTTCAGTAGTCAGTAACATTTATCATTCTCTTCTGCTTTCGTTGGTACTTACCAGCCAGGTCGTAAGAGTGAACTGCAAGTTGGGATTGACATAAACTGTAGGAATGAGAATCAAAGACAGAATGCATAAAATTTGTCCAAGCACGAAGGTTTTTAAACAGCATACAGAAGGGCACTCTGTAGTCACACAGTTGATGATCTGCTCGAGTTGTCATGCAATATGCCTCTGAATTCAGCTTGAATTTGTAACACAAAATGAAAATAAATAATACTGTTCTTGTCCCTCAGCACTGGCAGCGGAGAAGGATGGCACTCCTGTTTTTAAGTTCCCCAGATGGAGAGCTAAAGGCAAGCCTATCCAGGAAGTAATTGCAGCCTACAAATCGGTTGGAGCAGAGCTAAATGTCCTTCCATTCTGTACACAGTTTATCCCCATGGATGTTATTGACTGCCCGAAACATGGCTCTATTATTTACCATCCTTCCATCCTACCACGCCACCGAGGAGCTTCTGCAATCAACTGGTGAGTTCTGTGCTTCAAAAATATGTGTTTGTCACATTAGGATGCTGATCTGCACCCATCACTCGTAAATTCTGGCACAGTTCTGTTGACTTGCAACTGCTCTGAAGGAGCTTCTCTGGAGCAGTTGACTATTTGTTACATGAACTGCACTTCATACCTAGGATTCACTATTATTTCTAATGTGAGTTCAGCTGTTACTCTGGGAAGATCAGTGGTGTGATCTGTACATTCTTATATTTTACTCACATACACAAATCGACAATCTGGAGTTTCCAAAAGCAGGACACTGCCCTTGTGGCTCATCCCCACAAACACTAGATAGCTATCACAGTAGGGTTTGATACAGAGCCTAAGATTTCGCAGAGTGGAAGGGAGAAGAGAGAAGAGAACTCACAAGAATAAAACCTTATCTCGCTGTCCTCCAGAGCAATGCACAAGGTAGGTTCAAATCATTACCCAGAAACAACTGCACTGTAATAATGACCACAATAGACTCAAATCGGGCACTCTCATGACAACAGAAATGATATTATCACAGTGTCTAAATTCAATAAGAAATTATCTAAATAGGAAGAAACAATTTTAAAAGAATCTTACAGGCAGCATGGTGATTATCTGAATCCACAGTGTTGTAGATTCAAAGCAAAAGCATATTTTGTTTTGTTTTGTTCATTTTAATCCTTCCTGGAGGAAGTACTAAGCTGAAGTACTTAAACAGAGGTGTTGGGGAGGCTATTAGAGAGGTAAGGAAATCCTTAAAAAAGTAAGGATTACTTAAAAGTCAAAGTGGGTAAAGTAAAATAGCATAAACTCGGTAGAAAATGAGAGTGAGACAGTCCAGAAAAGAAATAAAGAACCAACTTTTTAAGGCACAAAATTTAATAACAACAATTCCTCCAAATACATTAAAGGTGGGAGGCATGTAAGTGATAGAGGTTTTTGATTTAGCAAAGGTACTTATCAAAGAGAATACCACAGTAGGAAAATCTGTATTGGTATTCAGGATGGAGGAGCTTAAGATGTTACTATCCTACAGTCCTTCTTTGTGCAGAATGAGTCAAAACAATTCTCTTGAGCTGAACTGTGAGTAGAAGAGATTTTAGGTAAACTGATGAATGAATAAGAACCTCTTTGTCAGGACTACAGGACTTCAGCAAATTTGAAGTGTCAGATTTGAGACAACCTACAACGTTTCTGTCTCTTAAGATTATGTTGATGCAGGTGACTGGGACATAGCAAAAGCAATACCAGTTTTGAAAAGGCTGAAAGAGAAAACCAGGAAACTACATCAATGACTCTGATTTCAATCTGTAGTAAAGAATACACTTTCTGTGCGAATGGGTAAATGTGATAATGTGAGAGTAAGAAAATGAGAGGTCAAATTCAAAGTTAAAAAACATAACATAATGCACACAAGGGGCAAACCCTCCTGACTATATGTAAGCAGTATTAAAGTTAATTGTTTTTACTCAGAAAAGACACCGTGGAAGGATCCACTCACTTAAGAGTTGGACTTGATCCTTGTGGGTCCCTTCCAACTCAGCATAATCTGTGATTCTGTGATCTTAAATACTGTCTGCATCTCAGCTGGAACATGAACTAGATAAGTTCAGAGAACGCTAAGAAAGATGGTCAAGGGTACAGGACAGCTTTCACATGACTGGAGACAAATGATGTAGTCTTCAGACTGGAAAAGAGGTCATTGGGAAGGACATATGCTAGCTGTGTGTTGAGCCATGAAAGACATGGGAAGGTGAATAAGGAATGCTTGCTCATTCTGAACAGAAGTCAGGGGGAAGCCAGCAAAGAGATCAGGTAGTAGGATTTTACCAAATAAAGGAGGTACTTTTACTCCGTGCAGTATGTTATTAAATTGTGTGACCTCCTGTATTGAGAGCTGTAAAAGGATGCTTTTATGGAGGAGAAGCTCATCAAGATGTATTTCACAGGAAGGTGTAGATACAAACTCTGTTTCAGGAGGTCCTTGAGATGAAGGTTTGCAGAAATGGGAATATATTGCAGTGTTGTGTCACCGCGTCTTGCTCTATTTTGCATATTCCTTCTGCAAAAGGAATCTTATCTGCTCCTGCCCTTCTCAGGTAAAGGCCATTGTCCCAAGGCCTTTAAACCAAACTAGGATTTGGCCTTGGCTGACTATTCTTGTGTCTCACCCTCTCACCCCTTTCTCTAATCGCTACTTTCACATGTTGTGGCTACAGCCCTGATGTTGATCAGACCCTTTATCCCCACAGTATAACCAAGAAAACCTTTGGGAATTAGGGATGGCTAAACATAACCAGGTACAAACAAGGGCCCTAGGGTGCGGAGGGTTCCTCACTCACTTCCTTTATAGTCTTTTCCAGCTGCTGCCACTCTGTTATCAGCAGCCCTTTGTGAAGGGAGCTGGTGGACAGAGGAGGGGGAACACAGTAGTTCTTGTTACCTATTCAGCATCAGAGACATCTGCCCATGAAACCTTCTTCTCCATGCTGAGGACATCCATTTCTCACTAGAGTGCTCTTTTGGAATTTTTACATAATAAAAACCAGAAGAAATGCTGCTTAAATGTGTGAAAGATCTGATATGGGCTAGCCAAACTTCTGTAAGATTTCACTTCTGTTATAGCTGCCAACTTCCCCGGTTGTCTTCGGAGTGTGTCCCTTGTTCAGCACATAAGTGTGCTTCACTCATTTTAATAATGTAGTTTTCAGTGCTTACAATTGAAGATGAATTTTCCTGTGTATAAGCCAGATCTCAGACGATCCTGTTACAACATGGACTGCCAAGGGAATACATGAGATATGTATTACTTGAAATAGCATTGGTGTTTGCATGCAGACAAATGGCTAAAACCACGCAGGAAATATTTTTCTCACTGTTTCTGGCTGCTCCCTTGAACACACTTCAGTCTAATTTTCCATCATTCTGAGACACATCCTGAAGGAGAACCGGAAAATTTAAGGTGACTGAAGTTCTCTTTTGTTGCAGAGGCAGATCCTGAGCTGAGGTAAATCAGCATAGGCCTACTGTAAGCATTGCTGTGTTCATGCACAGCAGCTGAGAATGTGGCTGGATACCCTTAATTCCCTTAATAACTTTTCCTTATGCAGTTGCATATCCATCATTTTCCACTCTGAGTTTAACTCTTTTTCAGCTGTGTGACAAGTGTACTTCCCTTGACCTACAGATGAGCCATGAGGCTTAGCTAATTACAGTAAACGACCGTGAATTATTAAGATGATATTCTGTTAGATGCTTCCATCTTTCAAATTCTGTCATAACTGTTGCACATCTTTTGCTCTGAGTGTCTTACCACTAATAATACTTTTAAAATAATTATCACAATGAACTGTGTGAGACAGCCAGGGTTCACTTGCAGCTTTTCTGTCACTTTGAGGAAACCATACATCAACAGCATCAAAACTGTGGGCCCCTGACTGTGCAGTGAGCAATGAAAGTATAGCAAAAATTGTTAGGATTTTCTTTTCTATCTTCCTGAAGAAAATGAATGTGTAACACAAGTTGATATTCCTGACTACTTTCACTTTGTCTGTATTTACTGTAAGTCTTTTTGTATGTCCAGGACTTTAATTCAAGGAGATAAGAAAGCAGGATTTACTATTTTTTGGGCTGATGATGGTTTGGACACTGGACCAATACTTCTGCAGCGAGAATGTGATGTTGGCCAAAATGATACTGTGGATGACTTATATAACCGGTTTCTCTTCCCAGAAGGAATAAAGGCTATGGTATGTTTAGCTGTTCTAAATTCCAGTTTTTTAAGAGGAAAAGAGGTTGAAAGTAAAGGAAATATAGACAAGATGTTTGCATTTGGAAAGACAGAGGTTGTGGTACTCAGCCAAATCGTAGACTTCACTGGAGCTGTGCGGCTGCACAACAGCTGAGGATGTGATCTCAGAATATTTGTTGCTGACAGCAGGCAGAGCATATTCTGTTTCCACAGATGGCGAGAAGTTGAATTTGTTCAGAATGTGGCTCTTTCCATAGATTTCTTAAATGCTTTTACAAGACAAAATCTTTTAAAGGCTCAGTGAGAAAAAGAATTAGGTGTGAGATTTTTGAGAAAAAAAGGCGTGTTTGAAGCTCAGGGTCCTGGTAGATTGGCTTTGGGTTTTCTATGCTTGTCATTTTTTGTATTTTTTTGAAGGGAATAAAAGAAAATGCACAAAAAATACTCAGCATTATTCCTCAGAGATTTTTTTCTCCCTCCATTTAAATGCAGAAAAATAACTTTTTGTGGAAAGAAAAAGGAAAAAGTTGAATGCAATAATACTGAGCCACATTTTTATTCTGGAGAATTCAGGCAGCTGCTCTAAGTTTGGTGACTAGGTACTCCCATGAAATTCTGGAAGCTATTTCTTTTGTCAGAGAAGCTTAAGCAAATACACGTGTTTAATCAAGGCAGCACTGGTCCCTTAGAGTTTGGAAATACTAGGTTTCAAAAAAACCCCAAACCAATTCACCTTGTGGCAGAAAGTCTTTTGCTGTCATTCCCAAGTGTGATGGACAAAAAAAAAGGTGAACCAAGCTAACATTAAATCTTTTATTTTTTCGCATAGGTGGAAGCTGTACATCTAATTGCTGATGGTAAGGCCCCTCGTATACCTCAGCCTAAAGAAGGGGCAACATATGAAGGGATCCAGAAAAAGGAAAATGCAGAGGTAGTGTGAAGTAACACTGGTTTTTCGTGCATAGCACTAGAAAAGTTATTAACTCAGGTTACAGTAGCAGCAATATAAAGTTAACATGAATTTTAACTGAGTTGTTTCCTCAACTCTTTTTCCTGGGATACCTCCTAGGATGCATTTAATGGAGCCCTAGGTTAAGTTCCTTTTTCCTTTCAGCAGTTACCTGTATTTAGAAACTTAGTGTCCTATTTGGGATCATGTACAAGTGGCTAAGAGGCAGCTGCAATTTCAGTGGATTCTTAATATGTTGCCATACATGTGAATACAACATTGAATCAAGATCCCTCTCTTTGTTTGCCAACAGGCCATATGAAATTCTCTACCAGAAAAAGATTTGATGTTAGGAAAAGCAAATGTTGGCACCTTTCCTTATGGTACCAGGAAAAAAAAAACCAAACAACAACATAGGCCATATAAACAAACAACAGAAAAAAAATTGATTAAATTCCCTTATGAGAATTTTTTTACCTAAGCACCCCTACTGCATTAGATGATCATTTTTGTGGTTGGGAAGGTTTGGTGGTGCATCCTGGCATGTTTGATTTCCTAGATCTCCTGGGACCAACCTGCAGCAGCTTTGCACAATTGGATTCGAGGGCATGATAAAGTGCCTGGAGCATGGACAACAATAAATGGCCAGGTATGTTCTAAAAACCAGAAGAATATTCTTCTCTACACCCTCTTTCTGACTCTTTTTTATTGTAAAATTAAAGATGTCTGCATATAGGTTAATACAAATGGGTGTTACATTGGAGTAGCTCTAATTTGATGACTGTATATTTTGTGTATATCTAGAACAGGCACTTGAAGAAATATGCAGAATACAGTAGTTAAGAGTTTTTTAATCACAGATTCATTTAATTTAAAGAAAGATGAGTACAATGTCTGGGTTAAAAAATGAGGCATAGTACAAAGGTACCAAGAGTAGAACCAAACTGTGCTGGTCATTTTGGGAAGTAGGTATGCATTACAGAATAATGCAGCCCACGCTGTGCAGTGGCCAACATCACAGTATTGGCAGCAAAATGAAACACTGTGAGCTACTGAAATAACAGAGGGCTTAATTTTAAGGAGATTTGGGCCTAGATAATGTGCAGAAATAAATCTGTGTAATTATATAGAGTGAGTGGTCCCTCGCTCTGGGCATGCACTGACAAGAGCTGCTCTCTTTCCTGCACTGGTTGCAGCATGCACGTTGTCACAGCTCAGCTGCTTTGCAGGTTTAGGCAGCTTGCAAAGTTTTACATGTTCTGAGTTGTAAAGATCAAGAACTGTTGTAATATGTTTTCCAAGTGTAGGTAATTATGTTTTATTTCTATTATATTAATGCTTCAAAACAGTATCATAAAATCGTTAAAATTTTACAGCACATTTAGAAACAGTGAGCTTTTAATTACATTTATTTTTAGGTGGTTACTTTTTATGGGTCATCATTACTTGATGCTTCAGTGCCTGCTGGACAAGAGCTGACAATAAAAGGTGCCTCAAGACCTGGACTTGTAACAAAGAATGGTCTAGTCGTTTTTGGGAATGATGGGAAGATGGTAAGTGCTCAGTCTGGCAAACATAAGCATGAGTGGAATTGTTTTAACAAGAAGGGCAGGTAGTGTGGAATTGTCAAGCTACATAAATCCAAGTGCTAATGGCAGACAGCTAATTCACTTGGGGTTTATCGATCCTCTACCATCCTGTAGAGAAGACATTCATATTTTGCTTTTCACTCAATCCATAATAATTCCCAATATTGATTAAAATGTATTAGTACTAGGAGAGAATCTGAAAGATGGGTATGAGTGGCCTGTGCTAAATTGCCTGCATCATATCAGCTTTCCTGCAAGCCACTTGTTTCACTACTTCAATCACCCTATTAATGCCTAAAAACTCTTCACCCAAGGATGTACTACCTCCCAGACAATTTGAAATCATGTCCTCTCATTTTTCAGGTACTAGTGAGAAATCTGCAGTTTGAGGATGGAAAAATGATCCCAGCATCTAAATATTTCTCTGCCGATGAAACAACTGCCCTGGAACTTACAGAAGAGGAAAAAAAGATGGCAGAAGATATTAGGGTAATTCACTAAACTGCTTTAGTGGGATATTATTCAGACAAAAGCATTACATACTTATTTTTGGCAAGGCATATATTTTGTTTAGTCATGCAAATAATTTTTTGATAAAATGGAGTCAAAATATATGGGGGTGATAGTTTAGTTATTGACATCAATTCAGGTGGAATTGGGAACTCACTAGCCTACTTGTCTGTCACTTTACAAAGTTTCCTTTCACATACAAATGACACAAAAACAGTGATTGCAGGATCAGTTATGGTAAATATCTATGAATGATGAAAGTGGGAGTGAGGAAAAACAAATAGACCTTCACCTCACAGGAGTGAGGTTTTCAACACTGGCAGACTCGGACAGTTCTTGGAATCCTTTCTTCACTGTGGTGTTAATCACTAGGATGTGCTCAGAATGGGCCTGTTGGACAAGCTCCAGGGAGACTCAGAACAGCCTTCTGAAAGCAAAAGGCGGCAGTTGTCTCGCTGTACCTGTGTGCACTGTCTCTTCTGCCACAACCACACACAAGGGGCTGGCTGGCAGAGGGATGGGAACAGCTGGAGCAGAAAACTCTCATAGCCAGAGAGGCACTTTTCTGCCCTCTCCTGAAATCCATCCCTCTGTAGTGTCAGGGGCTTAGCTGAAAGCCACATTTGTCATTAAAGTTTTGTGCCAGAGCAAATGAATCATAGATGTCTTCCCTTCTGCTGACTCTGCTGCAGGGCTATTAACTTCTGGCACAGGTCGGGCAGCTTGATGTACTAATATTTTAAGCTGCTGCTTCAAGATTACCTTGGACCTGCTTGCCAGCAACCTAAATACTGCCTGGAGCTATTGAATGACTGAGAAAATTATAAAAAGAAGTATAAACTTATCAATTGGTGACACTGCCTGCTAACTCTGAAACTCAATTACAATTAATTGAAATGTTACACTACCAGTTATTTAACTGCTTATTTCTCCATCTCATGCATGCAGCTTAAACTGCTTTGGCCAGGTGCCTGAAATGCCATCAATCCATTCACAAAGTGCTCCAGGCTGTCCTTGCCTATACTGACGTCACATTCCATAATGCGATGGGAAGTTATTATTTGGAGGATAGAAAACCTTTTAAAATTGGCCCTGAAAATTATTAGCATTGTACCATTCAGGTTTCTTGCCTCATTAGGTAAAAGTACCATGGACAAAATACTATATTTTGATCATCTAATTATACTGAAAAGATTTCTTGTCTGACATCAGGTCTCTAGGCTGTTTTAGATCCTCTTAAAATAACTTTGTGTTTTAGAAACCTTTGAAGTAATATAAGTTGTAGGCACAGATACCATAGAAAATACAGTTTGATAAATACTTCCTTCAATTAGAGGATTAATCATTATTGCCTCTGTTATTGTTATGTATTATTAGGCTATTTGGAAGGGAATTTTAAGCAATGTTGCTGTGATTGAGGATTCCACAGACTTCTTCAAATCTGGAGCATCCTCTATGCACGTTGTCAGGTAAAAATATTCAAAATAACAAAATTATGAAGCCGAAGTTAATGAAAAAAAAAGTTGTTGCGGTGCCTTTAAATCAGAATTGATCAAGTAGTGTTAATGAAAGTAATCCCCCTATGTTTCCAATAGTCTTACTAGTCCCTTTCTTACCTTTGAAAACATGTACAGTTCTTCTCCCAAAGTTATGAGATATTGATGTAATCCTGCTCTTTCTACTGAAGGAAAATTCCCCTTTACTTCAGGAACATCCATGGGGGAGCATGGTGATGCTCAAACCTGTCTGCGTGCAGCCACAGGTATCTCCAGACCAGGGGGCTGACGGGGGACCTGAGCAAAGAACTCCCCAGAGAGAAAGAGGAGCCTTTCACAGGAAGAATTGAGCCTATGCTTAAAGGTGCACTGAGTTTGTCATGGCTTGGGTCACCTTGTTTGCCTGCTTTTTGCAATTCAAGCCATGATACAAAACCAGCATTTTTAAACAAACTGATTATTGTGCTGATTACTTGCCAATCTCAGTGTCCTCCATATATTGGTTAGAGTAGTCCCAAATACTATTTTCCAATAGGATATCAATATCTTCTTGTAACTGATTTTCGGAAGTTTGCCTAAGAGTGTTCCAGAACTGACATTTTCTTTTTCATAGCATCCTCAATTAAACCAACAGATTTCAGGAAAATGCACAACTTCTGTGCCCTTGGCAGAGAAACACACACACACACATTCACATGCCGTAAGTTTTGATCCCTTTTGACCTGCTAATGATTAAGTTATCTGAAGAATTCTTTCATTTATAATTAAACTTACTCTTTCTTCAAAATCTTTAGAATGCTAGAAGAGATCAAACAGAAGCATAGTGGACTTCAGCTACAGAATGAAGATGTGTATATGGCCACTAAGTTTGCAGACTTTATTCAGATGGCTGTCAGAAAACTCAGAGGAGAAGACAAAGAAGAAGAGTTAGTCATTGATTATGTGAGACCTTTTATTTTGCACTTGTTGCTTAGTCTTTCTTGGGTTTTAGGGGAGGGCAGACAATGCATTTTAATAGGCTGCTTGATGCAATAGGAAAGCAAATAAGTATTTGGTTGTACAAACTTCTATATATTTGTATTTGGTTTCCATTACATTGTACTTCTAACAGCCACATATACAGGCTAAAATGTGTCTGGATATTGGCTGCAGATATCAAAAGCTTGTTAAGCTACATTAAAATATTAGTTATTATAAATTTAAAACAATTTTTTGTTTATTTCACCCAGGTTTCAAAAAATGTTAACAACATGACTGTGAATATGCCATACCAATGTTTCATAAATGGGGAGTTTATAAATGCTGATGATGGAAAAACATATGACACTATAAATCCAGCAGATGGATCAGTAAGTAATTTCTAAATATGATCAATACCAGTTTATTTCTTTTTTTTTCCTATTAAAAAATCTAAAACATTACCTGAATATTGCTAATTATAAAATAACATACTACATATTAAGCAACCTCTAGAAATAATTTTAAGTTTCAATTTACTTCACATTTTGTGTATTCTACATTTTTTTCCATTTGAGTCAAGCTGCAAAGCAAAAGTAACCTACTTCCACTTCAATTGCAATGTCAATTTCCATAAACAGCTGAATATTTTACCTTGATTTCATTCTTGTTTAGCTTTGCAAACAGAAATTGCTGACGTTTATTTGCTAAGGAAGTATTTCTTATAGGATATTGTGTATATTTCCTGTCAGTAATCAACTTCTTTTTTTTTTTACCTTTTTTTATAAATCTGATACTTTAGGGCAAGTGTGACATTAAAATGTCCCTTTAAATTCCTAGTAAGAAAAATAACTTTTCTGTATGAAAATACATACAGTTGCACTTCAGTCCTGAACTACCCAATATTGGTTGAGCAACTCATAACTGTGAATTATAAATAAGAGAAGTGATTCTGATGTCCATGTAGTTGCCATTTAATTCCAGAGTAAATAAAGTCTGCTGAAATCAATGAAACAAATTTCAGTATCATCAGAAGTCAGACTCTGATACTTTTCCTGAACTCTTATATAGAATGGAATAAAATTCATAGCAATTCTGTATTAGGATTTATGATGTGTGTATTTATAGAACACAATCATCTTAAAACACCGTGTGTTCATGTGGTTTGTGATAACATAAGCTCCATTCCTTAGAAATGGAACGTGTGGGAGTTGTTTTAGCATGTTTAGATATTAGATTGCAATACCACATATGAAGACTTACAGCTTTTGTAATATCAATTTGGTTTTACATATGCAAAGAGAGGGTGAGATCCAATGGGACAATGTACCTTGCTTTGGAGAAGAAAGACTGAGGAATCTGAGTCCCTGCAGTGTCCTCCAAATTCTGCCACCTCAGTTGTGTCTGAACGTTTTGCAGCCTGGCTCACCCACAACAACTGCCACAGTTGAGGATATTAAGTATTTGCTTATACCCAGTCGAAGAAGGAGTTACACTCTGCATCCCAGTGTTTCTTTTTGAGCTAACACAGTGCTACCTTTGCACAGGTAATAGCCAGTGTATCTTCTGCCTCACTGGCTGATGTTGACAAGGCAGTGGCAGCAGCAAAGGAGGCATTTGAAAATGGTGAATGGGGGAAGATGAATGCAAGGGAAAGAGGGCGACTCATGTATAGGTATGTACAAGACAGCTTGCGTTTGTTTCATTTTCTCAAATCTTGTTTTGTTTCTCTGAAGAATTGTTGTATACGTTTTCTGAATGTGATGGATATTCATAATTCCACTGTCAGAGGATCTAGACTAGCCATCTTTTCATTCCCTGATTGACTTCAGTGTACCAGCCTCAGGTCTTAGCTGGCCAACCTTTCTTGTGTCAGAGAAGAATCTTGTGGTGTCTCCCTGCCACTGTTCTTTCATTATTATTTATGAATGGAAACAAAGAATCTGAGGAAAATGTGTTTTAAATGCTTGATGTCTTCATTTAATCTGTATGAGTTTTGTTTCAAGGGTTGAGAATTCCCTTGTAAACCCCCATCCTTCTGGATAAATAAGACTAAGCTTTAAAGACAGTCTGCCTGGGTTAGGTAGGCAGAGATTTGACCTTGCTAAGCCTTGCTGCATGTGCACTCCATACAGTAAACATACAGCTACATTGCCACTAATTTTGAAGTAGACTGTAACAGATCCTAGATTTTTCCAGGATCATATGCCAGCATCTGGCTAAAGACCCGCTGTAGGAGATGTGTTATGGTCTGTAGTGGAAGAATTGTCCTGGGCAGAAATTCTCTTAAGCTGATTCCAACATTTACCTGAGACACTTGTACCTCTTTTTTGTATCTGTCTCACGGTATCTAGTTAATGCCTGGTTCTTATTTTTGGCTGTGTTGCTATTGGTTCAGAAGATAAGCACAGGTTTTGTTGAATCAATGGTATTTTAATGGTGGGGTTTGATTCTTGAAAGGCAAGAGGTGATCTTAGAAAGATGGTAATGCTGACTAGATAGTGTGAGAGTGATACTGGAGGCAGCTAGTAAAACCTCAATTACTATAGATTCTCCATATGCAGCATGATGCTTCTCCCAAGCACAGGGGGAACACTGTCTTGCAGACTTCAGGTGACTAGAAGCATCAGAACTTCCCTATAAAGAAAGCCTCTTTTGTGGGCTATATGAAGAGCTTTCATTGCTTTTTCAGGTCTGAACATGCAAATGAACGAGTAGAGATAAGTAAAGAAGGAGGTTGTTACTCGTGAAAAAATGCCACATGTTTTACAAGACATTGCAGGCATCTTAGAAAAAGGAATGAAAGCAAAGCCAAAAATTCTGCTTATCTTATGAAGTGTGTGACCAGGCCATGGAAAAAGGCCTGCAGGACTCTTACAGAGCTGAGTAGTCATCACGAGAGAAAATGGGCAAGTCAGAACCGAACATTAAATACACCTGGTCACTTAAGTTTTTCACAAATGTGCACATATTCAAAGCATGCACAAACTTGTGTTTAATTTGTGTCAGGAATGTAGAGTGCTTGAGAGACCAAGTTAACTCTGACCTGAAGAGAGACTTTTGAGGTGTGAGAACTCCTGCTCTGTTTTACACTTGGAAGATTTGCAAGCATAGCTGTATTAGGTATACGGAAAATACAGTCCCCCCACGCTGCATAGGTTATCCCTGGATTAAACTTTGCTTAGGGAACTCATTGTCTAGGATAAAACACCAGAGTTTATGTTGCAAAGTTTGTGTTGCAAACCATTCCCAGTGTGAATGAAGGCTCTCTCTGGACCACCTTAATTGAAATAAGGCCCCTTTTTCTCTGGCCTCTGTTCAAACTAGAGATTTTGAGTGCTGAACCAAAGAGAATGTGTGTGCGATTAAAGTTCCCAGCTCTGCTCCTTTGTCTTAAGGAATCACTAATAGAAGATATTAAGCACACCTTAAATGGAACCTTCTCCTTTGTCCCTGACATGCCCATATCCATTCTCTTACACAACACTTCCAATGCCCTGACCTGTAGCTGGGTCTCCAAGATACACTTAAAACATTATTTTTATTAAAGAGCATTTTCCCACATCTCTGCAAATGCTTTAAATGGGCAGAATTTTACATAATGGAAAAATAGGTTTCACACCCAGTTTTGAATACTCTTTACAGGATCTCAAATGCATTTTTTAAAGCTCTTAAAATCACATGGGAGTATTGATTATATGTCTGAGTACCAAATCACAGAAGGAAGCTGAAGAAAAACATTAATGCATGTGGGAAAATGCGAAGGACTGAATGTGAAAATTCATTGATGCAAACAGACCTGAACAGGAGACCACTAAACTAACAGTAGTGCCTCATAAGTACAGGTATCAATCTGTGCAGGAGTATTTTTGAGACACTCTGATAGTTATTATCAACTTAGTAGTACTTTACCACAGCCTGTCTTACACCTCAGGTGAGTTTACACAGTTCGTGTCTTCATTCAGTGTCCACTACAGCCAATGTGAAGATATTAGCAGACTAATTGGCAATTGTTCAATCCCTTACTGACATTAAGGAGCAGCAGCTCCAGTGCTCCACCTCCAAATTTAGTGGGAATGCTACTTTGATTATGCTTCTTTGCCACACCTATTGTAATTTCAGACTGTCAGTGGTTAGATGTCATTTCCCTTTGATGCGGATTTTTAACATTTTTATTAAAGACTTGCAGACCTGATGGAAGAACATCAAGAAGAGTTAGCAACAATAGAGTCTATTGACTCAGGAGCTGTCTACACTTTAGCTCTGAAGACTCATATTGGAATGTCTGTGCAAACATTCAGATACTTCGCTGGGTGGTGTGACAAAATTCAGGCAAGTGGATATGTAAAGGAAAGGATCAATGGCAATGCTTCTCTACACTTCTTTTCTGTTGTTATTCTTCCAAAACAGTGCCAAAAAGTAGTAAAAGGAAAAAGTAATTGAGGATTCAAAAACTAAAGCAAAATTATAATTTTACTTAGAATGGGTCTCCCTGTCAATACAAAAGGGTAGTCCACCTCCAGCTGGAGAATATGGATTTAGAATGTGGCTCTAAATATCTAAGAAATCAGCTGAGGTGTCACAGTGGATATACTTGCTTGTTCAGCTCTTGATTATTCATGGGGCAGAATGTCACTGTGCTCATCATGCAGGTAAGTGCAGAGCCTTGTGCTTTGCTACAGTCTGACCAAGACTGGTGAGTTTGCTTGATGGCACAGCATGTGGTTCACATTCAAGAGCATCTCCTCCAGTATCTTTGAGACCAGTCAAGAATATCATCCAGCTTTTTTTTTTGTTCATCAGATCCTCACTTTACATTCTCCCATCCTTTTTTTATCTATGCTCTTATTTCATCCAGCTGACAAGCAGGAGTTGATTGCAATATCCACAGTAGGAAATCATGCAGCAGAAGCATCTGTGCCCCTTTCCCTGATGCAAAAATGCTCGTAGTTTTGAAACCTACTCTGTAGCTTTCTGAAACATACTTACATGGCAAATATATTTGTAATAAAAATTATTAATCAGTATGAAGATTTGTCTCTTCTCTGCCTTTTAGGGTGCTACAATTCCAATTAACCAGGCCCGGCCAAACCATAATCTAACATTCACCAAGAAAGAGCCAATCGGGTGAGTATCACTTTTTTCTTCTTAGCGACAGCCTTGACATGCAGAAAAGCCATTGAAAAGCTGCCACCAAACATGTAATCTTTTCCTGTTTTTCCCTACCTGAAGTGTCTGTGCAATTATTATCCCCTGGAATTACCCACTGATGATGCTTGCATGGAAGAGCGCAGCGTGCTTGGCTGCAGGCAACACCCTCGTACTCAAACCAGCTCAGGTAAGAGCAAAAAGGAATGTACAGATGGCCCAGATGTCCCTGTTCAGGCAAAATGATTTAGGCAACATAGGAGATTTCACCTCTAAGTTGATCTCTCATGTGTACCCATAGGTTGACTGTGTCATGTGTTTGAAAGTGCATATGTATAATAATACAAAGTGCCATGGAGATACAAGGTGTTGATTGACTCCAATTCTGCTCTGGTGCTAATCTCATTTTCAAAAATTAATTATTTTTCATAAGAAGCCATCACTTTTAATTTGCCAAAACTGTAAGAAGGTGAATATTGTATCAAAGCTAAGATGTGTTTAATATAAAAGGTATCATCATGCATTTGATTAAAATAGGAGACCTAATCTAAATATTTCTACTTAGGTCACACCTCTGACTTCCTTGAAGTTTGCAGAACTCTCGGCTAAAGCTGGATTTCCTAAGGGTGTTATAAACATTCTGCCTGGTTCAGGTAAAACTTCAACTCATCATTTTTCTGGGGGAAGTCATGCTAAAACTGGTGAACTTCTCCACCTTTTTGACGACCTATTACATAGGTATGTTCATAGGCACTAGGCTAGCATCTTTTCATGCAGCAATTTCACATGTTTCCAGAAGAGAATTGGAAAAATCTGGCTTTAGTTAGTGGTAAGGGCTGTCAGTCTACACCCTTTACAAGTTCACACAATTAACATGAACACTCTGGAAAAGAATGTGTTACAAAGAAACATGTTTCACTTGATTGTAAAACTTCATTTTTTCTCCTCATTTTGTTGTCAAATGGAAGTATTTAAATGTGACTGTGAGACCTAGAGCAAGCTGGTAAGATGCATATTCATCACTGTAGTCATGGTCCACACTGTGTTGCCTGATGTCACCGTTTTCCTCCTTCCCCTAAGGAAGAAAAGTGACAAAGTAATTATATGGGGCAGGCTTGGTTACAAATTAGATCAACCCACCTACAGTGGAATATTAAGAAGCTTGTTAGTCCAGACAGATGGGAGGATTTGGAGTCACTAATGGGATCCAAGTTTTTCATTGTCATAGGAATAAAGCTGCAAATATAAATAAGGATGTGATACTGTATTTGATTTTTGGTGTTAGCTCCTTCTGTGTCACAGTGCTGCTGCTGGAGTGGTAAAAATTGCCCATGTACCATGCAGTTACACTGCTTTCCTCACCCTGATAGGTGGCTTAGTGGGACAGCACCTCTCTGAACATCCAGATGTTCGCAAAGTTGGATTCACCGGTTCAACACCAACTGGTAAACAGATCATGAAAAGGTACTCTCAGCAAAAGATTCATAAATAAACCCTGCTTAGTCTGGTTCTGAAGTATCTTACTAGATACACTGTGCACGTGGAAGTAATGAAAAAGCATAACTGCATATGGTTGTTTACCACTATGTAGAATTTGACTAAGTCACTATTGGACAATAGAGGTTTATGCGTTTTCACTAGTTATGATTCAAAGGAAATAATGGGATATTAAAAATTGGGTTTATATGACTATTTTTATTTTTTACAGTGCAGCTGCTAACCTGAAGAAAGTTTCTCTCGAACTTGGTGGCAAATCACCATTGATCATATTCAGTGACTGTGAACTTGACAGAGCCGTAAAAATGGTAATGTTACTTTGAAGTAAAATATATTCAAAGCCTTTGTGGTACATCCTCACAGTATTGCAATATTCTTCTTGACTTGCCAAAAAAAAATACCAGGGATCCTTTGCATGAGAAACCTTGAGATCTGTTAGAAAACAGACTCAGATGTTTCTTTATGCCAGCACAATTTAACTGTTCATGCTGCCCCAAAAAATACTACAAGAAATATACATTAGAAATTACAACAAAACAAAGAATTGCACTCCCTACTGCCATATAGTTTTTAGTTCACCATCAATCATAATAATTCACCTTCCCTACCAGCCATATTGTGTTCAAAGTTCATAAATACAATGTTGCATTGGTGATATCCTTTTACATAAAGCATTAGACTTTTAGGGTCTCAAACACTGAATGCAACCTAAGGGAACAGAATGAAAGGGAGACTGAACAAAATGCTTATAAATATTTATGGTTTTTTCCTGATCAGGGTATGGGTGCAGTATATTTCAACAAAGGAGAAAACTGCATTGCAGCTGGCAGGCTGTTCGTGGAAGAATCAATCCATGATGAGTTTGTCAGAAAAGTGGTAAGATATTCAAAGACTAAAGTTACGTAGATGTTTTACTGTGGCAGAAAGATCCACGAGTTTCATAGACACTTGTATTTCTTATTTTCAGTTGCTTAATTTCTCATTATAGCTTATGATAGACAATGCTGCTTCTCAACAGCTATTTGCTATGTTATGTAACTTCATTTTAATTGGGTAACCCATAGGTTGAAGAAATAAAAAAGATGAAAATCGGTGACCCACTTGACCGATCTACGGATCATGGTCCACAAAATCACAAGGCACATTTGGAAAAGCTGCTGCAATACTGTGAAACTGGAGTAAAAGAAGGAGCCACTCTAGTGTATGGAGGAAGACAAGTATGTAGACCAGGTAAAATATTTTCCAGAGGTATTTGGAAATTTACATTTTATGCAAGAACCGTCACAATTGTCTCAGCTGTATTTTGTGGAGTTGCAGTATCATGGGAACAGTACCAAGAAAGCCCACGATACCACAGGGCTTTCAAGTCTCCTATTATGTGAAGATGTGCAAATGAAATATAAGTTACGAGATCTTTATGGCTACAGTCTGTCTTCTTGTTGGGTAACAAGAAAAGCAGTGGCCTCTGTGACATGCTGTAACCTTGTCTTCCTGCTGTCAGAGTACAGGGTCTTCCCTTGAGGAGTCACCTGGGCTGTGGCATGCAGACCTTCTGGCCTAGCAGGGAACAGCACATATTGTCACTGATCGATACAGGCCATTCTTTTACCCTTTTTTCTGCCATTTCTCTTGAAATGCATGCATTTCCATTCATACTTCATTCATATCTTTCTATTTCAAGTTGCAAGTTATTTATGACCTCTCTCACCTCTGACAGAGATGGCCTGGACAACAGCAAACCCTTAAGCACTTTTACCATGCTCAAATGCTGCTCTATCCTCTCTTTAGGTTTCTTCATGGAACCCACTGTATTCACGGATGTTGAAGACCACATGTATATTGCCCAGGAAGAATCCTTTGGCCCTGTAATGGTCATCTCTAAATTTAAAAATGGGTATGTTCTCCTCTGGTTACTGTTAGAAACTTTATTTTCCCATCCTCACCTAAGTGAAGAATTATTTTATGAAATTTTATTAAATATTTTTATTAAATATTTTATTAAAACAATATTTTATGAAATCTTGTTAGAAAAATCGGAATACCTAGTAGTATTCAGTGAAATATTTTAGTGAAGTTCATGTGGTAATTGCAACAGGTTGATCAAATTACAAAATGTGAATTTTTCCCAGTGGAATTGCTTTTTTTTCCTGTTACAGAAGACTGCAGAGTTGAGTATTGTGTAACACTGGCACATTGCTGTTGCAAATGAAAATTCCTCTGTGTATTTTATAAACTGTCACTTCTAATATCTTTCATCCTAGATCATAAGAATTATTTTACATACAGATGAGATTAAAACCCTACATAGAATCTCAATACAAGTATTTCCATCAGGTTTCATCTTCTGCAGTTTGATAATGAAGTTAAGAACCAGCCATGTAGATAACCCTTCACATCTGTAAATTATGTAGTCATAAGGGACTGTATTGAATTTTTTAAAGTTTTAAACTACTATTGATTTTTGAAACTGTATGGAGATGAGATGCAGATAGAAAACAGCACTCTGGAAATAGTCTGAAAAGTTGTATCTTGATAGAAGTTTGAATTTCAGCTTTTGTTCTTCATTAACTTGTGAGGCTGGACAAAATTTTAGCAAACTGATTCATAATCTGCTGCCATGCTCTGCTTTACAGGCATTTTTGTATTGCTCTAATTCCCAAGCTGTACAGTAGCTGAGCAAAGTTGTATGCATTTCTCAGTGTAGATATTAACCCTTGAAATGTGTGGTTGCAAGCTTCACAAGCTTGAAGCAAGGGTGTGAATTTCCATGGATCTGTCAGATTGACACACAGATTTGCCCTTAATAAGTCATGTTTAAAAAACCTCACTGGATAAGAAGGGCCATGGGAAAAGGTGCTTCAATGACACTGAAGGTGGGAGGTTGCTAACACTTGTTTATTTTGCCTAGCTGCAATTAGATAATTTCTTTCCCCCATAGGGATGTGGATGGAGTATTGCAACGGGCAAATGCCACAGAATATGGCTTAGCTTCAGGAGTTTTCACAAAAGACATAAACAAAGCTCTCTACATCAGTGAAAAGCTAGAAGCTGGGACAGTTTTTATTAACACATACAACAAAACTGACGTGGCAGCACCATTTGGTGGATTTAAGCTGTCTGGCTTTGGGAAAGATTTAGGTAAGTTGTTGTCTCCTTTACTCATTTCTAATCTCAAAGTCCTAATCAATGAAAAAAACACTTTGCCTGTGTACAGTGTACCTAGTAAGCCATGAGCTATGGGTGCATTTCCTGCATCTCCTACATTCCTCCAATTACAGTAATCCAATTCCTCTCTCTTCCCTAAATATTCCCATCTCAATACCTCCCATTCAGCCTTTCCTGTGCATTTGCTAAATGATGCTGTAGCATGCAGAATATTCCTCTCCAACTGCTCTGAGAGCACACAAATTACAGCTTCTCCAGAGCTGGGTACAGGCTACAAAATGCTGCCAAGTAACAAAGGTATTGGCCAAAATATCCTTTCCTTTCCCTCAGAAAGAATGCTAGTTTAGGTTTCTTCTCTAAGAGCCTGGGAAACTTTTTTATACCTTAAAATGTCACCAAAATTTGCCAACAGCCACAGAAAAAGATGCATTAAAAATATTCTCTGTTCAAAACAACTTTTTAGAAAAGTGAAGTCCACTCTGTCAAAGAAGCTTCACAAGTCTGGACAGATCAAGCCTCATGGCAGAGAAAAAAGGAAAACTAAATTTCATTCACACAACAGATTTTTGCCTTTGGAATCTCCAAAAACATTTCCTGAAACAAAAATGAGTGCCGATATTAGGGAAAAAAAGATTGCTGGTTTTTACAAAGCTTATCTACCTATGAACTTTAATGGAGGCAAAGCAAAGTTCATAAATTCAGCTATGGGCCCCCAGTGGCCACTGCTGCTGCTTCAGTCCCACCCAGGGAGCTGCTTGTTAAATTCCAGTTCCTTTCTTCATCCACATCTGTTTGGTCTGGCCTCTTGTCAAACCAGTTCTGTAAATCACAGTGGGAAGGTAATTAGTTTCCATTGTTCCTTAAGGACTCAAATATTGGCTACAGTGTTTCAAATTTTTTCTTAGTAATAGTTACGGCCTGCCAAAAATTCATTTAGCTGCTGTTCTAACAGGTGAATATTTTCCTTGTACAGGTGAAGAAGCTCTTCATGAATATCTCAGAACCAAAGCCATCACTGTGGAATATTAAAGCAACAGCTTCAGTTGGGAAGAAAACTTAAAGCAGAGTTTGAATCTTGATGACTACATGAAGCACTCAACACCACGCCTAGGATATGCTGTCTGCAGTGCTGCAACCAACCACCCAACCAAAACAAAATACTCATTCCATGGATAAGTTTCTATAAATTAGGTCCAAATTTTAGTCTGTCAGACAATGGCTTTTGGAAATTACCCTGAAGTCACTTAAATTATGCAGCAGCAACAGTTCGTAGCACAATTTCTCCCCCCATAAAAAACCCCCAAGAATATTGTTCAGTTTATCTTTTTTAAATAGAACTGAAGAATAAGTTGTCACATACCTACTTCATATTTCTGTGACAATGTTTACATGATCATTTTAAATCCTTAGTCATTAGGCTTCTGAAGTTGAACTAAAATATACTGACTATACCATTTTTGCTATAAACCAGGTTTTACAGTAGCAATTAAACACTGCTCTGGTGACTTTTCAGCAGTACAGAAAACCTTTGTGCCATAAGAAGTAAATCAATGCAAGGAAGTGCACTTACTATGATCTTTGTATAGTACATACAGAGTTCAACATTGGTGTTAAACTATGCATATCAAGCTAAAGTTGCTGAAAATATTTTCTACCTTTTTGTCGATACGGAATGTGTGACCTGCCTGCAGTTTGAAAGGTGGTAAACAGATTAAAATCACTTTTTGTGTCTGTGCACATGGACTGTAATTACTGTTTCGTACTGCATGATTATTACTTTGTACTTCACACTTTTGGAGGTTTTTTAATCTGTGGGAAAATCCCTTGTAAAGTGACCAAGGTCAGATGTTGGCTTTCAAACCTTTTTCAGTTTGGAAGAAGTTTTCTATAGATTGAGATCTTATTTATCTAAGCCTGTTAAGACTCCTTGCTCTTAGAATGCAACAACACCCAAAGCTTCATCTATAGGCTGCCATTAAAGGTAGCAGTCTGATTCCCTGATTCCTATCCTTGCCCTTCACTAAAATATCCCGTAGTTTAATTAGTCAATCATGTCTCCATCCTGTATTTAAGCCACATTGTAAAAGAAAGACCAGAATCCTTGTTATTTCTTAAATATTTACAGAAACACATATTAAAACTAGAACTTTAGGTATGGGATTCAAAATAAATTTTATAAATAACTGCAGGTTTCAAGTCATGACATTAAGTTTAATATTTGAGCAAATACAGTGTAGAAAATTTTATTTTAATGGTGTAGAAAATAGAAAGTTCCTTTAAGAAACAATGACATCCAGGAGC
This sequence comes from Oreocharis arfaki, assembly GCA_013398015.1. Lineage (NCBI taxonomy): Eukaryota > Metazoa > Chordata > Aves > Passeriformes > Paramythiidae > Oreocharis > Oreocharis arfaki. Next base: position 161,324 of record VZRR01012549.1, read on the forward strand.
ATGACAGACATTTCTGAAATGCAAACTGATCTATGAAGTAAAATGCAACAGCCCAAACTATTGTATTTGATCAATCTGAGGTAAGTATGAATGAGACACACTGTCACTAATTCTGGTTTCACAATTGTGCCAAGCCAACTTAAGCACAGGCCAGCTGAAAATTCACCTTTTCATCCTTCTGTCAGTGACAATTAACAAAATGGAGATTGGAATTGTGGCAGGGAAATTGGGGGATGAAAAGTGTAGCTTAAAACAATCATAATACCCCAGAGGCAGGCTCGATCCTTTCAGTATGGAGGGTGTTGGCACCACAGCCACAACTATTTCTCACATAAGCCTGTAACCTTCCCGAGCTGGTGTGGAGCTCAGTGCAGGCACACAGGGTAAGTAATCCTTTGCTGAACTCTCTCCTCGTGGCTGTCCTTACCCAGGCTGGCTCAGCTAGAAATGAGCTCAGCCGCTGCTCCGGTGCTCAGCAGTCACCATCAGGAATGCAATGTAGACTATGTCTACATACCACGTACCTCTGGGGGTAAGGATCATGTTTGGTATTGAAGATAGTGTACATAACACTTCACAGGACATGGAATATAAAAACAAAGCTCTTTTCCTGGTTAACTCTTTCTTGCCCTTGAAGAAAAAACTTCTATCATCCTATTAAAAAAAAGTCTTCCTTCAATAAAGGAACAGAACAAGAATTTTAAAGTTCAAGTGCCCCTTACTCTAGCTGTTTTCTTAGTGTAATCTACTATGAAGTCCATTTCCCTGTTATTTGATGAAACAAATCACACTTAATTCTTCAGAAATCCAGTCATCAGTGGATCCTGAATTCTCCACCATGTAAACTACAGCATTTCACAGGATCCTGAGAGATGCTACACTGGGAAACATGGTGGTTTTTTAGGGGCCAACTCTTCAAAGTGAGAAAACATGATTCAGTTGGTTTGGGGTTTTTTAAAGTAAAATAAAATGGATTTACTCATTCACTTTGCTGTCCAAAATTTCTATCTTGCCCTTTTCTCCCTTTTGTTTAGGAAACTTAATGTTGTCTATAGTCACTTCATCAGTTACAGAGTCATCTTCGTCAGATTCCGAGTCATCTTCTGAAGTCAGCAACTCTTCATCTGTATCAGAATCACCCAGTTCAACTACAGCCACGTTCTGGAAAAAAAAAATCCCGGTTAACACGTTATATATACTACACATATATGTACACACTATATATATGTGTATATATATATACACACACTACAGCACTTCTATCACTGGAGTAAAACATTAGGCAAACACATTGAACAGCCTGCTACCATAAGAAAACCACAATCACTTCCTAAAAACACCAACAGAGCAGAGCTGAAAGCCAGTTATTACATTTACATTAAAGCCTTCTGTTATGCCTTACTAGGCCTTATATTGTCCAGTTTCTAAACTAAATCACCTAGGAGACATTTAAAATACAATTTGTGACTTTTGATACAGAGCTGCTGATTCAAAAGCATGTCTTATTCTGTTCTTAAACTACTCTATCCCCAGTGATTAAATTCTGGAAGTACAAATGCCAGAATGTAAATTTCAACCAAATAAGCATCTTTATTGTATCTATGTTTTGAATTAGCAGATCACAGACCATGGTAAAGACTTCACAGAAAATGGTAAAGACTTCACTTTATCTATCATAGTATGCATTCTAAGATCAGAGAGTTATTTTAATCTCATCTAGATTTATGTTAAAATAAAAAAACATATTTACCATTTCTATAACTTTTTCTGTTTCACTGTCTAGGTGTTCAATATCAAACTGATGAGCTGGTGCTGTTACCATTTTTCTTTTAAGCTCATCATTTGCCTGGGCCATCTGTGGTAAAAAGCTCTGCACTCGGTCTAAAACTGAAAAGAAACAATTATCACATATATATAAAAAAGTCAGAGATGCCCATTAGTACACATTTATACCTCAGAAATGAGCCTTTTAACAGATTCCATCTCAACTGGAATTTCCAGCTGTCTACAATAATTAAATACAGACTGAGGGTCTCAAAGAAGATGGAAAAATTAGCTGTAGCAGATGCCATGATAGACCAATGAAAGGTGAACATAATTAACTGAAGAAATTCTGAAATTAAGATGGTGGGGGAGAGATGGAAACTCCAGGCTGAAGTATAAAGCACTTATCCTCTACAGCTCAGTGGGACTTCACAAGAATTTTAGGGTAATTAATGGAATTATGAGAACCACACTCATATCCCTTCCATGGAGGAAGACAGTATTGTCACCTCCAGAGTTTCTTCAAATAAACTGCTCTACACAGGCAGATGAAAATTTCACAGTTCGCCTTCTTTGAGAAGGGGTACTATTCCAGGTGAGCTCCACGGAAGTCTGACACATATAATCTACCTTTGAAACATTGTCATCTTCATAGAGACTTTTACCCAACAAAGAATTTGATGTAACAATCTTTTAAATTTCAGCTCAATCACAAAACAGAAAACAAAATAATTTGTCGGGAGTCCATTTTAAATTAAATGCTTTTATACAACAAATATATCATACTGACAAATCACTTCTAAAAAGAGATAAGAAGCCCAAGGAACAACTCCACACCAGGAAAGAACAATCTGTCCCTAAAACTTAGAGCTGTAATGCCTAGCAGTGCAAAATCTAATTTTTGCAGCAGCAGCAGTTACATGACTCAACAGTGGGACATGGAACTGTACTGGGAGGAGGACCTACCACCTGTAGAAACTGAACACAAGAGCTCCCTTTACCTACTCAAGGAAAGCACTGAAGCCAAAGTTATGCCACAAATGTTACCTACTATTCCACACAGTTCCTGTGACAAGCTCCTCCTTACTTACCACTGCTCCTTGGCATCTTGACCGTCTGTAAAGTTGTGGCCTTCTTGCTGCTACATTTTGAATTAATCAGCAAAATGTCTTCCAGCCCTACAAAGAAACAAACAAGTATTGCAGTGCTTAAGGTGATGAGTTCTCCACAATTGTCATCTGCTTTTGCTGCACTTGGAAGAAATACTGCGCTACACGGGCCACGGGTCTCACCCTGCAGGTCACCTCTTACACACTCCTTAAGTATAAACTAAAGTTCCTTAAGCTGCTTTAGAGCCAAAGATTGATTAAGCGAGAGTTATAACGCATAGAAAAACTACCTGTAACACGCCACAGCAAGGCACGGTGAGGTGGGGGCTGAGGTGTGCCAGTCGCACTGATTTAAATCCCTCCCCTCACCTGTGTGGTGCCAATGGCCCCCCGCTAACTGTGGGCAGCAGCAGCGCCGTAAAACCCGAACGACGCCAGGGAATTCGGCATTAATTATCCACATTAATCCTTATGACCGCCAACGGAGCCATCCCGCAGGTATCACTAATTACAGCGAAGTGTTCTTTTTAACTTCTTTTTTTTTGCTCCCATAAAAACGCCGTTACGACTGCCCATCTTTTAACGTGGACTTCCTCGCTTATTTACTTCGCATTACCATAGCCCTGCCCGGTAAAGCACCTCTTTAATACANAGCGGAGCGGCCCGCTCGCTGGGCGGTGGCGAGGGGCGGGGCGCGCCCCCTGCCGGGCGGGAGGAGCCCGGCGGCGTGAGGGACCGGCACTGCCGCCCGCACCGGTGTGCGACAGCGGGGATAGCGCGCCGCGTCATGAAACGATTTAAACCTTCTGAAATCCAACAAGGGCAAACGCAAATGCGGGAATAATCCCGCTACAGAGCTGGGATTGCAGCTCGTCTCTGCGGAGAAGGACCAGGGGGTCCTGGTAGACAACGAGCTGTCCATGAGCCAGCAGTGAGCGCTGGGCGCATGGAGGTCAGGGGTGTCCTGGGGTGCATTAGGAAGAGCACTGCCAGCAGGTCGAGGCTGGTGATCCTGCTCCACTGCTCAGCCCTGGTGAGGCACATCTGGAGTGCTGTGTCCAGTTCTGCGCTCCTCAGCACAAGAGGGACATGGAGCTCCTGGAGCGGGTCCAGCAGAGGCAACAACAATGATTAAGGAACTGAAACATCTCTTTAAGAGGAAAGGCTGAGGGAGCTGGAGGCCTGTTCAACCTCGAGAAGAGATGACTGAGAGGAGACCTCCTCAATATACGTAAGTATGTAAAGTCTGTGTGTGGGGGGGTGACAAGAGGATGGAGCCAGGCTCTTCCCGGTGGTGCCAAGCAACAGGACGAGTGGGAAGAGGCAGAAACTGATGCACAGGAAGTTCCACCGGAACATGAGGAAGAACTTATTTACTGCGCAGGTGACCACACACTGCAACAGGTTGCCCAGAGAGGTTGAGGAGTCTCCCATGCTGGAGAGATTCAAGAACTGTCTGGACACAATTATGTGCAAAGTGCTCAAGGACAACCCTGCTTGAGGAGGGAGGTTGGACCAGATGATCCACCATGGTCCCTTCCAACCTGACTGATTCTATGATTTGGCACAAAAAGTCCATCCCATCACCTGGAAGAGCCATGAGCAATCTGCCAGCAGGTAACATCACCTGAACTCCTGCCAGTAGCTGCTTGTCTCTGACAACTCGCCCATTTTCATTTTCAGAATTTGACAAATGAACCTAAAATGAAATATCAGAGCCTGAGGGAGTTTTAGTCATCCTTTGGAAAAAAAACTTACACAACAACCAAGTTCAGTTGACACTGGCCAACCTGTTATTCAGGATTTGTTCTGCAGTTTCTGTCCTTATCTGTCTTCAACTTTCTGCAGTTTCTGTCCTCTCACATCTAGACAATGTGAAAACTGCAAAAAGAAAACTGAATGGTTCACAAGAAACAAGATGGAAATGAGAAAAAATAGTAATCAGGTAAGTGGGGTTATAGGCCCTCATTGCAAAGAACACAGGAAAAAAACCCAACCACACAATCACCCAGTATCTTGGAATTAACATGAAAAAGAAGCAAACCTTCTGCAAGGCCTCAAGCAAGAGACCCCCCTGCTGTTTTCCTGACAGACTGGCCCAAACAAGCGTCCTCTGCCACTTCCAGTTCACCCATGGTGCCAGGTGCATTCCACTGAATTTGCTACCTGGTTTGCACCTTTCTATCTAACTGTGCTCCAGAATTTCCATTTCCCAGAAAAATCCCATTGCTAGCTTTAACAACTGAAAAATCTTGAGGGCTGAGGTTTTTGCCTTGGGCCTCAAAAGGGAGTCTTTCTGAATTTGCACACAACCCAAAACGATAGTGTGTGAACCTCAAATAATATATTTCATCCATGGGTATTATGTGATTTCCATGGAGGGCGAGGCATAATGCTCTCAAGGAACCTGTAGTAGGGAGTGATGAAGTGATTGCCCAAGATAACCAGACAAGCAATTAGAAAAGCCAGAAAGAGCACCCTCAGGTGCTATTCCCAAACCTCAGGTTTACAGTCTAACCTGTTGACCACAGAGACAGATGTGATCTTTATCTGATTTGTAAGGTGGCCCAGCTAAGTATCCATGCTGCGTAACACCTGAGCACACACAAAGCATGGATTTATATGGGTACTACTAGGGTAAGGAAGCAACAGTATCTGTAGCCCAAATCCCCAATAAATTCAGGTTTGAGAGAGCTGAATTAATAGCTCCGAGGTTTGGGCTACTTCATTCATTTAAGGTGGTATTGACTTGAGTGTTCAAGCTGATGCTGTGTGTTTCACTCTTGTAGTGCAGAATGTTTTGGCCACAGTCCTGCAAATACATTTCCCTGTGCTTAAGCTTCTGCTATTCCACACATCCCCACCGCAGCTAGCTCCGGTTTATGGCAGACACTTGGTGACTTGCCCGTGCTGTCTTTTTTTTCTCTCTGTAGACAGGAAAAGGGATGCTGTAGGCTTGGCTGCTGTCACTGTCATTAAATCTTCTCTTTCCATCCTTTCTTCCTTTCTTCCCTTTCACCTTCCCGTTAAGGCATCCTCACCACTTCAAAGTGTTGAGCAACAATTGAGGAGTGAAACTAGTAATGATAATAAATGCACAAATTTAGCTGGCTTGACTGTTTTAATGTACTAATATAAAGTGTTTCTCAGCACAGGAGTCCAGCAAGACCTTGGCTCTGTACTTCGCTAAACAGAGGCAGCTGATGTCAAGGAGTAACTCGCGGACTTAGACACAGAGTGCAGGGTGCACAGCCTAGCTGGGCAAGAACATGGATATTCCAACTGACCCAAACACTTTAAAAAATGGATTCCTGAGGAAGCTGCTTTTAGCCAGCTGGCAGAAAAGAGCGACAATGTCCTGGTAGCTGGCAGTCAGGAGTCAAACGGCGACTCTTCTGCTCTTGTCGCCAAGAAAGCTGCGAGTGGAAGCAAAGGCACCGCTACTGCCGGCCCCGCCCGGGGAGCGCCCTGGAGCCCCACTACCCGGCGCTTTGTCTCCCTCGGCTGCGGGGCACAGGCCGGGCCCTAGCGGAGGCAGCGAGGCGGGGGTGCAGCTTCGCCCCCTGGTACCGCCGAGAGGCCGGGAAGGCGCAGCGGGAAGGGGACGCCGGCGGGTCCCGCAGCGCGGGCGGCGGGTGTCAGGCAGCGGGGACTCGCCCCGGGGGCCGGACTGCGAGCGACCGTGAGCACGGCGCCCCATCCCGTCCCGTCCTGTCCCACGGGCGACGGGGGGCGGCGGCGCTCGGCTCCTCCCTCCCCCGCCCGGCGGCGGCTCGAGGCGGCCGGTGGCAGCGGCGGCTCTGCGCATCACGGGCCACATCATCGCGGGGGCCGCCCGCTTCCGCGCCTGCTCAGTGGCGGCGGCGCTCACCTAGCGCGGAGCTGTCACCGCCGCCGGGCTGCTCCTTCCGCGCCGCAGCGATGGAGCGCGACCGCGCGACGCTGCCGGCACCGCTCTTGCCCAGGTGAGGGGAGGGCGCTGCCCGAGGGGACGGAGCGGGGAGCGAGGGCAGAGGGACTGGGCGAGCGGGGGACCTGCCGCTCCGGGCCGGGGGAGGCGGCGGGGGCCGTGGGCGGGAAAGTTTCCCGGCGAGTGACGGAGCCCCCCGAGAGCCGCGCTGGCCCGCCCCGATGCCAGGGTGCCCAGGGCTGGGGGGAACTTGGGGCCGCCCGCCTCCCTCCCCGGCCGGCGTTCCCCGGGTGCCGCGGGGCTCGCCTTCCCCGTGCTGCGGGCCCCGACACTCCCGTCCGCCCGTCTCTCGCACCCCGCAGCCGACCTCCGGCGCCGGGCGGGCTCCGCTGCTCGCCAGCCGGGCCGGTGTCCTGCGCCCAGAGCACGGATGCTGCCGGGCGTTTGTCCGCCCGCGCCCTGGTACCCTGCGCTCCTCAGAGCCCCGCAGCGCGTATTCATCATGTGCACGTAATTATGCACTGCTCCAGGTAACCTAGACAATGAGCCTTTTCTTTGGTTTCTCTGTGCCTGCACAAGACCTGCCCAACATTCCCAGTAGCCCCTATTCCTTGGCACTCTTTACATCCGTATGTGCAGGCAGTTCTGTTCCCACCTTTGCACCCATAGAAATGTGCCAGACTCTGTCACCGCCGATGCAGTGCTAGACAAGCATGGAACCTCTACCTGAACAGCACGTGTACAGGTTTCAACGACCACCTCTTCTTTGTTTACAAGCATTGTAATTATAATTAATCCTTAATTAATGGTACATTTATTCTCTTTCCATACTTTTCTGCCAAAACGTAGGAGTTTTCTGTGATTTATTCCACTTTACTTTCTACTCTCTTATTAATTCTCAGTGAAGTTCAGGTCGTAGCTGTCTATTTCCTTATTTTCAGTGAATGTTATAATTTCTACTTCCCCCTGCCCATTGTCCAGGATATAGTTGTGTGTCTTCTTCACTCACATTTGAATCTAGGTTATAGACAATGAAATAATTGTTTAGTCTCTAGGAAGAGTCCTAGCAATGTTTAGTAGACATGCCTAGTTATGCTCACTTTAGCAGTTCAATAATGTGGGTGAAAAGATGAGAGCAGGTAGGATGATCTGTTTTGGCAGCATTCTCTACATCTACTGCCCTAAAGAGATTGTGAAACTGGATCCATAAATACTGCAGTATGACTGGCAGACACTTCAGGAGGAAAAATAACAGCATGTCATTTTCTTTTCAAATACCTGTATGATATTATCCACTAAAAAACAATACGAAGTCTGTATCCTAGTGCCTGAGTTAAGAAGTAATTCATCTCTCCTTGGTGATGACAGTAGAGACCTGTAATCAGGATCCCAAAGAGTAGTTGGGATCCATCCTGGTAAGTACTTATTGGTTACTTAGTCTAGAGGACTGCATTTTCTCTTACATTTCATACTTTCCCACCTGCTTTTGATTGGCTGCAGGATGTGATTTGCCTGATATTTTTCATGCTGGTATTCCATTTGAGTCATTTTACAACCAACCACATTTCACAGCCTTGCTGCTCTATTTCTGACTGTTTTAGTCTCTTCTAGATGAGTTGCCTTAAAAGTGCAGAGTCAAACCAAGTCTTTTTCTCACAGCTGCTTTGCTCTTCCTTGGGGCCAAAATCGAAAGCTGCCGTGTTCAGGAAGTGGAATGCAGCAGTCTCAAACTTGTCTGAAAACTGAGCCTGAGGCTGGCAGGTCTTACAGTCAAGAAGGCATCTGGAGTTTTTTAATCTGTTTTTTTTTCCCTTGTTATTTGTTTCTTTTGCTGTTAATTTAACCAGCAACTGCCACACAATAAGCACAGTGTTAACCAGTTTACTGCATGATACTTGAAAATGGTACGTAATGGTCTTATATTTGCCATGCATGTAACATTGGTTAAAATTTTCAGCATGTTTTACAGCCTTTTACACTCAACACTCAATATCTGATGTAGGTAATCTTAGCCCAGTGTACCACATTGGTTTCCGGGTTCTATGGAATGGTTAATGATAATACAGCCTGTTACTCTCTCTAATGCTGAGGTGATATGATGTAGCTTTCCCTTTCTACTGATATGCCCACTACACTAAAGTAAATGATTAGCCATGGCTGTGATAAGGGTGTCAGTGTGATACTGACGCTTGTATGTATACACAACACAATAGTGGAGAAGAAGCCATACGGATCCCTGTATCACCTGTATTTTGAACTTAAAGAAAGCCCCCAAAACCTCACATTTCCAGAACTGCTGAGGTCAGAAGGAATCTCAGGAAATTTCCTATTCAGCCACTTCTGTTCAGTGTAGGGTCAAGAAGAATAGGTTGTGTGAGGCCGTGTCCACTTTGGTTTTAAATATCACCAAGGATGCAGTCTCCAGAGCCTGTTTGAACCGGTGGTAAAAACACTCAGCTTTTTCTTATGTTCAAATGCCATTTCCAGTGTTTCAATTTGTGCCTGCTACCTCTCATCCTTTCAGTGAGATGAGTCTGGCTTCATCTCTGAAGACACAAAAAGAGTCTTTCAAGCCAAGGAATAATCCAGCTTCATCTTTGCTTGTTATGGCAAAATATTAAAGTTCAGTGTTTCGTTAGCGTTTCATATTACTTTCCTGAGTCCCTTTCCAAGGCTTGTTCTTGTTCTGAGAGGCATTTCTCAGACAGGCATGTTTACACAATTGTATTTTATTGTGGACTGCCTAGAAGTGCAGTGCAGAGATTATTATTTCTTTAAAAGACCACCTGTAAAAAAATGTTGGCAACTTTTAGGAAAAACAGGTTTTGGCTATAGTGTGATTAGCTTTGGGTCCTGTGAAAGCCTTCAGAATTATTTAGATAGATGTTATCTTTTGGTTTCGTTCGCCAAGCTCTGAAAGAAATCAGAAATTTCACTAGACCTAGACTTTGATAATTATTTGTTTTAGCCTGCCATAATGTTGACTCAACAGAAATTTCATGCCTGATTCTTCCTCCTTCCCGTTTTCGTAAAGGGTCTTTAAAGGTCATGGTGATTTATTGTGTTCACGCTTTAAATGAATTGTTGGCAGTCTAATATCTATCTGATCAAATTTAGCTGTAGAACCCGGTCCCTTAATCCTGCTAATGCTAGATGTTCTTTAAAGCAAGGGAAAGTATGGAACAAGCATTTTCTTTCCCATGCTCTTGAGAACAGCATTATAGGTGTGTCTAAAACAATGTAGACAATTCTTTGGGCAATAGTAAACAGAGTTCTTTGAGCTTCTTCCTGAACAGTTTAATTTTTTTGGTCATTTCATCTTTCTCAGATGAATCAAGCCAATCAAAGGTGAGGGATGAAAAAATGTGATAATGATCAGGTGTTCAGTTTCACAGCTGAAGTACCTGAGATTTTTCTAAAGCACCTTTGCATTTCCAAAAGTCAGCATCTCTCCCAGCTTGTGGGCCTATTTTCTACAGCATTTAGTTCTGCCTGACCATCATGTATACTGTCTCCATGCGTATTTTTTAAATTGCTGTGTGCATCAGTTGTATTGATTCTTACAGGTAAAATTGGCTTGCTCTCTGTTGGATTGCCAAGTGTCACATTTTTGAGGAACACATCTTCAGGAAATGGCAGGATATGGCTGTATTTCCTATTTATGTTTACAGAACAGTTTTCTAATGTTTGTATATTCTTGCAGGACTGAGAGGCAGAGAGAGGTGGGTAGTACACAGTAATTGTTATGTGGTATAAGATGTATGAAGGAAAAGAAGCAATTAAAAGTAGGTACTTAGGAAACAATAAGGAAGAGGGAATTATTATTTTCATAGTTTGGACATAGCTCATTGTTTTGCCTGTAGGGACAAAGACAAGGTGCCCTTTCATTTCGTATTATATATGAATATGATATGATAAATCTCAGGCTGCTTCCTGATTTCTCAAAGGATCTTTGTCTGTCTCTCTCTTTTTTTTTTCAATACTTCATCTTTTCCTGTAACCTCCAGATTATATGTCAAGAAACGAGAAGCACTTATCTCCTCTTCATAGAGAGACTGGGAGAGAGATTGTTGATATTTTATCTGCCTTTTCTTCATATGAATTACTCGAGCAGAGCTTGCTTCTTTAGCTCCCATATCTTTTCTAGACAACAACAACAACAACAACATAGGCATTTTTCTTGTCAATGATAAAGCTTCTCAGGAAGTTCTTGTTTTTCCTTAGAACAACATAAGCAACAAAGTTTGCTGCACCTCGTAGGTACAAAAAAACCCCTGAAAATACAGCAATTATTAACAGCCTGTAACTTACGATGAAAATATTGCATCAGATGACATTTAGAAAATTACTTTTGTTGGAAGAGGTTTTTAGAAATGAATAGTTACATTTAGAAGGGTTTGTAGTTATCTTCTCTCTGTATGCTCTGAAGGAGCAATTACTCTTCACTCTATACTATACTATACTACACTACACTGTACTTTTCCAACCTAAACAATTTTTTGATTCTATATTTTTCAGTTTATCTTCTTAAATTCTCATTTTTTAGCATTTATCGTTAAGTTCACATTTTGTCATTCTAAGTCTTTGTGGTAGGAAAAACATAAATGGCTGTCATCCAAACTGCTTTGTACTATTTCAACTGTTAGCCATCCATGCTAGCCTCTTCCTCCATTTGGAACTTGACCAAATAATTTCTCTGTTCTGCCTTTTTTTCTCTTTTAAGTACCATTTCTATTTGTTAATACTTTCTTATATTAAATGAAACCACAATCTTATCAAAGGATTCATTTCTTTAAAAAACCCAAAATATAAAAACTTAAAAGGAGAACAATCCATATGTTACGAAAGATATGGATAATTAACCCAAATATTTTTGGCCAGAGTTCCAGAGCAATGAATAATTTCCATGAGTCACTGGTCTAGCACTCTGGTGGTGCGACTGGAGGACATATGGGAGAAACTGCAATGAGAGCCAGACTCTGCCTTGTTAAACCTGTCAGAAAATTTTCTCAGTGCATTTTCCTGGGAGTGAAATCAAATCCTTCAATTTCTTCTTCTTGTTCTGACTTTCTGTAGCACTTAGCAGAGCACCATTTTGACCTGTGGTTAGAGCTGCTCCGGGATAGCAGCAATAGTTGTTTTGTTATTCCTAATTAGAGTGTGTGGAAACCAGAATTGAGGCCTAGGAGTTTTTTATGCACTGAAACTTAAAGCAATCTGCTACAGAGCAGCCAAAGATATTGCAGGAATCTTGGTTACTTAAATTCCTTAGTTGGTCTTGTGGCAAAAAGTTGCTGTTTCTTCTAAAACTTGGCTTCTTCCTAGATCAAGCCATAAATTCTGCTGTCTTTTTTAAAATATTAGTTTCTTGGTCAGAGCTTCCTTGGATAAAGCAAGTGGTAGAGGGAAAATCATCATGTTGCTTCTGAGTCATCTCTTCACTCAAAAAACCCAAATCAAGTAGTTCTGTGAGCAGCAGGAATTTTGAATTTGACTTGCTCTGGCCATATGGGAGTGAGTTATCCTTGCTAATGTTTGAAGATGCCTAACAGCAAAGGCACAAACTTGGATCTCTTACAAGGCTATTAGTTGCTAAAAGCTTTGACATCTCCACTCACTGTAAAGTCTATCTAAAATTGCTCTAGAAATACTGGAAGGACTTAAAAGCCTTGAAACAGAAGGAAGTGAACAATAGGAATCATAACATAAAAAATGATGATCATAGGGTCATCCTCCTATGATTATAGGAGGCTGAGTTTCTTAGGAAATGCAGATTAAAAGTCCTCCAGCTCTAGAGTATTTTCATTTCCTGCAGTCGGTAAAATGTTTTCACAGCTTTGCATCGATACAAAATCATGTGGAATTGTGTTATCCTACATCGTGCTGGTGCAGTCTCCCTGACCTTTGTTTCTCTGTTTATGCCAATCATTTACTTGTATTTATGGAGTTTAGTAATAAATACCAAAGCCAGCAAAGCTTTGAGTCAAATTAGAACTGTTCTTTTAGTAAATTACCACAATTATTATCGCAATATGAAGATTAAAGAAAAGGAAGGTAAAGTGGCTTCTGATGGAGGGAATGTGAAATGACTTGAGACAGTCAGTATATCATTGTTTAATTTCCTGCCATGATGGAAATGTCAAAGTAGAAACAACTTCACCTTAAATCACAGTAAACGGAAAAGATTGTGGTCTGAATAATTGAACCAATATCTTTTGTATTCTGTAGAGTTCAATTATTTTAAAAGTTAAATATATACTTTCTACTTTTTTGCAGATTCAGTCTTGCTTATGGAATTGTTGAAGATCTGAGAGCAGTGAAAAACCACTTTTCCTTGCAAAAAAGGATCATTTTGGTCCACATGTAAGTGTGGTACTTGATGATTCACCTACGAGATTTCTTGGCTGACATCTGAAGAACGAAGTGCTTTTCCACCTGTACTTCTGTAGCACTATGACTAACTGTAAAGGCAGATCTACCATCTCCAAAACAAATAGCAAAGTCCATGACAGAGAAGGCTTTGTAAATTGGACCATAAATCTTAATACAATTCAGTCTGATAAATTTTTGAGACTGCTTTTAAGTATGGTTCCTGTTGTTTACCAAATAAACCAAGAGGAAAGACACAAAAAGGTGAATGGTGTCTGGCAAGATGGATTGCAACCAGCAGGACACAATTTTAATGCCAAGTCCGAACAACACCCAGACTACCATCACTTCTCAGAACCAAGTTTTCATGGTAGCAATGGACACAGCCCATCTAGCTGTAGCCCTAAATATGATGATTTTACCAGTTATAATTACTGTGATGCAATGGATACTTCAGAAACAGATGCCATGTTGCAAGATGACACACTCTCTAGTGACAGTAATGAAGATATAATTGTGGAAGGAAGTAGAAAACAACCCAAAGAATCGAGTAGTATTATGGCACTGCAGATACTCGTACCTTTTTTGCTGGCAGGATTTGGAACTGTTTCTGCTGGCATGGTTTTGGATATTGTACAGGTTGGTATTTGCTTTGGAAGATTCTTTTTTAACAGGTGGTCTGTGGGGTCTACTACTGTGGGGTCTATAGTGCTAACGTGTGACATTGTAGATGTCTGCAATATTGAGATATAATTAGGTCTGTGTGTGGTTTTGCTACTATGAACTTCTTATTAAAAAGGTTTGAAATAACCACAATATTTAAACAGAAATACAATAAGGAAATTAATCTCTGTTGATTTTTTCCCCTTTTGTTTGGTTTTGCTTTGTTCAGCTTTAGGGATTTCTTTAGCTACACTTAAAGAGCTTACAAAGTTAATTAAAATAGGAGCAAGAGGTGACAATCTTTGTCACTCAGAATCTTGAGAGGGTCAAGGAAGGTTGGACCTCAATCTGTTGTAATGAAAAGACATTTCATTACCTCAAGAAAAAGGAAAATAAAATTTGACATACAAACTTTACTGCTTCCTTGGGCTCTTTGACACCACTCTGGTGCTTTGTTCATGAACATCTACCAATTTATTCTTTGTAGAGATGCTTTAACTGGATCCTTTTTTTCATTAAAATAATAATTTAAATGATTGCAAATCCCTGAATAAAAAGATAATTTACAGTGTTGTTCATTTAGTTAAAGTTGGTAAATGATGACAAATTAAAAACATGGCTTGACAAGACATACAAAGAAGCACAGCACTTCAGTGCAGAGAACTTGGTGCACAAAAAAATTAAAAGAGTTTTCTTTTTAAAATCTGGGTTTTGGAAAGCTGTGCTCTTGTAAATTTCACACTTAAAGGTAAAAGAATAAAGACAAGCTTTTAAAATGTACAGACTGTGTTCATATGACAATTAATTCCTTGCTGATTTGATGTGAGGTTTCTGCACAGCTGTGGAAAAGATGAAAATGTTGTTGAAAATTAAGAGCAGAATTCAAGAGCAGTCATAAAATGTGGGACTATTTTAAAATAATGAAAAACAAGTACTTCGAATTAATTGCATCTTTTTTTAACTACGTTTGTTTTAAGGCCAAGTTTTGTATCTCTTGCTTATAGTCTTCTCATCTTTGGAGTAGTAATATGCAGTCATAAATCTGTTTTATCTAAATAAGTAACAGTTCTGACTTCAGACTTTTAGGTCCAATATAAAAAGATTAAATTTTCTTTAGTGGGTTAAGTTACGATTTGCAGAATGTTTTTAATACTTTGGAGATGGTCTAAAGAGAATTTTTCAATTAAATGTTTCCCACTGTATCCTTTGTATAGCACTGGGATGTGTTCAAGAATGTTACCGAAGTCTTTATTTTGGTTCCTGCACTTCTTGGTCTCAAAGGAAATTTGGAAATGACCTTGGCATCCAGGCTGTCAACTGCTGTAAGTAACTTTCTCTTCCTTTTCGCTGTTCAGATACATGTTTAAAATATTTCAAAAAGGAAACAAATCTTTGAGAAACAAGTGTTTTATGTTTATGAATTCATCTGGATGTTATGAGGCAGTTTAAATCTGTTATTAAGTTGGCAAAGTTAAAAAGGTGACCCTTGTCTCCACACATCAAAACTTCAGTTCTTAAGTCTCTTCCAGCTCATCATTCAGAACAGATAAAGCAGATTTTTGAGATTTACAGGTATATTGTTTAATGTTGAGAGAGCTCTTTGACCTTGAGGGATTTTGAATAGGCTAAGAAAATGTTTATGTTTTAAGCATGTTTTTCTAAAGACCATAAGTGTGGCACCAAAATAAAACATTGGTAACGTTGCTATTCCAGACCTCTGTTAATCCAACTGCAAGAAACTTTTTTTTTTTTCAGCTTTCTGGCTAAATGAATTTATTATTGAGGTTGTTCTGGGTTTTTTTGTGTCTGCTTATTTTTTGTGTGTGTCAACACTGCAATGTATCATTAACTAGGTTTTTTCTGTGTGTTCTTTCTCATGTATTTGTTATAGCTGTTTTTCACATTTCAGAGGATGTTCTAACTCTTCATTTTCCTAGTCCAAGTAAGCCAGATTGCCTTCTTGTATATATTTTATGTGTGTGATTAGATCAGTCTAATTATGTGGCTAGACTGTTTCTGATAGCTGCACTGGCTATCTCTCTAAGACAGCCTAATGCTGTGCTTCAGCTTTCCATCAAGGTCCCCACTCTCTGCCTCTTCCTGCTTGAATGAATTTTTCTAGTACATGTCTGGTCAAAGGTGTACACAACTCCAGATGAGATTTTACTATGTCTTTGTAGAATATTGCTCTTGAAACTTTCTAGGGTTTTATGTACTTACTTGCCTAGAAGGGTCAGGTTTAGACCTCTCAGTCACTTTGTGATCAATGACTGGGTCCTATTATTTATGCTTTTGTTCATTTCCAGATCTCACTCCCATCTTCTGGCAGAAATATTATTAGTCCGTAAGCACATGACGTTGCATTTCTGCTGTTGAATTTTATCTGTTTTTGCTGCTGTAACCCTCAAGGACATTCAGTTTTTGTATGGTATTACAATGCTTTGTATTGACAAGATCTCCCGGTGTTCTGTCATTAATAAATGTCATTGCCACATTATACTGAGTTGTTGCCTGAATGCACGCTGTGATGGACATAGCCTTGGCAGTCCTATGAAGGTTTGCTTGTGTCATGCCCATTACAGAAATAAATTCCTTTCACACATAAGAATTGACATGTTCTATTGTATCTTTATCAAGGTCGTCCTCAGCCAATCAGTCTTGTTTTCTGTTTGATTTTATTGCCCTTACTTTTCTGGGTATTCTTACTGTTTCATAACAGTATTTTGTGTTTAAACCTTGCTGCCTTTACTGTCAGGCATGAATGCTTTTGTCTATTACTTTACCTTTTGGTTTTTGTTGATCTGTTGCTTAATTTGTTTCTGACTAGTACAGTTTGTAGCCTGAGGATTAAAAATGCTTGTATTGCATAGTGAAAAATACACCAAGTCCAAGATCTACCAGTGCCTTACTGAAGGCTTAAAATAAAGAAGGTCAGAATACACTTCACCACTTCTGCTTCAGTTAGTGTGATCTTTAATTCTTTGTCTCAATTGAGCTTATGACCTTTGCCAGATCATGAAGCCAGAGCTTGTCTGGGTCAGTCAGGGGCTGAATTCCCCACCCTCACCAGTGCCATCACATTTGTGAACATCACAGCTCTCAGGGGACATTTGGAAAAGGGTCTCACAGACACTTTTTCTGCACTGTGACGCCTGACCTTGGTTCTTACTATCCATCAGCTGTTATCAAAACAGGAGCTGATCCCCCTCTCATGCACACAGATGAAGGACACTGGAGTTTCCACAACACAGGCTGCATGTCCAGTGGGTAAATGAAAGCTGGCATCATGAGTTTCAGGCCACTCTCCCCAGCCCAAAGTGGCACGCTTAAGAGCATCCCAGTAACTGTGATAACGTGGTCTGTACATTAAGGATGCACTAAATGAATTCTTCAACATGTAGATATCTTGAATGTGGTTTCTCAGAGGCAATTTGGCCATTTGAACCCCAAGCTCTACCAAGACTCAAGCTATTCAATACCAAGAAGGCTTAGTTTGAGGACTGTTACCAGTGCCTCTTACCACTGTCATTAAGCCTCACCAAGACATAAATCAGCTGATGCTTCAGACATTTTTATTCAAGCATGCCATGAAGGCTTCCTGTCATCCCAGTACCAGAAATTGTCATACAATTCTGTACCAAGGCAGATGCCTTGGCTAAATCTGGCTGCCCACCAGACACTTGTCTTTAAGTAAATGCAAGACTGTGCCCCTGTGACCAGCTTTACCTTTTGAGGAAGAAATTTCTAACATGAAATGAATGCATTGCAGTTAATTCATGCCCTGCTTGCTCACTTAGCTTATAACTGCATCTGAATTTGCAGACACATCTGTGCTCTTGGGGCTGTAAACTATTTATCTTTACTTTATTGTTAATTATGTTGTCAGTCAAAGAGTAGTGTCTTTTTAGCAAGTTTCTTACCCATAGTACATCTGGTTTCAAGTATTTGGTCACTTTCATTCATCTTGTTGCCCAAATTTCTCCTTTAGCTGCTTCTTACTGATCACTCACAATTTCCCATCTACTTTAGAATCAGTTATTTCACTAAATCTGTCTCAAGACTGTGTTCTTCATCTACCTCAGGGCATACTTTACTTTGGTGTTAGTGTAAACTCTCCATACCCTTGCAATCTTACAGCCTACTGTTTTTAGAACATTAATTTTTGTCCCACCAGAAGTTACTTCATATGTAGAACACAGACAACAAAGAGCAAAAAGGTGCTTCTGGAGTTTTATCTCTGTAAGCCCTTCTCCCTCTGCCCGCTGCTGTGCTGGCATAACTGTGAGGTGCACTTAGGTCAACTGCCCATTCAAGCACAATATTTATATTGCAGTTTGTGTCCTTCAGTTCTTCGGCTTTGTTCTGTTCTCTGGGTCATTCTCATTGTCTCAATTCACATTGCTGTCTTTTCTCTCTATTCCTTTTTCATTTTTAAAGAACAACAACAAAAAAACCCCAAACCAAACCAAACCAAAACCAAAAATGACTCGCTACCAACATCACTTACCAACTCACTACCAAAACATCACTTATTCAGTCATTCCTGTAAACTTGTGCAGACTCTTGTTCTGACTATGTCATCATTGTTAAGCATTAGCAGTATGACTTTACAAACCTTTTGTGATCTGTTTCACAGTATCACAATAAAGTTGATCTCACTTTATGGAAATCTGCAGCTGCAAGGAGTGGTCCTGCTCTTTTTCCTTTGCAAACCCTGAGATGGTTGGATGTGATGGGTCAGATCATTTTACAGCAGAAAATCCCTTTTTGCTCCCTGGAAAAAGTGTTTTCCATCAAACCAGCAGATTTATGTTGCCATGAACTCGCTCCTGGAGCTGGTGGATCTGGTTCAAGAAAGAAAATGTGAACATGTAGGTGACAGCAGGGGAAGGAAGAGCTGTGGCATTTGGCAGTACCTCACCTTTAGCCCAGATTAAGCATTTTGCAAGATTCCTTTTTTTAACAATAATACTGTTAAATAATACTGTTAAATTTTTTGGATACTTTTCCAAAACTTTTCCAAAGGAGAGAAAAAGTGAAACTCTCCATAGCCTACCATTTTGTTCATTTAGGATATATATACTTAAGAAGGATGCAATGGAGATTCTTATCAGCAGTTCCTGAAACAACTGCTTTTCTATTTAAACTTAATGGATGTATTTGCAGAGCTTTGACTGTAGTTTGAACATTATAAAATATTTATAGTGTGATTGAGATAAAGTGTCTTATTATATTTCTGGTTTTAAATTAGCATTTCTTTTAATACTTTGTTCCTTGCAAGTCACTACTATCACAAAATGAAACAAAATGGAAAAGAAATTGAATTGAAATCTACTGAAAAGAAATTATCAAAAGATGAAAAATATACGCATGAAGTCTTTCTGTTTTTTGAGAAGTATGTTATCTTATAAATTAGTATTATATGGGAAAAGCTACTAAAATTTATGCTCAACATGTTAAAAATTGTTCTGTTATCTCAAAAAGAAAGTTATTTTAAACACAGTCATACTGCAGTGGTTTGTATTGTTCATCAGATCTTGTCCTCTAACTCAAAAAAAAGGCAAAAGTAGGAAATACATTATGAAAGAGTCTGTATGTACTTTTAAATTTCTTAGAATAACTTATTTGCTGTCTTTCAGCTAGTACCTTAATGCTGAACCTACATAATTTATAGCATCAAAAGTCTCTAGCTGTATTGTATAAATGAAAAGTTAGAATGCTAAACCGTATTAGATTTTAGCATTTTTTATTTTCAGAATTTAAGCACCATAGAAACAAGGTCAGTCTAGAGGGAACTTCCAGGCACTGGTCTAATCACTGGTGGTACTTGGACATTCCAGGAATGCAAGGTGGCTGGTATATCTTGCAGAGCAAGCTAATGGTAAACAAGTTACTATGTAAAACTGCATCAAGTTTAGCTGCTTTTGGGAAGATACTGTGAGTATGATTTAAAATCAAAAGCAATGTTTGGCTTTTAAAAGATATAGCTTGTTTTTAATCAAAAAGGTTTTATTTTATCAGCTGAATTATTCTTGGTTATTTTCAAATAATACCATTTTAAACCCAAGTGTCTGAATTTCTTTTCTAATTTTGATAGGTAAATATTGGAAAAATGGATTCTCCCATTGAGAAATGGAACCTAATAATTGGCAATTTGGCCTTAAAACAGGTAAATATAATGGGTTTATTGGATTAATTCTTGTGACTGAAGTTACTGAAAAAGTTAAATCACAAACATTGGTGAGTATGGAGATGAACAGTGTTAATGGGAAACCAGCTCTGCTACACTGGCTCTTCTCTAAAACAATATGAGCTTATATTTATTAGAAGAAGAGGTAAAGTAGTATTTGTGGCTGTACCAAGGGTATATTTCCTTTATAATTTTTTCTGTGAAAGGATCGGAGGATGATTAGAGAAAAATTTCAGATTTGGCCAAACCTTTTAAATTTGACCTTTCAGATGTTTCTAGTACTGTATTTGCATTGGATTTAATGTTTAATGGAAGTATCTGATAGAGCTTTTGGATAAAAAACAGTATTTTAAGTAGCTGGGTCATTTGAGGAAAGGAGTGCATGTTCTCCAAAGCAACTGTTTCTTGAGAGCTATTTCTTGTTCCTAAGTTATAATGTAACATGCTCAAAAAATAGGTGAAATATTTATGTTGTGACTTCACTACTTTAAGTGGTTAGAAGCTTCTTAAGGCATTGGCTTCTCATAAATCCTGAGCTCCTCTCTCTGATTCTACTTTTGCTATTCTGCAGTCTGTAAAATGCTGGTAAAGCATTTTCTGGTGGCCTGAGATTTTTCTTCTTAATCATCCAAGTATGTCATCCTCTGTACAAAATGGATGAGCATGCCCTTGTTATACCTGGCATATAAATGCAGGCAGGAGGAAAGGCTAACAGAACATGAATCTGTAGTTCTTTTAAGTCTGTCAATTATTTTAAGACCTGTTCACTTTCTTTTCCAGGTTCAGGCAACAGTAGTTGGTTTTCTGGCAGCAGTGGCAGCAGTTGTATTGGGCTGGATTCCAGAGGGCAAATACCGCTTTGATCACTCGGTCCTTTTGTGTTCTAGCAGTGTAGCAACTGCCTTCATAGCTTCTCTTTTACAAGGTAAAGGGGGTACATGTGTTACTTTTTGCAGTTATTTATTTTTCCTTGGGTGCTGGATGTGTATTATGTTGCTATTCCTTTAAAATTTAAATCCAGTCAGCTGTAATACATCTGCAAACCAGTTGAGGATATGATGCACTTTTGCAATTTCCATATGGGTGGGCATATTGCATTCCTCTCCTGTCATAGTCTTTGGAAGGCTTTTGACTGGCATGACCTCCTGAGCATATCTGAACAAAAAAGTATGGTTTTTAGATTTCACCTAATACAATGGAGAACTTTTCCCCTTGCTTTCTATATTCATTAATGTACAAAATATATTCTTAGTACTAAGCAGGTAAAACTTATTTATAGTTAAACTCAAGTGATCCCGGATGTTAGCTTAGCTGAATTCAAAGTTCCAGGTTGCCCATGCTGCTTGTGTGGTAGTTTGTGCTCTGCTTTGTGTCTGAAGTGAACAATTTTGCTCATTATATGAAATGTTTGGACCAAGTTCAAGTCCAGCTCTACAAACAGTGCCAGTGTCTGTCTGGAGCAATATGGCATGATGAATTTAATATTCTCTTCCTAATTGTCAGGAAACATTTAACCATAAAAGATTGTACTTAATGGATGTGAAAGGGAGGAGGAAAGTACCTCTACTTGTGACATGTTCTTAATGAAAATATGTAGTCAGTAGTCTTAAGAATAGTAAGTCAAGTAAAATGGGTAACTTCCTTGTTTTACTGCTTTGATATGCTTATTTATGTGAAAATTACAAAAGTGTTGAAGTTTTGCATGGGATTAAGAGCACACATTTTTTGGTGACTAGAAAGCCACTGAGTTTGATCAAGTGCAAAATTAAGGGCAGCAAGAGAGCTGGGGAGCACGAGTGCATTTTTTACACTTCTCATGTATGATTTGGACACGAAGAGAAACTTTTGGGGTTTGTCCTGATATTAGGCCAGTACAGGAAATTACTTTCTAAGCTTCATCCTCCTACACATGAACTAGGTGCTTGTGAAATATTCTGATCCTAAAGCATTATACCAGTTCTTTCTTTTGAGAATTCCCTGGTGTATAACTCTTTAGGCAGTTTCTCTGAAAGTAAACTCCTAATGTAGCCTACCACACATAATATAACAAGAAGGATATACAGCTGAAGCTCTTATATATATGATGAGAGAGAAGTTACTCAGGTTGTGCCAAAGACTGTTAGTAACAATGTGAATTTTACTTTCAATAGCTACTTACATTTTGCAGGGAGATTACTGTTCAGAAGTTAGTGTTGCTGTTTATAGGAAAAAATAGAAATTAACACCTTTAATTAATTCTTTTTAAGTGTGTAGCAAGTAATATTTTTTATATGTTGTCTTGGTTTTAATTTATTATGTAGCTTCTTGGTGTTTTCTCCTAACTCCATGATAGTCTTGTGCAATATCAGATGTCAAAGTATTTAATCTTACATTGTTTTCAGCCTAGGTTGATTTAAATTTCAGTCAGCAGAAGTTGCCAGGGTTGGAAAAGAATACACTTCGTATTTTTTTCTTCAGGAAATAGCTGCTTTACAATTTCAATAATGCTAATTCTAGTCATAAGAAAAGTAGATTATTGTACAGATGGTTCTTGATTTTTTTGTGTGTGTGCTTGCTGTGTTTGTTTTAAATTTATGTGTCCATTTTTTAAATGGCTAAAACCACAGTCATTAATCAGGTGGGGAGACCAATCACCCTGGGAAAAAAAGCACTGACTTCTTATTTATTAAGTTTAAAATTGTCATAATCTTGGAATTTTCTGTGGAATTACAACAGTGGATACAGTTACTGTACTGTCTGTTGAATTTAGGAGTAATAATGGTTGGAGTTATTGTTGGATCTAAGAAGACTGGTATTAATCCTGACAACGTTGCCACTCCTATAGCAGCAAGTTTTGGAGATCTCATCACCCTTGCTATACTAGCATGGATAAGTCAGGGTCTGTATACTTGCCTTGGTAAGTGTGCTTTGAAATGTGTATGACTCCCCAGGAACCTCTTTTGGGTTAGGAGGGTGGGGAGAAGGCTGGGAGGGAGAGGTTCATCAAACCTTCTAGTTTGACTGACTTTTTTGTCAACATTTATACCATTTAATGGTATATTTTAAGAGTACAACCTTATGCCATGATTTCTTTTTTCCTTTTTTTTTGGTGTTTTTTCCCTTTTGTTTATTTTTTGTTTTTCCCTCTTAGTTTATATAAAAAACTCCATATTTTTGGTTTTGTTCACTAACCTGAACTTTGGCACAATCTAGGAATATCTGAAAGACTTTGACAATATCACAGTCAATCTACACGTGAATTAAAAACTGTAGTAATGAAGAAACAGAAGATGTGAAAACATTTTCTCACAGTGGGAAAAGAATGTTAAGAGCCTTATTCAAAATGGAATCATTGCTGCAACTAACTCATTCCACAGAAACTATTAAGAGTTAATTGCGTTTTAAAAGACGTAATTGTAGACAATTATAGTCTAATATACCACGGATCATATATTGTGTTGTCCATAACTTACAAGAGATGCTGCTATCATCACATACAGTCTTTACAGCTGTGGTCATTGTCCAAACCTTTTCATATATAAGTATTACAACATCAGCCAGAAAAAGTATCTAAGACTCAAGCTACCATGGTGTGACTTGCAGTTGTTTTTTCAGTATTTGATCTTTCATATTTAGAAAGTGTTAACATGATGTAGCTTAAATGTGTCAGTGTGCAAAGGGTTTTTTTTTTGTATTTTCTGTATTTTTTTAAAAACTTAAATAGGATTTTTATTTCTTTATATATTTTTAAAAAAATATTTCTACATTTAAATATTTCGGTTTTTATTCTAATAGCTGTATTTCTCGAATACTTTCTTTAAATATTTCTTTTAGGGAAGTTTGTAAATTTACAGTGAAAATTCATGAAGATCTTTTTCAGCACCTCTTCTTTCTTTTCTCCTGATGAGGAAAAAAAAACAGAGAAGAAGCCTCTATTTTCATGAAATTTAGTGTCCCTTGCTAAATGCTAGGGCTGGGATAATAACTAGAGCTTATTTCATTAGAGTCTGTTTATCTAGCTTTATTGCTATGCCCCAAAATCTTAATAGACTGGAACACTGGGTTATTCTGCTGAAAACAGATTTCAGGCCCCAACAATTGGTGTGTTTGATTGAAATTCAGTTCAACATTAGAGTTTATAGTAGTCAATGATGAGCCAGGGAAGTTGGGCAGAAGGAGAGAGTTAGCTAGGATTATTGGCATGTGCTAGCAACCTGCGTAGGTGTGGAGTGGGAAGAGGTTGTCAGCATCTAATCTCAGTTAGCACTGTGTAGGTGGAACCCTCATGACTGAAAGACAGGAAATTGTTAATACCGAGTCTTACCATTTTTGAACAGCTTCTTCTGCTTCTTTCCTTTTTAAATTTTTTTTGATTAAGTTGTGACCACAGGTGAAACTTAGTTGCATGTGTTGGTATTTTAATAAGAGCGACATTTGTAATTTGTGAATAAACAACATGTATTGTTTTGTACTGTGTCTAGTACTGCTTCCTACGCTTTATATAAATTACAGATTATATGTTTCTCTTTTTCTAAAGAAGTAAGTAATTACTACT
The DNA here is from genome assembly GCA_013398015.1 of Oreocharis arfaki. Classification (NCBI taxonomy): domain Eukaryota; kingdom Metazoa; phylum Chordata; class Aves; order Passeriformes; family Paramythiidae; genus Oreocharis; species Oreocharis arfaki. Next base: position 185,863 of record VZRR01012549.1, read on the forward strand.
AATATTTCAGTTTTTCCTGTAACATGCTGGTTTTTTAAATCTATCAATCTAAACAGAAAACACTCAGCTCCCACAAAAAGAAGGGTAAAGAAACTTGGACTTTTTTCTTCCTTTCACACATTTCCAGAAATTTGCATTTCTAGATACAGGTGTTCTAATGTGTCTCAGAGGAATAAAAAAAGAAGTGGGTACGGTTTGATCGTAATGATCCTTTGCTGCTTTTATAGTTGTCATGACCACTCACATTCTGCTCTGCCACTGCAGTTGGAAAGCAGATCCCACACGTGTAGGGGTAAGGATCCATGTGCTTCCAAGAGTTACTCCCAATTTTCTGTCTATAATGTCTTCTGGAAGCACTTCTCTTTTGTTGGAGTATGTAATTGTCTAGTTACCACTAAAACAACTCCTTCTGCTCTTTGTATTTTGTACAATGTCTTTGTATTTCCTTCTTTTTGGAAACAAGAGAGTCTTTCTAAAGTAAGCACATGACAACATACCCCTTGGAAATAGGTGGTTTCCAACATGCATGTATTTGAACTATGAAATAGTAACAAGGAATAAAAGTATGGAGTACCTTCAGCTCAGGAGAGGTATATCAAGTGGTGAATGGCAGGGAAGAGGCATTCAGACAATGATTAGGCAACAGGTTAAAAAAATTTAAAGAATTATTTTTACACAATGCATGAGTGGGATGTGAAACTTACTTCTGTTATGTATTAAGAGGACCAAAGAGATTTTAGAAAACTTTGGATAAACTAGTCAGAGAGGAACCCATTGAGGAGTATTGAACAGCCAGATGCAGACAGAGACATGAGAGATGAAATCCCTGATGCAAACCACAGCAGAAGCTGGCAGGGCACGCTGAAAGAAGCATCACTCTAAACTTGTCATTTTTCTTTTCTTTTCTCCGTAAGCCTGAACTGTTGGCCATAGTGTGGCAAAGGATACTGGGCTAGATGAGAACTCTTACCCAGCACAGATATTCTTAAGAATGTTCTTTCTCCTTTCTGTTGTTTCCCTGTTTTCTCGATGTGAAAATAAGCCCAATGAGAATGTTACAAAAAACCCTGCAGTTTATAGGGTAGTCATGAAACTAGTGGGATTCACTTCTGAACTACGTTCAGAATTAACTATTTTCCCTTATAATTTATTAGCCTAACCAATGGAATGATCTGAAACAAAATAAGTTTCTGGCTGCTCTCCGCATGGGCTGAGTTGTTTTCAGACAAAAAGACTGGAAGGATGGAAATTATTTGTATACAAGCTTTCTGTTTGTCTGTAACAGAAGTGACAGGCACAGCCTTTGGTTTGATACATTACTTTATGGCATACACTGAAGAGACAGGGGAAAGGACTGTAGCATTTTTACCTATGCCAGGACCAAATGCAACACCTTGTTTGGCCACCATCATGTATATAGTTTCTTAAACGTTCATGAGAGTACTTTAAAAATAGTGACGAAGTTATCAAACACGGGGATTTAAATAGTAAAAGGTTAACAGTTCTTAACAACTCCCTGAAAGGAGTTGCGTCTGTGAATCTTTGTTAAATTGCTGGGGGAAAGCACTAGAGGGCTCCCCAGGACCATCACTGGGACCCGGCACTTTTCCTGCAAGAGAACACGGGAAGTGCTCTGGAATAGGAACATTCAGTAAATTAAATGTGGAGGTCCATGTTACCTGTCACTTGTCAGTAAAGGTTTGAAAATTTCTTTAAAGCTTTCCATTTTTCTCACAGAATGTGCATTTAGCTCCCGTATATGTTTGATCTGGGTTTGTGATTCACATTATTGTTTTCAGTTTCCTACCAGTTGTTTTGAAGTAGTGTATTTCCAGTTTACCTCTAATTTCTACTAGAGGCCACATTATTTGAGCAAGATTCCTTTTCCCATGTAAGCTGACTGCTATAAATCTATCAAAAATGGAGTGAAATGAGCCCTAAAAGAGAAGCCATTTGCTTCTTCCCATTCTCCAGCTATTGTAGAATGCATTTGCTTCTTCTGTGAATTAAATATAAAGAGGAAGATGTCTACCCTTCCTTTAGAGATGCATCTCAAGGTTAATCTTTTTAGATCGTTATAGTAAGATATTCTACAAGTTGAGTCTCCATAGATTAAAAAAAAATAAGTCCTTCAGTTTTCTGAAGAGTTGGACTGGAGCAGGGTATTCTCACTGGTCCACCTCTTAGGTCACAGAAAGAGGTGAAAGGAGGAAAAAAACGCCCCACAAAGGAAGAGGGAAATAATACACTGTAGAATAATTAGATAAGGAAAGGAAAAAATTACTTCTCTTTTGGGCTTTGTCTTCTTCTCATTCTAATAGCTTTCTACTTTTAGTTTGCCCAGGGAAGCATAACTTACTGTGTTTTCTGCTGGCTCTGCTGCAGAGGTTGTTACTCAATGCAGAAGGGTAGTAACTTCTAAGAATTCTACAGCAATTCTGTCAGGAGATCCACTAAGGTAGCATCAATGCAGTAATGGCTTGGATTTGCAGCCATTGTAATAAGCCATAACGCATAGGTGAGAATTCTTTTTATATACCAGCTACTCCTCTTTGGTAAAGTGTTTGTGTGATCTATGTTAACTATTTCAACCTGTTAATTTAAAATATATTTTGCTGTAAGACTTGTCTAAATTTTGAAGGTTTCGACAAAATGTGTTCTAACATTAGGTACATGACTACACTTCTCATAAAACAAATATTTAAAAGTGGAATATTTGCACAGTTTATACATATATATTTGTCATTAGGATAAATTTTCCATTATTTACCTCACCGTTGAATTAGGAAGTCTTGGATCACTCTAGTAGCTTCTGTGAGAATGGGATTATAAAACCAAGTAATCAGAAAAAAACAAGAGTTCTTTCTGTGGAAGCAGCTGTTTGCTCTACAGTCTCAGCTTTGTGATGGTACTCAGCAGTGTTTGCGGTTGTATTCCTATGAAATAGGATGAAATTCTCATGGATAGGTGCAAGCAGCAGAATTGCCTGTTAATTTTCAGACTCAGACTGTCTATGAAACAACTGAGCTGCTGATATAAATGTCCCAGTGTTGCACATTGGGGTTGCATCATTTTAGATATGCCATTTCTGGAAGGATTACCATATTACCTGCTTTGGGAAGAAGGGAGTGTACATATGCTAAGAATCTGGGTATAAACAAAATGCATTTTCATTATATTCAGTTTCTTTTAAAATGTTTTCTTCAGTTACAAAATGTTTTATATTCTACATTCTTACTGTATTTTTATCATAAAGCATTTTACAAAAATCCTCTTCAAAATTCCTTCTTTGTACAGATGTTCCATCCTTGAGAAGATGAGAGACAATGATCCCAGATGGCAGATATTAACCATATTTTTCAGTGCAGTAGTTGAAGCTTCGGGTGTAATAGTAATGAAGGCTAATAAATTCCTCAATTCTATGGCATAGATCGTAATTAATTTTAGAATTCTAAATTAGGAAAAACATATAGAAATATCTGGAAAGTAAAAGAGGTTTGTTTTCTTTTTCTTTATTATTGTTTTAGAGACGTATTACTATGTATCTCCTTTGGTTGGTGCCTTTTTTTTGGCTCTGACTCCGATGGGGATTGTCATAGCTGCCAAACACCCAGCTACCAGAACTGTCCTCCATTCAGGATGGGAGCCTGTTATAACTGCCATGATTATAAGCAGGTAAGTCTGTCTTGCTGCATGGAAGCATCTTGATAGTCATCCTGTATCTCTGTATTTCTTACTTGATTGTACTTTAGAGAGATAATTAAGGAGCCTCTAGAATTTAGGCTTTAGAATTTTAGCACTGACCTAAGCGATTATGTAATCCAATGAAAGTTATGAATCTTAAAAGTAGAGGAATTGGCTAATAGTCTGTGGTCTTTGTTATACAAGAAGCCAGTTTTAATAAGTGAATAGCTATAGTCATATTAGTCTGTAGCTCAGAATGAGGTAATGGCTCAGGGGAAAGATGAGATGAAAATTGTGGCTTGAAGATGATTTAAGTCAGATTGCTATAAAAATTTTTAAATACTATTTAATGGTCCTGCTTGCCTTATTCTAAATATTGTACTTTTTTTTTCAGTATTGGTGGCCTTATTCTGGACACAACTGTATCTGATCCTAACTTGGTTGGAATTGTTGTTTATACCCCAGTAATTAATGGTAAGACTCTGACAGGATTAATTGCTACTCTGTATCAATTGATATACCCTGTTTTGAGAATTATCTATTACAGTGAATTTCTCTTGTGCTAATTAGTACCTGGTACATTAATTTCAAGTTTTGGTTTTGATGTCAACAGCTGTTCATTTGAACACCTAAGAAGTGCTTCCTGTTTTTACTACAACCGTTAAAAGATGATAGAGAATGTGAGAAGTAGAAACCTCAAGTATGCGTTAAGAAACTGAAAGTGTAAACACTGAAGGAGTATATTCAAATGTTAAATTATCAAATATTATATTGAAGCAGTTATGGCTGGGGAAAATGTAGTTAAAATTTTATCTCAAAATTTTTTTCTGAACATCCAAGGACAAATTTTCAAACAATAATTTACTATTGACATGTAATGTAGATAGATATAAGCACTAGAAAGCATACTACCGGCAAGTAAATAAATTTCTCAAGAAAAATGTATGTTGTTTCTGATGATTGGTGTGCACTGTTTAGATGTGTAGGAATGAATTTGTGAAAATTTGGTCCTTAAGTTTAGGGTTCTATCTTCTAATGATAAGAACAAGGCAAATTTTAGAGGAATAGTTAATATCTTATTAGACTGTGCAATTTTAAAATGCTTTTCTTTCCTAGTACAGTACCACAGGGTTGATACCTATTTAGTTTGCAATGACTATAATCACCAGATCTGTCCCCACTATATTGCTGCCTAGCTGTTCTTTCCCTTTTTTGTGTTTTTCCATTTGATTTCTTACACTAATTCGCACTTTTATGTATTGTTACTGAAACCATTTCTCCAGTTAGCAAGATGATTCTCTTTTGACTTAAGTTGGCCCCTTGCAAATTCCACATGAGCGTGTTCTATTCTGTTTTCTAAGCTATAAATTAAATTAATTATGGGCACTTCTTTTCCACCTCGACAATAAGATGTTAATATGGTCACTAGGTGTTAGTTTTGAACCACATTGCCCTGATATAATTAATTTTCCAGACATTGTTAATGGAAATGTAACACTGGATAGCGCCAAGACATTTTGATAAGCTTTACTGTGGTTGAGAGTTAGTAGATCTATTGCTGCAAACATTACACAAGCTGTTCAGTTGGAGGCTTTGACAGAAGCATGTTCTTGGCAAATTCATGTTAGCCCTTATTTTACAGCTTTCTTGTCTTCTGGATGCTTATAAATTGTCTTTTAAATAATTTGTTGTAATTCTTTAATAGGAATATAAATGCCACGATATACAGATTCTCTGTATCATCCTTTTTGACCTGCTTTAAAGATATATTTTCTGTTTTACAGCCCTCAGGTGTTCTCTAACCTCCAAAATAATCAATTAGCAAAAATGATCACTAATACTTCATGGATTGTTCATATAGCTCTCTAGATTCAGTAAATTTAACTTATCCCCCAGCCCCTAGTATGTATCTACTAGTGATCAGGTATCACCATTTTTATGGAGGCAGCAGGCAAAAGGAACTGAGTATTTCAGTCTTCAGTAGAGCATGTTGCTTGCTCTTCTTTCTCACTAAGGCCCTCTATTTCATTTCTTCTTACTTTTAATGTGAAACATTTCTGTGTTGTGACTTGAGTTCCTTGCGAACTGTAAATTAATTTTTACCCTTCAGCCATTATGTTTCCCTGCCTGTTCCTTGCCTTTGTGTTAATTCAAAATTGCAAGTACTTGCATCTAAATTTTGTGTGTTTCCATTTTGATTTCCAGATGCCTAAAAGGCAAGGCAGACATGCTCATCTTCAGCTTTTTTCTGCTTTACACTTGTAACTTTTCTTGTATTAGTCCTTTTTTGGTAACCCCCTGGATTTGCTCCCTAAGAGAAGAGGATTGTTTCTTTCTTTTTAGGCAGGTATACCCAAACCAGTATTAAGGCAATGCCCATCCATTCTTTTGAACTGTCTTTATGGGAAGAGAACTAGCCAAAAGCTATATAGTCCTGGAGGTTGAGCTGACAGGTCAAAAGGTCTTTGAAGAGTTAGGCAGGTGAAAGGGAGGGAAAGCTGAGGCTACTGGAGCAGGCAGGGAGGGAAAGAGTCTTTCCAGGAGGCCGGGATAGCAAGAGGCATGCTTGACTCAGAATTCTAAGGATAGATGCATTTCTATTGGAAAATATAGAGAAAATATGTTCTGTGTAGAGCATGCAGACTTTTATGGTACACCTCCTGGAAAAGGAAACTGTAGGTAGGTAATTTTTTGAGCTGCTGTTGGATTAGCCTCTCCTGGGTTTCATAATGTTACTGACACCTTTTGTTATTGCTGGTCAGTACAGGGTAGTAAACTGGGGTTAGGAAGTCCTTCAATTAAAAAAGCACATCTATTGACACTCATTTACTGACATGAAAGGTGTGTTAGGTCACTTAACAGATGGCTTTTTAAATATTACTGTTGCAGAAAGTTTTCTCTACCAGTGCTTTCTTGGCCTTGGAATTCTCATTGTAAGCCTAAGCAGTGAAAGAAACTGAGGGTTTTCCTATTTTATTTTCTTTTACCTGAAAGTTTGTTGCTCCTGTGGCACAGAAAACCTGGAAGAAAACAACAAAAGGGAAACCTGAAAGAAATATTCTTTTCGGCTGGGAGTGTGTCCAGCCAAAATTTGAGGACAGTGTAAATCTGTCCAGAATTTCATGCTGTCACTTGTTTTTTTCAGGGCCATTTGCCATATCTTGAACACCTGAACACTATTTACTGCAAAATGGTCAGGTCTAAGGCTTCCTGTGCCCCATTAAGTAGGTTTCATCCAAGTCCTGTCTAGATAGTTTGCTTATTCTTAGAAGTGAGAGAAGTGACTTTAATCATGTCTTACACTGTGGAGCCATAAATACTTTAGTTTAAGAAATGCTGGTCTGGAATCTGAGAAACCTCAAAGGTTCCCACCCCTGTTAACAATAACTACAAATATTTGCCCAAAATATTAAAATAGTTTTTAAGCAGAAGGGCATTTATAGTCAACTTTACAGCTGGTGGCCAGACACATTTCTCAACTGTTTTTTCCCACTGTTAAACACATTTCTTGAGATGAATAATTATTTTTAATTCTATGGTTGGCTGGGTTAAATTGCATCTCTGCATTTTGAAAATAAAGAATTTTGTTTTTTCAGGCAACTTGCAGATTGCTGGAGATTTTGATGTCTTTGTTGTACTGAAGTTCTGAATAAAATAACTAAGCCCAAGTGTGGCTGTGCTTCAGTCTAGATACTCAAGTTGATTGTTGTGTTTTCTCATGAATGGGGTGGTTAAAATTTGCAAATCCTCTTACAGCATCACAGCATGTTGAATTTGGCTCAGGATTTGCAATTTGCAAGTAACTGAGTTCCTTTTGTGCAGAAAAAGAGATAATATCTTAAACAATTTTATGCTTCTGAATATGCAACAGAAATGAGCTGAGGTGCACTTACCAGATAGAGCCACTTTCCTCTCCATTTTCATTGCACGCTTATACAAAACATTGTGAGATACCTTCTAAGTATTTGCATTTCAGAAGTTACTGGGTAATAACCAACATGGCAGTAGACTTTACCCCATTTTTATGCAACTTGAAGAATAAAAGTTCTGCAAATTAATTCTGAAAACACCTGAAAATTGGAAATACTTTGTATCAAAAAACCTTCCTTTGCAGGTGGTTTGAAGCAATACTCTTTAAAGGTAACTCAAACGTGTTCTAATATTTCTTACTCTTTGGCTGTCCGTACTTTAAAAGTATTTGCTATCTGGACAAAATACATAGGTATCAAGGAATATGAGAAACACATATGAGAAAATTTAATATAAAACTTAATGAATGCCAGTTGTCTGGGAGATGAAAATTAAGCTTATGTAGTACGTTCCCCAAACCATCCATTTTTTATCTATTAGTAGGGTAAATTGAGTGACAGACTTTTCAGGTTTTTCAGAGAGCTTTTACTGTAAATTGTTTTGGAGAATAAAAAAAACCACCAAGAAACCATTCCTCCTCAAAAAAAACCCCAAAAACCAAAAACTCAACCATATTTTAATAGCTAAATATTTCAATTTCTTCTAGCGTAGTTGTACTTTGATTTTTCTCACAACTGAGTGGTGCATTGATTAGAATATAACCATTGTCTCAGAGAGTTGAGCATCTGAAATTTGCCTCTGTAAATCACAAGGGAAAACATTAGTGTACCTGAATGGGAGTAGAGCAATTTGGCTGGGTAGCAAATTAATTTTTCTGCATCCTGAATTGGAAAGAATGTGTTAGTCTCAGAAGGCACCTCTACTTGTATGAGAACTTTATGATTCAGTCTTTATTTTTGGCATGAATAAGAAGGGCTTTGATTTTTATTATTTGCTTCTGTTGCATTATTGGGTGATAGATTTACTACCTTTTAGTTGCTAACCTGTACATGTAAATCTACATATATACTTTTATAGTGTGTGATCTTTCTTTTAAGTCTTACTTGTAAATTTTTTAGAAGATTTCAGTAATCATTGTGTAGTTTTCACAACACAATTATATCCAGAGCATTTTCATTTTTTGACAGTCAAGGAACAATTTTTTATTAGTCATAGGAAAGAAATTATTTATGAGTCAAATCAAACATGGAATGTAATAGTTGCATATATAATAAAGACTTCTCTTAAAAAACATCCATCTAGGGAAAGCTAATATTTTCCATCTGTTTTCCCCCAAACATTATAAGTATTAAAAGAAATGCTACAAAGTAAAATGGAAGATGGATGAAAAAAAAAAAACCAAAACCATAAATAGGTAGCTAGTTAAGTTTCTAATCTAAGTATTTCATTTGCATAAAAGAGGATTTTTTTAAGTTAATGGTAGAGAGGTCAGGGCAAAAATTCATCTTGAATTTTCTGAAAGATAAGATGATTATTCCAAAGTTTAGAGCTTTCAGTCACCATTGTAAGTGAGATTCTTTTGCTTCCTTTTCATTTCACTTTTATGATGCAGATGTTGAACTTCAAAAACACCTGTTTGGCAAAACTGACTATTTTGAGTTATGGATTGTGCTCAAGAATGTGCAAAAGTGAGAATCTTCTTGCCTTCCCTCTCCTGATAGATTTACAAGAAAAATCAATTTGGGAATTATCTTGACCTAATTCTCCCCTTATGTAGATATTAATTGATTTTAGTCACATTGCACAAGCTGTGTTATAGGTGCTTGGGAACAACACAGTATTCTGACTGATTAATATCTCTCCATAGAACTGGGTTTCTAGAAATCTTTAATCTCAATGATTTGCTTTGCCTGTTCTTACAGAATTTTTTGTGTGCCCCATCATGCAAATATTTACATTTTCATGGACAGTTATGGCTCTGGTCATTAAAGCTGAGTATGTTCACTTTGTTGGGTGCTCTCAGTACTTTCATAGGAGGCAGTTTTCTACAGGAAAAATTCTTCAATTATATGTATTTAAGGAAATGCACAAAAAATGAGAATGAGATGGGGGCCTGTAAGAATGGAAGAGTTCATACATAAGGTAGTTGAATACTGCTCTGAAAAAATTAGGTTGCCTATTGTACCGTTCTCCCCTCGCACTAAACAAGTGCCTGAAACCAGATTTTTGACTGGTTAGTAATAACGTGGTGCATGGGGTTATTCCTACTGAGATGGAGGACTTTGCACACCCTTTTGAATTTCAGGAGATATCTCTTGACCCAGCTCTCCAGCCTATCCAGTTCCCTCTGAAAGGCAGCACAACCCTCTGGTTTATCAACTACTCCTCCCAGTATTCCCTGGAAAATCTTACTCTGTTTATCAAAAAGTGCAGTGTAAGATCCGGGGAAAAACACAGCCCGGTGTGTTACCCCAGAGCAGTGGATGATCTCAGACTGATCTGCATCAGCGAGATCCAGCTTCCCTTAACTTCTGGGGTTTTTTACCTGCACTGAGGTGTGAGACACAGATTTGCTTTGAAGTATTCTTTAAGACTCATTGATGTAAAGTGCTTTAATGTGGTTTTCTGGATAGCATGGTTACTTCTATTATTAGAAAGAAGTCCTTTTACCAGATGATGATTAATAGAATCACACCCGTAGGCCTGTTTGCAAATACATGGCATGGTTTTCTGTGCTTGTTAGACAAAAGAGCTGTGATAAGAATTTTTAGAAGAAATGTTCTTACTTAACCCTTAACTGCCTTGATAAAATGATGAGGTTTTTAATTTTCTTTAAAGTTGTAAGTCAGTGTGAAATCCTTCTCACTTTAGCAGAAAACATCTCTTCTGCTTATTGACAAAGCAGCACTTTCATATTGAAGTTAAACACATTTGCTGTTCTGAGAGGAATGAAGTAATAGTTGCTGGATTTTACTTTTGAAATAAATTGTCTTCCCCTATGTTGTAGTTCTTGCAAAAATGAAAGGAAACTAAAGAAGTAAGTCTTTGCAAATTTAGTATTTGCTCTGATGACTGCAATAGTGTTTTCCAGGAGAAAAAATTTCTGGGTTAATCATGATGGATTTATCATTAGTGTTCATGGAAACAGTCCTCATATACATCTACAGAACTTTTAATAATATGAGCAGCTACTGAGCGTGCGACCATTTTATACATTTAGAAGATGCTGAGAAGTTATCAGTTTTGTGCATCGACATCTTGCCAACCTACGCAGTTTTATCTGTTTTCTGTTTCTTGCAGGGATCTGATTAGTCTGGTATAGCTGAGATGGTAACTGCACATGCACAGTAACTGCTGTTACCAAACAAACTGAGTATCTCTGTACATATCGAAGCGATTCGATGCAAGCACAGCTTTATACGAGTCATTCTGTGACCAGAATAATGAAACCTGATTCTGTTCTCATTTGTATCCTGAGGTTTTTAGACAGCCTTTTCAACCTGCAGTGTTCCCTATTGCCTTGTGTTCCTGCTATACCTGCTGCTCACAACATTCTCTCCATTTTCCCTCTGCTTTCCACAACATTGTCATTCCTCTTCTGCCTCACTGAGCTGTTGGCTGAGAAAGAGGCATCATGCCTAGCTCCAAGCTGAGTGCTGACTGGCCAGCTGGCCTGCTTATGCTTATGCCATTAACTATATAAATCATCTTACTCTCTTTGTCTCACTGAGGACTTGGGTTTGGATCTTTTCCTTTATTTATCTAGTCACTGTTTTCTTCTTGGGAGATTGTTTAACCATGCTTGGAAGTAGTTAGCATGTCTACCCTTGTGTCAGGCTTGGTTGAAATTGGCCCAAAGGTTCAAAAAAAATTAGAATTGGTGGACAATTAGAATTAGAATGGACAGAACTAAAATACAGTATCACTGCTGCTGTCACCACCATATATTATTGGCTGGCTGAGACTGAGCAGGATGTATGGATTCTAGAAGCATTTATACCTCACTATACCTGGCTATCTTCTGTGAGTTAAAATTACACCACTAATATTAAGTTATTGCGGCTCAGACAAATAAATTTTTTTTTTAAATTGCTGGACATACAAATATTGCATTTCCAGTTAGCTAAAATAGATTGTATATGTTCAACTCAGCCATAATTAGTTACACCTCTTGAAATCACACTCCATACTGGCTATTCTGGTTGGCTTGTCAGCTTCCTTTGCAGAGCAGCTATCTCCTCCTTTACCAGTATTCTGTAACTGACCAGGTTGTTTTAGAATCACTTTTGATACTTGTCAGTAATTTCTTGCTATCTGCATGAGCAATAGGGCTTGGGGAATACTTTCTCTAAATGATAGTTGTAAAAGTGAAAAGATTTGTCATTAATAGCTATCCATCAAAGGTTTGACAACCAATCTTACACTTTCTTTCACAGACTTGTCAATCTGTGGTCCAGACAGATTTTTTAATCACCATTTCAAGTGGACTTATTTGCATTTTCCTTAATTCTTTTATCTCATTCAGTTTCCCATATTATTAACTAGGGGAAAAAGTCCAGAGCATCTATCATATTTTTGAGTGTCTGAATTTGTTGAAGCAAATAATTAGCAGTCACAAAAAGAAATTACAGACATCCTAGGAAACACTTAAAATCTAGAGAGTTGTGCCAAAGTGGTTTGTAGTTGCATTGCTACAAAACTCAAACCAGCCCTGTGTTCTTCTGTCCTTTATTTCTTTCTGTAGTGCTATAAGAGAAGCAGATAATGACAGAATATTTTACTAATTTTATTCTCTTAATATTGTTGTGAATATATCAGTTACTGCAGTTTTTAGCCTGATTGTAATTACCCAGATTGCCTTTATGTCCTCTTTTTTAGCAGAAACTGTTTCATATTTTCCAGTCATATGGCACCATCCCCAGCTTTGTAGCTTTATTAATAAGCGGTTTTACAGAACAGCTTTTCCATAATTCAGTTGCAGAAATGATCTGATCCCCATCCAAATGTAGTACATTGAGCCTTAATTTTATTTCTGCCTCTCTTTCTGTACCTTATTCTCCTTAGTCAGAAATCTGTAATTTATTGTTCTCAATCAAAGGACAGACTTTGAGTCCTACTTCGGTTGGTTTTAATCGTTTTAAACCTCTCATAGTTAAGATAAATCCCTTACTTTGCTACTTTTTCTGTAGTTCATCTGAAAAAAGAGCTACTGTTATTTTAATTTTCTTTGCAAACTCTGACTCAGCCTTTTGGTAGTTCCTATCTTATCCCTGTAACTCCTGGCTGGGAACACGCATTTCCTGATTTGTATCTGAACTTTTGCTTAAAAGACCTACTTCTGTGTTAGGTTCAGCCATTTACTGTCTTTAAGCAGTGGTGAGGCAGGACATCTTCTTTCAGATCTCAGTATTAGATCTCTGTGCTAACCACTCCACAGTCACCAAAAGAATTTGGCAAATAGTGTCTTCTGGTCACCACAAATACCTGTTTTACAAGCAGACAAAGTCCTAAGCATCAGATAAACAAACTGATTAAACTACAATAAACAAGGGCTTTCTTCTGAGGTGGGGACAAGATCTGCATTTCTTCTGCTTCTTCTCAGACCAACCCATTGCCGTGTAAAGCATCTGAACCGGGGGATGGG
>VZRR01012549.1:199019-279278 GCA_013398015.1 Oreocharis arfaki
GGTGTGGGGGGAAGAGCATGTGCTTGACATGCAAGTAGACAGCTCGAGTATATTAGAGGGTTTCATGCTACTGCATTCTGCAATGTAGATATAATGAGTTGTTCTAGTTTTGTGTTCATTGAAGTAAAAATTCACAGAACATGAAACAGCCCAGAGAAGAAGGAACCTTGAAATGTCATCTGGTCCGACCTTGTGTGAGAAAGGGAGCCCTGATGAGATTTTCTAGCACCTGGTCCAGCCACATCTTGAAAACCTCCGATGATGTGGACTCCATCACGTCCCTGGGGTGGTTGTTCCAGTGAATGATTGTTTTCCCTATAAGAAATTTCTTTCTTATATTGAGACGAAAGCTCTGCTGGTACAACTTGTGCACACTGCCCCTTACAAGAAAGAAAGTAGAATCTCCATCACTACCATTCTTTTAAAAATCAGCTATTCAGACACTCATCTTGTTCTTTCAGCCTGAATTATGAGTGGCAGAAGACAATAGTTACTCATGCTTTGTGTGAGAGGGAAATGATTATATTAACTCTTGAAGCCTTTTCTGGCCCTGTGGTTCTGTGTGTGAAATCTGCGTTTATGTTTGTGGTAGTGGGCACATCTGCTTTTGTTACTTACACTGTCCAGGAATACTGACCTAGGGAGGTAATCCAGCAGTGGCACAACTGTGTCATACTTCTGCTGTTCCAAGAGGGATTTCCCAAGAAGAGGGAATGATAAAAGGGAGTTTCACCTATCAGAAAGCGTAAGATTGAACATTTTGGAAGGTTTTGAGTTTTTCGCACTTATTGTGATGCAAAACTGATCTCCAAATACCCAGTGATACACTATATGGTAGCCCACAATTTTTGGGCTTATTTTAATGCTTTGTAGCCTGTCTAGAACTAATATATATTCTAAAGATATTTCTCATTTTGACTTTTGTATGTAAGGTACTATGATAAACACAGAAGTTGGTAAATGTGCAAAAATATTGCCTACTAGAGGAAAAAAAAAGCTGAAAATTTTTCCTTGATTCCCTTTTGCATTTCAGGTATTGGTGGCAATCTAGTAGCTATTCAAGCTAGCAGAATTTCTACCTACCTCCATTTACATAGCATTCCTGGAGAGCTGCCAGAGGAAGCCAAGGGTTGCTATTACCCATGCAGAACATACTATGGTACAGGTATGTATTAGTCAGTTAAAAATCCTGCCTCTCTTTACCCCTGTTTGCCAGGCAGTACCACCAGTGAGAAATGGCAATGAACTGAACTTGCTGTGTGCTACTCAAAGGCAGCTGAGGCTTGGCAGTTTCCTTTGCCTGCAGCTGTTTGCCTGTGAGAATCACAAGAAACCCCCTGAGGACGGGGTGAGTAGAGAGGAGCACAGAGAAGGGTGAAGCCCTGGCAAGGTTTGAAGGTAAGGGCTGGTGGGGCAGGATGCTGGGATACCCACTCAGAAGGGTTCCAGCCTTCAGCTTTCCTTAGCTTCTCTACCTGCTCTTAACTTTTGTCTGCCTTCAGAACTTCAAACAAATTTCCTGTTAGGGTCAAACATTATAGCAGGCATTATTACTAAGCCAAATCCCTGCTTTCCATTTCAAATTTGCCATTTTCTTACTAGATTTTTTCTTCACAGCTTATTTCTCCCTTGTATTTCCCTCTTTCCTAATGATGTAGTAACTATGGTGAAATGTGATGTGTCACCACCATGTGTGACACTTTCATATTTATTAAATGAATTGAAACAGATGTGAAAGTGGTAAATGTGGGATTACTTTTTAGAAATATAAGGTACTTTTGAGGATGTCTTGAATATGGAGTCCAAAAGATCCTCTTTCTTTGTAAGACTTTACTTTCTTTGTAAGACTTTGTAGGAGTCTCCTACAAAGGAGACTTTGTAGATGGTATTACATGAGCACAGAATGAAGGCAGTTTGCACCCTTTTCCAGAAGAGCTCTGCTTACCTTTTCTGGAAGACAGTGAAATTCCTCAGGGAGTCTTTTAGTGAAAAATAATGCCTGCTGTTCCACAGTAGTCAATGATGTGGAATTCCAAAAACGGGGGTGTTTTTATATTAAAATGAATAAAAATCTAATATAGTAATTGAAGAGCTTAACCTAATTTTGGATTTTTCTTTTTTTTCTTTTTTTTTTTTTTAATTCTAGGAGTAAATAACAAATCAGCCCAAGTTCTGCTTCTCTTGGTGATTCCTGGACACCTGATTTTCTTGTACACTATCCACTTGATGAAAAGCGGACACACGTCCTTAACCCCCATCTTTATAGCGGTGTATTTGTTTGCAGCTCTGCTGCAGGTAAGAATAAGTGCAACTGGCAAATGCCTGTATAAAATCAAGGTCTTGAAGAAAATAGTTTTTTTCTGGTATCTGAAATCTCATGAATGGTACAAGAAGGTGTGGTTTAATAGTGGCTTTCAGCACAGCTCTGAAGTAGCTGATTATCTCCACATATATACAGCTTACACAGGTGTACTGTTGTTGTGAGTGCTTTTCAGAACACACTTGACTGCATTATTTCCTTGTCATGCAACTTTCACATGCTTTTGGAACCACTGCATCCAAAACCCCATCATTTTAATCAACTAGAGGGGAAATGGAAAGAAGGGAGGGGAAATGGAAAGAAGGAAAGGTAGCATTTATGAATAAGGAAAATGAAGGAAACCTCTTAAAGAAATCTCCTAAAGTGGTTCACATTACTGTTTGAGTTAACATGGTCCAGTAGATGGAAATATTACAGCTTCCTTGGAGTGTTCTTAATATTTATTAAAGTTTAAATTAGTATGACAGCACACACTGTACAAGAAATTGTAATTGCATTAATTGTCAAACTTTATTACCTTATTTGGCTGCTTTACCTAGTGGTCTGTTCATATCCAGCAAGGGCAGCTCTTGAAAGATGCATTTTGAAATCGCAGTGTCTCAAGGTGAAATGATTTCATTTTGAGAAATCACTAATACGAATTTAAGTATTTTATTAAAATCACACCCAATTTTTAGGTATAACGTGCCTGAATTATCTATAATGTTTCATTGCACCTTAAAACCAAATACTGACTGTTCATGTTGCACAGTGGAAGTGTAGTTGAAATATTCATAATTTAAATATACATACTACTTTCAAAAATGTGACCAATTTAGTTTTAGAATACAAACAACATTATCAACAGGTCAGTCCTTAAAAAAATTATAATTTTTAATGTTCTGAATTATCCCATTGTTTATCACACTACTGTCTCAATAAGGACAGGTTTCAAAAACTGTTACTATTTCATATGAGAATTTTACGTTTTGGTAGAACGTGACTGCTAACGTTTCGACCTTTGCAAGTGAGAGTGTCATAATAAAAGACATAAATTACTTCTAATTTTCCTCTTAGATAATATTCCTAGTTTCCAGCCTTATCACTTGTTTTATAACATTTTTTCCTGAGGAAATGATGCTATTCCTCTACTCTATCTGTTCTGTCTGGGTTGGGGCAAGAGTGCCTGTTAATGTAAGACTGCAGTGTGATTTCTGTCAGTATTAAACTCCAGAGATTTCCCATGGGAATCAACCTGAATTCATAAATCCAGTCCTTCTGCTCACAGAACTGCAATCATAGCATGTTTAGGGCCACTTTTTCTTCAGCAACAAGACTTGAGAAATGCAGAAGTTCACCTGAAAACCAAGTTAAGGCATTATGGCAGGGCTTTCAAATGACATAGTAATTCAGAGCCAGCAACAGCATGGGGACAGGTGTAAAGTTGCAGTTTCATAAATTCAGGATCTGATTAGAGTACTCAGTTTTGCAGTCATGTATCTTTATTGCAGTACAAAAGGCCACACTTGATTTTCTTGATTTTTCACCTATAAAGCAGACATAGAGCTTTTTTCTTCTTTTTCCCTGCTCCCTTTTATGGAGGATTTTTTCCTCTTTTTCTTCTGTCTTTGGTCATAAAACACATTTTGAGATGTATTTACTTTGAAACTGAGTACCAGTATTGCAAACTATAACTTCTCGTGGGTCTTGACATATTTACAATTTGAAACACCTCAGTTTTTAAGACCTTCTGAAAATGTTTAATAGATTCCTTTCCCCATTTGAATTATTCTGGCGTTTTTCTAGCAGTGATTATTGTAGTGTCGGATACCTCTAATTAGAGTAGATTTAAAATTTTCAGAGAGATGATGCTTGCTTTAATCCTTAAATCTTCAACACATTTTATTTGCCTGTCGGTCTGAATTACTTCCAGACTGCAGTTTCATGCTTTTAAGTTTCTTCTTTCTCAAGGAAAGCACTTAAATATTTGTACTCATTCCTCTTCCCTTTTTCAGTGACATCATCCATGCACCTGGAAATAGTAAAAAACAGTTTTCAAGCTGCCATTTCTTTTAGCATAACCTAACACTACTGATCTCATTTTTCTAGAATCCTTTTATATTTTTGTCCTCCCAGAGAGAGCTTTTCCAGTTCTGCTGTGAAACTGACAAACCTCACAGCTAAGTATTATTGTTTCAATTAACAACAAACCAAATCCATTTATAGTCTTTTGAGCAGTGAGAGATCTGCGTTCTAGGCCTTTTTTATAATATATTGGACTTCGTATTTATTTTCACTTTGCATGGAAGGTATATGAAAATGGATATCAAAAACTACAATCTTGCTTGCAAGCTGTATCTTTTATGTTTGAGGTGGTAGATGGTAATTTAGCAGAATACAGTGATTCCCAAAGGTAAGAGTTAATTATAGTCAGTCCTGTAAGGATGTCTGATATCACTGCTTTGCCCTCTGCCAGTCCTTACTTCTGTTGAGCTGGGGGCCAGAAAGCTGAAAATGATTATGGCAATATACCACCTATGTAGGTTTTCCTCACTGTGTTAAAAAATAATGCTAAATTAAAAAATAACAGCAGCAATTAAATGAATTTCCTGTCTTTACAATTCAAGTGACTATTGTAAGGTATTAAATTATTTAATGATAATTTTACAGTGATCTGCACTAGGTTGTTAATTGACTTTGAATTGTGTTTATTATTTCTGACTGCCCAGCTCTGTTTATTTAAAATGGAGAGGAAAGGGTTAGAGAAATGGCAAATATAGAACTGGAATGTTTGAGTAAACAGAAGAAAATCAAGAAAATTCTAATGCAAAGACACTGATTATTCCTTTTATATTTTTTCTCTTTCTCTTTCAGTTTATTCTATTCCACATTATCTCTACAGTAAAACTGTAACATATATATGAGTTCTATTTGGCATTTTAACAAGACTTTTTCAAATTGCCTGTAAACTTCACTATCCATCCCAAAGAGATAAAAATGGAATTTATTTGCATTGAAAGGTCTATGCAGTATTACTGAAGTTCCAGTCACAGAGTGTTTCATTTGCATCCAAATCTGATACTTTTATTGTTTGATTGTTGTTTTTTCACCCAGGCCTACCAGCTTCTTTCATCTCTTCTCCCTGCCTGTTCTGAGATTTTCTTAGATATTTTCTCCACGGCATGTCATTTAAATGAAAACTAATGGGAATTAAATAATTAATATGCCATGATGTATTATCAGTAGTATAATTCAGTTGTTATTGACTGAAAATATGCCGTGTAATAAAACAAAGTACAGTTTCACTGAATATGTAATTTTTTCTAAAAATCATTACATTAAGATATTTTAAGTAATGTGAGTAGCCAGTGCTATGATTTGCATTCTTTTTGATTCTCTATGAACAAAACAGTTCCTGGTTTCTAAGCTTAAGAAACCCCAGAAGACATTTTATTTTATTTCATTTTCATTTTCCTACCCTTAATAGTACAGCTGTTTCTATTCTTTAAATAAATATATATTCTTGAAATGTTCTTCAGTTAAATTCATAAATTGATTGTAGTAACATCCAAGGCTGTACTCCCTCTATCTTTAGAGGGGCTCGGATTTCACAATTATTTTTCCATAAATGGGGCGGGAAACTGCACAAATATTTATATTAATTTGCATTCAGGTAAAACTTTTAGGCTGAAGTTAAAAAGGTTGGAATTAGCTCTGTAGTGAAGCACCTATTCTGTGTTTATGAATGGCAGCACCAGGGAAAAATACAATAAGAAATGCTATGGGGATGGTATACCCTGTAAGTTCTTAGGGTACTTCACACAATGCACTGTACAGTATTGAGGCAAGCCAATGGCCTAACCAAACCTAGTATAATGATTTTTAGTGTGTTTTGGATTTGGCGAGTGGCCTCTGTTTAAGAGGAACACTCTTTCCTTGAAAATCCTACAAAAACAAGCCACAAACATGCACCAGCACACTGCATGCAGTTACAATATGGCATTTGAACAACAAAGATTATATTAATTGGAACACAGTCCTCCTCTTATTCCTTACAAAAGCACAAGTATTTTTTACTGTATGAGGCTGTGCACCAAGCAGAGTTTCATCCCCTGTCTTGTCAGCCTGCAGCAGAAGGAGAGCAGCGCTGGAATTGCCAAGCTGTCAGTCCTGGCACATGGCTCGGAGCACTCAAAGGCGGCCTCTGTTCTGAATGTTCTCCCCGAGCCAGTAAAACGCCCTCCGAGGAATTTTCACACCTACTGACCGAATCTGAACACACAGTTACGTTAAAGTCTCGGGGAATAAACAAACAATAGGAGGTTCCCAGAGCTATTACCAAGCAAATAAGTAATTCCAAAATTCTTCTCACCCGATGAAGGTCAGATGTGTACAGCTGTGAAGTCACTTTTACAGTGCTTCAGGGCTGCTTGGGGCAATAGAAAACCAAGAATTCAGCAGTGCCCATAACGACTTCCTGCTCACATCAAAAACGTCTTGGATTTCTCACCAGTGTGAGGATTCTAATGATGGTATGGGCCTCTTTAATGTGGAAACATAACTCATGGGATATACTGTACATTACATAGAAAAAAGGAAGGTTGTGTTTATAGACAAAATACTGATGTATTTTAAATACTGCTTTTTCTAACAGGAAAGGTTATTTCCGAAAGATGGAGCATGTAACTGCTAAAGAGACTATATTTCAAGGAAAATATGGAAACTCAAGCCCAAATCTGGACAGTTCTCTATGTTCAGTGCTTTCTCATTGCAGCATGACAAGCAGACTTGTCAGACTCATTGGGGTCTGACTGTGGGTATCAACAGCTCCTTCCTTTCCAGCCATGTTGCTGTCTGTGGTAGAAGCCCGACTCCTACCCAGTCATAGCAGGGATTTATCTTTTTTTGTCTCTAGAAGGCTGAGCTCAAAGTGCTTGTGTATGTAGCATGACACGCTGAGTCGTGCTACAGCTACTGCAGGCTGAGCATGCCAGAGCACTTACTGGTCTGGGTTACACATCCCTGCAGATAGCTGAGAAACAGACTGAAATAGGACTGCTTTGGTCAAACCAGGGTGTCTGGCAAAGCTACCAAAAAATCAAGATGGCAATCTGAAAAACTTGATTCAAACTGAAATTAAAAAAAAAAAAAAAACAACCAAAACCAATTACTTTCCACAAAATTACATCAATATCCTAATATACTCAAACTGTCTCAGAAACAACTTCTGTTAAAGTAGTATTCTCTTTTTTACTTCAATGAGGTCTTAGTCTGACACTAGTGTATGCTGTGCTGTCTGGGTACTTGGATACCTCAGAGGAGCTAGTCTCACTTAGCTACAACACAAACAACAGCAGCAAGAAAAACCTTGCTGTTCAGTGGTTTCTTTGCAACCAGGCATTGAAGGAAATCTCTGTATGTTTGGAGGAAGCAGTGACTTGTCCCCTCTGGATGCAATACACACCAGATATGCTACCTGAGAAAATAGTGCAGAAAAATGTCTTTTGAAAATGTGTGTAAGACCCTACTCTGAGAGTTCACTGACTACAAATTGCTGGCTGTTGACAATGGAAACTCAGTGAGTTCAGTGTAGATCTATTACAAGCACTTAACAGTTACTACTTCATCAAAAGCCATTTAAAATTGGAGACGTGTAATACATAATTTGAAAATTAACTTAAAGATGGGTCAGAGCCACTAGAAGACCTAAATCATAACTCTTGTGAGAATGACAGTGTCAGAACACAGTAGTCTTTAGAGATTCTTAAATGGGATTTTTTACTCATAATTTAAAAAAAGCAATAAATAAACTTACCTTTGAATTTAATAGATTTGTAAGAGTTCTTAAATAGTAATTGCAGCATCTTTTTATAGTGAAGTTATGGGTAAATTTTGAGTCAATAGAATTTTGAAAGTAAAGGAGACTTAAAATACATTTGAAAAGAGGTTACCTCAGTTTTATTTACATCTGTGTTTCCTGTCTGAACTAATAGAATTTTGTAGTGTGCCTTCAGATGAAAACAACTTAAGGTGGAATCATCAGTACTAGCAACAGGCAGGGTATCCTGTCCAAGGCATGATAACTAAACTGCTAAAAGGTCTTCGTTCTAGATACTGAATTTATAGTTTAATCTTGATAATGCCCACCTGGAAAAGCATATGAAGTTATATAACCCAAACTTTAATTTTCCAGCTTGGTATTGGAATTCACTTATCACAGCAACTAATGTAAAAATGAATATAAAAGTGAACAATTCTACTCTGCTTTATAGAAGTTATTCATTTGAACATTATACTTTCATCACTGAATTTGACATGCATCCATCGATGAAATATGGACATGCCAGATGAAAGAAACAAAAAAAATATTATAGCATCCTGCAACTTATTATTAGGCTATAGGAAGCCTAGAAAGTATTAAGAATGTTTGGAAGGAGTTTTGTGTCTGTGTTTTAAATAATAGAGTTTCATTCTTTTCCCATTTTTGGAATAATAGGAAATTAATTCCATGAGAAAATGCAAATCTACTACATGCAAAAGATCAAAAATAACTTTTCCTTAGCTAACTTTTCCTTGTTATTTGTATCTAAAGACCTTGAAAGAATGAAAGTAACTTTTGTGCACAATAACAAAGGAAAAAACCCTGCTTTGTACTGTGTAATGTTCCCATTTCTAGTCTGGCAGTCATAAGATTTGAACTTTCAAAATAGTAAAGCTCACTCATATTTGAGTGTTCATCTTCAATTTCACTTCCAATCTGAAATCCATAATTTGAGTCAGAAAGTTCGATATCAAGAATTACTCTCTATTTCCATCCTTTGTTGTACAAAATTATATGGATACTTGATGTTCTTCATCATGAGGATTTTTCAAGCTTTTCCCCTCCCTCCTACTCTTATTGCTATATTCTGCTGCTTCTGAGGACTTTTTTTGACAGTGAAACCAAAGGGTCATTTTTAGAAATGCAGTCGAAGTCTGATCATGCCTTTAGTTCATTTTCCTCTCTTTTGATTGTGATTTTTTCCCTGTAATGATGATAATAATAAAGCATGATTTTCCTTTTAAACTATTGAAACATCTGGAATTTTGCTTGTATTTTTGCAACCCTGTCTCTGGGGCTTCTTTTTTTTCTCTTGATCAGTGACTATTGAGTGTTTTCCTTTTCTTAGCCAGATCTTTTTACACAGATAGATATTTAGTTCTTTTTTGCCTTTCTTAAACCCTGCAGTTATTTCATCCTAGAGTCTAGAAGAATCCCTAGAGCTCTGTTTCATAATTCTACTACTACTCATCTCCCTTTTTGCAGAAAACTCTCTATATTAAATAATTTCTATACTAAATAATTTCAGCTCGCATCTTGAACAGTGCTGCATGTATTTACAAGCTTTTCTTATCAATTTTCTACAGCATTTCATGCTAAACAGATAATTTTGGTACTGTATTATTAGGCTTTTCTGTGATGTTCATCCCTTTATTTTTTCCCTCAAAACCAGCAGGTTTTCAGTTGGAAGAAGGAAGGCTTTCTTCTTCATAGCATGAGTGCAGGGCAGAAATGCACAGTGTTTGTGCTGCTGTGCCATCTGCATCAATTTACTGACAGAAGTATCTGTCACTGATAAATAAATCGCACAAATCCTGAAGTGTCGTCTTGTAATGTCTCTTTTACGGCTTTTTTTTAATCTGTCAGATCTTTATGAGTCACTTATCACTTTGAATTCAAGACTGTCTTTCAAAAATTCAGCAAACTCATAGTAGGGCACTTCTTTTTTTTTTTTTTTCCTTTTCTTTCCTTTCTTTTTTTTTCCAAAATAATCATTGATTGAAGACTTTGATTGCCTTCTCTTAACAGCAATGAGAAGCAAAATCTTCTTGAAGACTTAGTCACATTGATTCTGTCTTGCATTACAAACTAATGTGGGCAAACAGGTAAATAGGTAACCATTTCCAAAGACTGAGCCCTATAATTCTTAGATGTCATTGAGTTTCTAGCCATGCAAATGCATGATGGATGATTGCATCATTCCCTCACCAAAATAAGTGAAGGCTGGTGAACTGCAGTCTCATAACTTTCTCTGTAAGCACTAAGTTACAATTGCCATCACATACTGTGACAAGCATCAGTTAATATAATATAATATAATATAATATAATATAATATAATATAATATAATATACTGTAACTTTTTCTTATGACTTACAGAAGCCAGGCTCCTTATAATTTGTATTGTTTGTTGTGCACACATAAGTTAATACAGCAAAAATAATTATTTGGGAAGGTTCACAAAAGCTTAGTTTCCAAACTGCCCGTATTTCACTGTAGTCTAAAGTCAGTTATTTCAGGGTGGAAAATATATAGACAACTGAAAGGCTTTCATGTCATGATTTTTAAGAGTCAAAAGTGTATACTGTCATCTAAATTGGACTGTGTATGTTATGTCTAATGGGTTGTGTTATATAAATGCAGTGTATATTTTTCTTGGAATGAATGCCCTCATCTTGCAATGGAACATGCATAACTATTGTGGATGTGGGGCGCTGCAGCGTCTTCTGAGCACATCCTGCAGGAGATGGGAATGTACAGGATCATTTATAAACAGGCCTCTTTTTGTCTCTGTAAGAAGAAGGAGCTGACTCAAGGAGTCTGATAGTCTTCCAAAGAAAACATCTGTTTTAAATATGTTTGTTTGGATTCCAGTCAGCGCACCTAGGACTTGCATAATTAGCTTAGACTACAGAGTTCCCTTTTCAGAAGATACATTTATATAAATAAGCCATGCATTTTTCATTAGCAAATACTCCTCCTTTCTCTTTTTCTTTTTTTTTAATTACAAATTCAGGCTTGTATTTTAACATACACTTTTGCAAAGCAAAGATTAATTTTTTGTATGGCATTCATTTTGCTGTACTTATAGTGGAGAAATGTCTTGCAACCATCTGATCAATATTTCAATGAATGAATGTATACATTTATAAGCATGCTTTTGATGCCCATAATTGATTACTTACTAAATAAAATATTAAGGTTGTACTTTTTACTACTTTTGATACTGCATTATTTTGATATCTACATTATTTTAAATGTAGTGAGTAGAGTTTTTAAAAATTAATTATGGTAGTAAATGTCTTAAGTTTACCCTTCTTAAATATCTGATTCACTAAAAAGACCTAAAATACAGAATTTATTTCAACTTAAGCAGCTCCTTAGAAGCTACGAGAAGAAATGAAACTCAGTTAGTGGTCCTTTCTCCATTCATCTTGTGCCATTCCACATCCACTTGATTCCACTGAACCAGAATCTCTTATCATACAGCTGTGCAACATTAAAAGGATTCTTTTCTAAAGTTGGGTTAATGATTATGCATACCTTTAGTATGAAGATCAAGCCTCTCAAATGTTCAGACATTCACAGTTGGGAATTAAATCTTTTACTTTGGGACAAATTCAGCCTGGAGTGACAATTTCATAATATATATTGCAGATGTGCATTATTGCAAAAGGGCTGAAGATGGTGTTTCAGGCATAGAAGTAGGTTCTAGGCCATTTTTTGCAGTTCACACGACCCAGATGAAACTGTTCTTAATTTGACCTGTTATTCTTTACATCACATCTGATTTCAGGTCAGTGGAAACAGGAGTCATGCTGGGTTGAGCGTATTCATGTGGGGCGTGATTTAGTTCTGAATTATCTCAAAGCCCCACTTATGCTCTCTCTGTACAGAATGATGTGTTATGTGAGAAGTGCAGTTGCACGTTAGGTGGAACTTTTTTGGGTTTTTTTGCCATTTTCAGAAGTCCTCAAGCATTGACTGGGTGAAAAATACTGTCAGTATTCAGTATTTTCCTTCTAGCTATGCATGTGATTGAGAGAAGTTGGCTAAGCGTCCCTCTCTCTGGTTGTGGTGAGCTTTATTCTGAAATTCGTTCACATTAATTATTTATACTTTTCAAAAGCACCGATATACAACAGTTCTGCCTAATATGGAGATAATAATGTTGGCTGTTGAGTTCCTTTTTATGTAACTTACACGGTAATAATACAGATTTTGTTTGTTTGATGTTGTGTAGGTGTTTACTCTGTTGTGGATTGCTGACTGGATGGTGCACCACTTCTGGAAAAAAGGAAAAGACCCTGACAGTTTTTCTATCCCTTATCTTACTGCACTGGGAGATCTGCTTGGAACGGCCTTATTAGCTATAGGTTTTCATTTCCTGTGGCTCATAGGTGACAGAGATGGTGATGTTGGTGACTAATTATTCCAATGGATGCAATGACTTTTCCTGGAATACTGACAAGACCGATCCCTACATTTGAGGGTCCTCAAAGTGTTTGTTCCATTTGGTTTAAGTAAACCCAGTTGACACAGATGTAAAACAGCCTTAATGATTTTAGTTTGGTTTGCTTTTAAAAACTTGGATGGAACTACGATACCTGAGACTTTTATTCTGAAATCAACTTGAGTTGCTGGTAGCTGAAGATGTCTGAGTAGACACAATGAAGGGCAGATGAATCCTTTATCAAGTTTTAAATTTAAAGATCGTTTCTTTTGAAAGAACAGTTCCTTACCTGTATTGCAAACCAGAACAATCTCTAATTGCTCATTGAGTGGTGGTGAAGAAGAGGATAAGACCCAATTAGTGGCTTGCCTTGTCTTTCCCTCCCAGGAGCAAAATGCGTATATTTTTTCATTTTGCCACAGGAGTGGATAGTAGACCTCAGATTAATTCATTTTCATAGACATTGCCTAAAGGGTTGATGATACTCTTACCTTGCAATTTCAGTGCTGTAGCTCTCCATCCATTGCAGACTTGATACCAGTAATGACTGTTATAGTCCACACATTTTGTCACAGGCTTTGTTTTCTGTATAGGAATATGACAATCAGCATTTATAAAATCAGACACTTGAAAAGTGTCTGCAGGACTGAGCCTGTTTTCCTTGTGCTAAAATGAGCAACCTAATTATTTTGCTATTGAGATTTATCAGAACAAAAGTAGTAAAGGCAAATAATAATGTGACACTGACTTGGTCAATAATAATGGGTGAATGATTAAGACTCCTTGTGTTGAAAAGTGTATGTTCATTTAGCAACTGAAAAGATGTTTAACTAACTGATATTAATGGTGTTGTGGTGGCCAGTATCCTGATTTTAATGAAGTATTTAGAGGTGTTGATTTAACTGTATATACTGATCCCTGCTTTAAACTTGCAGTATGAAAAATGAAGGTTCTTTTTTAGGCACTTAGAAAGTTACAGAAACCTCTTAAATTCCAGAGCTATGTCATCAATTTGTAAGCAGAAATCTCTGCTAGCAGGGGATCTGCTTTCAAGCTGTGGAAATAATATGGTCAATAAGGAAAATTATGGCTTCTCAATGATTTCTCTTATTTGTAGACCTGAATATTTCAAACAATAGATTGATTGTGAGGACTCTGGTTGCCACTTTGAAAAAATAAGGTACTAATAGCTCTGTTTTAAAATCTACTGGGAGTGTTCCTCACAGCAAATGTTTTTAAAGATTATAGCATACATCCTAAATGCATAATTAAATAAGCAAATCGTATTTTAAATGTTGTGATTGAAAGTTTTAAATTTTGAGATTTAAATTAGACAACTGAATTCATTTATCAGCATATGGTTTAATCCTGTAAACATTAGTCATGTGCTTTATGCATACAAATGCTTTTTAATTTGATGGACCTACTCAGATGAGTAGATGATGTGGATAAGTATTAATGGGACTTCTGTATGTGTTGGTCACCTTAAACTCCTTGGAAGTTCAAAGTGTTTGCAACTTTGAAAATTAAACCAGCTATTCAGTGCCTACATGGATTTAGATGCCTGAATTTTAGCCTCCTCATTTAAACCTTTTTATTTAAACATTTTCTTACAGTTATTATAATACAGTTGTTTGAATGAATAATATGTATTATGTCTTTTATTATGTGAGAGAAAGATTAAATCTTTCTAGCTTCAGGTTCTCTGACTTTTCCTAGTTTGTATTAATGTTATTTAAAATAGTTTCTTGTATGTAGCATCGCAGAAAATATTATTAAATTGTTTAAAATGGAATAGATGTAACTCTTTTATCCCAATAATGGTTATTTATATTTAATACAGCTGTAGATGCAATTTTTAAATTTCTGTTAGAACTGCCATCTGAATCAAGTCAACTGACATTTCAAGCACTTATTAGAGTTACTGGACTTTAAGGTCATTTTAAAATGAATTGCAGAATTCTTAAAAATTAAAATTTCTTGAGATACTTACGATCTGTGCTTATCTGATGCATGATGGAGTTGTAGTGTTTAGTCATGGCAGTATCCTTAGTGTTTAGTACCCTAAATATTTTCCCAGTAAATAAGCAACTGTCAGAATGCTGTGACTGTTTAGATCACCAAACTGGGGAAGAAATGTTACATGGGTAAAATTAAGTAAAATTTAAAAACGGGAAATATATTGACAGACTGAAATAATCTGGGCTTGGAAACAATAAGTGATGGAAAACTGTAATGGGAAAATTTGGTACTTCAAAAAGGGGGAAAGTCCGTTGCATGGTTGAAAGAGCAAAACCCGTATTGTGGGAAAGAAAAAGGTGCAAACTTTCACACAGCATTCATTATGAGAGGCAAGAGCAAACAGAAGGAAGTTATTTGGAGAAAAGAATCAAAAGACACAGCCAGACTTGTTTCTCAGGAAGGGAAGAAAAATATAACTTGTGTTGAAAGGACTCAGGGAAGAGGTGTCAAAAGAGATACTTTAGGGAATGGTGGAAGTGAGGGGGAGAAAAAAGAATGTTCTCAGATATGATTGAAGAGGAGCTTGAGTGAGGAAAGAAGTACGACACTGATAAAACAGGGAAAACCTTGACATCTGGAAGAACAGGGAATAAATAATCTATGATGTGGAAAGGGGTTTGATTCCTATGTGAAAGGAGCATTTTAGGGACATAGAGGATTTGCAGACTCTGCTACCTAGTGTTAAGAGGGCCAAAAGCTCTTACCACCTTTCACGTATTCCAGCCGTGAGGATAATATGGGAGGTGGTGCAAAAGAGTGCTTGGATACCAGACAGTCTTTTCAAGTACTCAAAAGCTGGACTCCCTAAACCAGTTTTAAATTTAGTCAAGACAACTTCTTCACAGTATTCCACCTACTTGATTTTTTAAACACAGCCCAGTAATAGTGAATTACTTCACTGTATGTGTGGGTAAGAAATGTTAGCAGAAATTCTGTCAGAGACAAATTGTGTGCTCTTTGTACTGCTCAAAACATACAATTGAAAGGGACATCCTGAGATGTTCTTGTCTCTTGTTATCAAAGCAGCCATATTTTATAATCTTGCAGATAAAATGGTGACTTTTGGTATTAAAATTCATTAAGTCTTTTCCTCCTCTCAACCCGCCAGAAGATTCTTTCAAACCTTCCTTTATAATCTGCCTAATTTAGGCTATGGCTGATTCACATCTCTTTGCTTTTGAGTCAGCATGGAGCACTTTCTTTGATTCTTGCTTATATCAGCTCATTGACCTCATTTAAGTTGTGGGCCATCTTAAAGCTCCTCCTGCAACTTCTTGTTCCATTTTCATTCTGCTGATGAGCTAGTCCAGCCAGAAGCTCCAGGTGGTTTGCCTTACAAGTTACTGCCTGTAACCTGATGCTGAGTAACTCTTGGAGTGCTCTTGTTTGGCCATTCTTACTGTCTGCTCTTTTTTTTCCTCTGCTTCAGAAATATCTCTAAGGTAAGTAGAAGTACAGGCAGGTTATTTGAAAAGTGTGTAATTTTCCATTCTGAAGGACTCTGTGACTATATCAATTGCTCTGTGAGCGTGCATGAAAGGGGATAATCTCATTTGTAAGGTACAGCCAGATGCAGCTTTAAAATGTGGAGTCAGTAGTGTTTCATACCATAGGTGTTCTCTTTTCCTGTGTAATGCTTTGAAAATGATCATTCTAGTGAGCTACTGAATTACTCCAGCCTCTTTTTAGAGTAATTATATAGCCAGGATTATTCCTCAGCTTTATTATGCTGTTTGACATAGTGGAGGATTCTTCTTTTAACATATGTAGATCAATATTTTGATTTTTATAGCATTACTGTACACCTTGTCTTAATTTGTGATGTTTAAATTGGCAAAATTATCTCCCACTCCCATGTTTAATATATTAATTTCACTGGGATTTTTAGAATGTTGATGAGAAACTGGTGAGCAGCAAATTCATTTCACTTCCTTTTACAATTTGCAAACAAAATTAGGCTTTTCTCATACAAAGATTAGAACAGCATGAGGATTAAGGCTTTACAAACGCAGTATAGTTTGCAGAATCAGGATTCAAAATAAGACCTATCATCTTTTTAATGTATTTGCTATTTCACTTCAGCTGTGAGCATCACAAAATGCTCTCATAAGTGCAAGAATAGCTCGGAATACATGTCAGGAAACAGTAGTATAAGTACTCTGTGAAATGAAGTGTGTGAAATTCCTTATTATTATTGTAATGGTAAAATTGCTATTGCAAATGAGATAGTCTCTTTAGAGGTGCAGAAAATGGCAACAGAATAGGGTAATTGAATTATAATCTTCTTTGAAAAAAAGTAAGGTGATGTTCACAAATAGTACCAAAAGGACTAGAACCACTGTGAAGTCTCTTAGTAGGATTTTTCTTTTATTTCTGGCTAGATTTTTTGTGATACACATTGTTTTAATTGTGTTTTCTAATCCATTCCTAATCATGTCAGTCTGTTGCTTAGTAATCTTTTGGATTATCATTTTCCCATCTGTATTTGAAGTTAAAAAATCAGCTTTTTGTATATCCAGTTCAGTAAAGAACTAGCAAAGAGATGTGTTTTGTCATTAAAGCCTCATTCTGATAGACCTAAAGGAAAGCTTTTCTGTTAAATTCAATGAAAGTTTGATCATCATGCATGCTGTGCATGAATACCCTGAGGAATCCAATATTAACAAGACATGAATAATTCACAATTAAAGCTAAGAACCAGTATGTTTACTAAATATACAAGATTGCCCTATTCTTGGGTACCCAAGAGCAGGAGTCATTCAGCATTGGCAGGGCTGAATGGGCTTTACCTTCTCTGCAGCTAAAAAATTAATTTGATTTCAGGTCCTGCTAGTTGTTTATTTAACATGCAGGCTAGTTCATCATATCCTCTGTTTATGCTTATGTTTCTCAGTCCAAACAATGCTTGAAATGTGCGTCTTCCTTTACTTAGCATTCTTCAACTTGCTCTTCTGGGAGATTTTTTCCTCTTCTAGAGTTGCTTAAAGTCTTGAGAGGTCAAGGAAGTGCTTTCCTTGCATAATTCTAAATCTGCTTTTTGCAAGTGAAATAGGGTGCAAATGAAATCCTGAATGAATTATATGGTAGACATCTACTGACTTCTGAACAGATCCTCAGGATTTAATGATGCTAAGTTCTCAGATTTACATTCTAAGTTTTACTATGAATAGGATCTTTAAAAAGATTGTGTCTGTTTACTAACTTTTTTCTGTCATCTCCTGGTTCAGATTAATGAAATAGTTCCCATGTCCTGTGTACAGTAGAATAGTATTTTAATAACTCTGACATTCTAAATGGTATTTCAAAAGTTATGAGCAACAATGCTTGTTTTGTACTTGAGAAGCAATCATCCACTACTTTCCTATGAATCCTCATACTGTGGTTAACTTTAGATCATCCAAAGCCCTTTTCCCCTCTTTTTGTTTCTGTTTTCTCAGTGCTGACACAAATAATTAATTAATTACCTTATAGTATGCAGAGTTCTGGAGTAACATCAGAACATACTTCATGTCAATTGTTTTGAAGACTGAACCAATTTTTGCTCATTATATAGGAAAACCTAGACATATCTGATTAATTCTGGTTGTAGGGACATGAAGGGAGATTTTTAAGCTTCACTTAAAATAGATGAGTATCTCTGGAACTTGGAGGATTTCCAGAATCAAAGTGAACTTGCTAAGCTTGACATTTAGGTAACTGGGATCAGCTCAGGTACCAATTTGTGGACAAAAGTTTGGATGACTTGGAGACAAAAGCAAGTCCTGTATTTGTCTGATACGTGAAGATTGGCCGATCAGCTCTCTCTCTCTCATTCATTTCATCTTAATGCTTTGCTATGGCCACTGCAGCTTCTTTAGACCCAACCCACTAAGGCCACTAAGCACCACTGTAGTGTGAAGTCTACCACATATGTATGGGGACTGTGGTCCCCCTGTGACAGCAGACAGCGAGGCCTTTGAAAAAAAGAAACCTTTAAAAAACCTCCGTGTCATTTGTGCAAAATGAAAGATCTAAGATGCTGTGAATTCAGATCCAAAAAGACATACTCATTCCCAGGTTTCATTTCCAGCTGGCCTTTGCTCTATTCCCACATTAGAAAGCTGCTTCGTATTTTTTTTGAAGACTTTTTGGAAGCACTGTAAGGTTACTGAGCCAAAGAGCAGGAAATGCAGCTCTGTTAGACCCCACGTCTGGTTACGTGCCCCGTACATGAGACTGACATGAGCTGTGACAGCATTCACCCCTCAGGGAGAACTCAATCCCCTGCTTTGAGCCTGAATGTAGAGCCTTGGCATTAAGCAGACTGTGGCCTCACACAGGGTTGTCACAGGGCTCTGAGTTGACACCAAGTCCATCAGTTCAAAGGAAGTCCAGTTCTGTTGTTTGCCACAAAAATTGCACTTTAAACATTTAGTAAAACCTGTAAATATTTTAAAGTCCTTCTGACTTGAGATTATTGCATTACATAAATGTTTAACAGATACAGAAGTTGCACTTAAAGCACTGATAAGTGCACACATACCTCTGGAATTTGTATGGCTTTTAGACTGGCACTAGGAGAAACAAACATTTTTAGCACTCATTACAAGAAGGAGAAAAATATCCTATTACCATAGGAACCCTCTCACAGTGACATGAGACAAAACTAATGAATGTTCACCTTTCTAGTTGTTGATTCTCATTCAGCTCTAACAACATTGCATCCAGTTTTCTGGCATATTATGGAATTGTGGTGTTCAGCGAAAGCTCATTTTTAGTTATCTGGGTTTTTTCTGTTCATGGTCAAGTCTGCTGCTGGATAAGGATATCTATTTGTGATCCGTTTTGTCCTATCCATATTTATGTGGAGAGCTCCTGACACACATAAGGAGGAGACTTTTTTTCCCCATTTCTTCTGCTTTTAGGAAGGTATGGCTTACAGCTCTGTGGACTAGGCAAGACCCATGCACCTTCTGTGTGCTCTGAGGGCAGCTGTCTCCCTGTTTGCAGGAAGCCTCTGAAAGCCACAGAATAATCTGGAATCCCTTTTCCAACACAATCCCTCAGGACCAGGAACAGGAGGACCATTGCCACAGAGGTAGGAGCAGGTCTGTGTGCTTGCCTCAGGGCTACAGGGCTACAGGGGGATTTATACGGCCATGGAGCAGAGCCAGCTTTGTATAACACTGACACCAATATAACTCCTCTTGTGAAATAGGAGAGTTGGCCTGGAATCCTTAGTCAACAACCCACGACAAATTTAACTTCAAAACTTTTTTATGAAAACAGTTCAGGCCCAAAAATGCAAGGAGCTGTGTTTGCTCTGTATGGCAGGCTATGGTCACTTGTTGGAAATGAATGGCTGTGAGTGACAGGGGGATAGGATGCCCAGGTTTGGGGTGCCTCTCCACTGTGACAGCCTCTGAAAAGGGAGTAAGTACCTTGCAATGCAGCACAGGGCTGCACTCAGTTCACATCTATCACGAAGTAGATCCAGACTGCATCAGCAAGATCTCTGATGGAAAAGGAAACCATTAGTTATCACCATCATCTCTTCAGCTCATTATCCCGAGGCTTTTTGTTTGATCAAAGGAAAAATGTGAGCATGGTATTTCACTCAGAAGCAGGAGCACACCTGGTTGAGTACATCTACTGAAATGTCCTGCTAGAGGGAAAGGCAAGGTCTCTGTCTCTGGCTGGAAATCTCTGCACACCTCAAAAGCTCACTGTGCATAGTAATTTGATAATAGTGGAGGAATTAGTGTAACACCCATCACAGGAATTCTGACAACACACATGAGCAAAAGGATAACTACAGCCTTATCCTGGTCTAAAGTATGGAGTGCACCTCATTCCCAAGTGAAAATTCCTTCCTCTTTAAATGTGTCTTCTGCTGTCCAAAGCCAAGCAAAAATTGACTTATACCTGAAACCAGCTAATTATTTCAGAAGTGTTCACCTGAATGCTTTCCATATGACATCTTTACATCATGAAAAATAAGACAGATGCTGCAAACCAAGTTTGTAACTCCTTGCTTAGGAGCCTATGTGCTCTGCTCTGGCTGCATTTCCGAGCATGGAATACCATTTTATATGTGAACATTTATAGGTTTTAATCAGCTTCCAGTATCCCTGGTAATGATTTGCTGGGTAATATGAAACACAGTGAGCAAAGCAAGATTGTTCATCCCACTGTGTTCTGTAACATTTCCTCTAATTTATGTCTCAGTGTCTCACAAGGAGACTCCCCAAGCTAAGGCTAGATCTTAAATTTCTTCCCATCTTGCAATCCTTTTCCACAGTTATACAGACTTAATTTCTCTCTCTTTTTGCACTCAGCTGTGCCTCCTTCTAATCTTTGCACCATTGACTTCAAGAGCTTTTTTCATTAAAAAATTGTGGTTTTAATTTTTGAAATTTTTCTAAGGGAAAAAGGGAGGCTTTAAAAGCATCTGCTTTGGGAATGATAAATATAGCATGTAAAATCACATTGCACACAGAGCAGGAACATTTCTATGATAAACTAGAAAAACACATTGTAAAATAAATTCAAACTAGCGAAGTTGTTATGTCCTTCCATATAACTGAAGGCAAATTTCTCAATAAATCATGAATAGCTATAATTCCTGAAAGGAATATATTTTGTTTTTCTTGAATGAGGATGTCAGCGTTTACCTGGACACCTTTGCAAACAGTGCTTGCCACTCCATAGTGTGGTTGCTTGCTCTGATTAGACCTTTCTTTCTAAATTAATTTATTTGAAGTTTAAAAAAATAGTAAAAAATGCAGTGATTGATTTCATTCATAGAGCAATCACTTTTTAAAGACCCCTCTACTTTAGACATAAAACTAAATCAGTTTTAGCTAGCATAGTTATCTGCTAAAGGAAGTCTGAATAAATAGAGCCTAAGAAAGGCTAAGGTAAAGGTTAAACCCTGACTTTGCACAAGCTTTTATGGGAAATTGAGGCTGCTGTGGGTTGCAGATTTTGGCTTCATGTAGGGCTGCAAATACCTGCTGATAGCACAGAGACCTCTTGCTGCTAAAAAATCATGAATTGTCACAGAAAAAATTCTAGTTTTTAGAATAAGCCAAAGCCTAATAGCTAAACTGTTATTGTTCAGCTGTATGTTACCCTGACAGCTTTACGTATTAGTGAAAAAAACAGAAACCAGGGCATAAACTTTGGATTGATTTTTCTCTCTGACTGAGGAAAACAGCTTTTCTGGTTGTTTGTTTTTTAATTAAAAACTCTGATTGAAATGAGATTTTCAAACCCACATAATTTTACTGTTAGTGCTATGTCTCATTTTCCAACATGATCTGTCCATTTGTTGCATAGTGACAGGATTTGTGCTCCTGAACACCTAAAGGAATGTTAGCTCAGGTTGCTTTTACTCAAAAAAATAGGGAAAGCCAATGTCAAAGTCAGTAATGTTACAAAATTATTGGCAAAATATATTTTAAACAATGTATAAATGAACGATAATATTTTCTATATTTTTTTCTCCATGAAAAACTCACTACTCTTGGTCCTAAATGCCTCTGACTTAGCCAGCAGAAGTTTTTTATTGACTGTGAGTTGAATCTCAGAGTCCAAAGTCTCAAGCACATCAGTTGAGTGACATTTCAAGTAATAGGGGAAACAGCTGGCTTCTTGTCATGCCAACGAAGTTGATTTTTCTCTTATAATGTAGATTTCCTTTTAAAACTGATTAGCATGCAATCTGGGGAGGTGGCATTTGGATACGTTGTCTTTTAGCGTGCTGAGGAAGAAAACCAGACTCTAATATTCAACATTTTCAATCTTTGGCAAAGTTGTAAGTGCAACTGGAAAAGCGAGATATTTTAGTGTGGCATCAGGAGTCTCGTACGTGATGATGTGTAACACAGCTAGTGAGAAAGGCACGGTGCTGCTGGTTGGCAAGCATATGCTCTGGTTTCTGCTCTGCTGCTGGCTGCACTTCTTTAATTTTTTTTTCTCTTTTCCCTTGCATTCCCCATATTTTTAATTCTTTTGTAATTATGATGGAGTTGAATGAAATGTATTTTCATCCAAACGAAGGTTGGGAAGTGTTGGAGCTCGTGCCTGCACAGGGAGCACGTTGTGACCGTAGGAACAGGCTTTCTTCATACTTTGCATCATCTCTACTGGACTTAATTTCTTATTTGGGTCAGAGGACACCTCAGTTGTGCACAATTCTGCCACTTTTTCACATGCCCCAGTGCTCCACATCCTTCTCCCAGTGCCAGGGTACTGCACACAGCCCTGCTGCTGCCAGCTCTCCGGTCCTACAGCAGCTGCCCGAGGCTGGTATCGCAGGGCAGCTGCTGAGTACCAAGAGGAAGGGATTTTGTAAATTCGCAATTATTTAATGGAAAAATTGAGGCTTGCCAAAAGGACAAGTCCTCAAGCTTCCTTCTGCCGGTGCAAATCCAATTTTGTCAGCCTCCGTAGCAGTATCAGGAACTGGGCTTTTCTTTCCACTTACAAGCAATGAAGGAAATCACCCAAAAGCTCTGCACCCAAGAGCTGTGCTGAGAGGCTCTTTCTTACTCCATTACCCCAAAAATGGAAGTTTCTGGGTTTGTGTGCATGTGATTTCAATCTTAAGCCCCTCCCACCCAGCTCGCTCCCTCCCTCCCAGCTCCCTCCCGCCGTGGCTGAGTTCTGCGGCTGCTGGTTCCCCCTTGCCTGGGCTTGTTCCCCTGGCTGCCCTGCCCACTGACCCCCACCCTTTCTCCTGCTCCACAGGAGTACATAATTTTGAGTCTTCAGTGTGTCCTGCCTCCAATATACAATAAGGCAGGTGAGAAACCAAAGCCGTGCAGACAAAAACCCCGCCCTGAAAGCATGAGCCATTAATAAAGCACACAGAGAGGAATTTTCTTTCTTCAATTTAATTGAATTTACTTAGAAAAATAATCAGGCTTGAATGGCTTTTTTAAGGAAAGATTCATGAGCAGTTCACACTTGTGTTGGCAATGTATAATTTATCTTTTTTCCTTTATTAACAGTATATTTAAGTATGAGGAGATACTTTTCTACAACAAGCCTTCTACTGCATACAAATAGGTTAAAAAAAAAAATCCAACCCCACATTGATGTTAAATTATTCGTACACATTGTATTGTGCATGCATGTAAGAAAATAACACTCTCTGTAACAAGAGTAATAGTAAGGACAGTCCCTTTTTGTACCTGAAAAGTGCAGCAGACTACAGTGAAACCCTAAAACATCTGGGGGTCAACTCACTTCTAAAAGCACTTCTGCTTGTGGATTATTTATTTCACTTGTCTTACACAGCGCATGGTTCAGGCAGTTTGCACATTTCTGTGATAATGGATGTGGTTTACGAAGAGACTTGAAGCATGGACTGAGCCAGGTTTGGGGGGACATCTCACCAGCCAGGAGTCACCACCATGTTCAGATGGGCCAAATCCAGCCTGCATTCCAGGTTAAGGTGCTTGGGGCCATTTGGGGGGAATGACCCCTCAGCTGTGAGTATCATGCCACGTACGGAGCCGCCAGCACTGCTGGGCTCGGCGCTGGCCCTGCCAAATGACAGAGTGGCATCAGTTGCTTAAAGACGAGGATCACTGCTCCAGCAGCTTTGAGGGGGCTGGGGACAGAGGTGGGGAGCAGGAATTTCCCCACTGGGTCCTCTCTGTGCTCATCACTACTCGACATAATTAATGCACACCCTTCTACACCATCAGCTTCCTGGGTGGCCCTTGCAGCTCCCTGAGCATGTCTGTATTTTACATTTTGCTGTGGCTCAGTGCTGCGCCTTTGTCTCCCAGGATCAGCTGTGGCCACAGCAGAAATGAAGCTGGGAGGGAGGCAGAACTCAGGAGCAGACCAGTTCCTCTTCTCCTCCAGCTGGGAAACCCAGTGAAGAGTTAGAGGGTAAAACCAACCCGGTTTCCTGGCTGCTCCCCACTGCAGGTGGTGGCTGCCAGCTCACGGGGATGAGCACAAACAACTCTGAACGTCCTCCTGTGTGGCTGCAGTGGAAAGAGATTTTTTTTGGCTCAGTCAAAACAACGCGCCCAGTAGATCAAAAGAAACGGCTATTCCTTAACTTTTGTCATCCTGCTCTGAGCTTGCTGCTCACTGCACAGTGACCATAACCAGCACGTCAGCTCTTCTTTCTAAACACAGATCTACAGCCCATTCACAGCACCTCAAAATAGGTATAACACTCTAAATAGCCAGGTTGTAGTAGTTTAGGATCAAGGTTTTTCAAAAGCAAGCGACTTTAAGTACCCGCTGAAGTCCACATAAAAGCCTTCTCAGTGCTGAGCATCCACCTGTAGAGCTACCCTCTGTGGGGAGCCAGAATGTGGGTAATCCAACACAAAGCTATTGCCAAAAATCCCGGCTGGAGCAATGGTCACCCCTCAGATCTCCTGAACACGTTTTTCACCCAAAGCTTTTCTATCACAGCTGCCATATAGAGGTTTTGTGTCTCCAAAGCTGTGAAACTACAGAGAATATTTCAGAACGCATAAAAATGTGGTGATGATGCCAGAGAAAAGTACAAAAAGAAAGGGGGAAGCACACCCTGTTTTTAAATATTTACTTTCTGAAGTAACTTTTGTCTTAAACGAAAAAAATCACATCACATTCTGTTGGATGGATTAACAGCTAACTGAAAAGGAAATTGGACCAAAATATGAGCCCTGTGGGATGCAAGACCAAATTAGCACACAAAGAGCTTGTAGGAATTATTGTGGGGGGGGAAAGGGGAACCTGCCTCAGATAGTTGTTTTTTATAACAAGCATACAACCATTGAACTAGGAACACAAGAAAGCCAGGGCACACTATGAGAGGCACCTGCAACAGGCTCCAGGTACTCTCAATGAGACTAAACTGCTTTAAAGTAAAACAACCAGCAATGGATCAGGAATTCAGAGGGGTCAGACACAGCCAGCCAGCCCTTTGCCAGCCACTGGGCCAGTGCTCTGGGTTATAAATAGGCTCTGGGTTATGAAAACTGTGGCTGCTACAGAATAGATAAGAAATTTACTTGTACAGTGTGATAGAAAAAACAGTGACCTGAATCCTGCCTAAGACCAAATCCAATTGTGAAAGGACTTCAGTTGCTGTTTGTTATGTTAATTTGTTTTTCAATGAGATTTATTCAGCAACTTATTTTTATCAAATAAAATGCAAACTATTTTTCTTCTTTAATCACATCTGTGTCCTGGAAACTAATATAATTCAGTGGATATTATTGGCTACTGTACAATATGACATTTTGCAGGATCTGGCTCTTATACTTCTGAAACAGCTCTGCCTTCAGCTGAGTTTATTTAAATCATCAATCATTTTTGAAAGGGTTTGTTTTGATCATAAGATTGACACGCAGGCAAGTTAAGCACCCCATTTTTAACCATTTATCAACTTTAAAACAGATTTTAGATTTTCACAAGTGCCTCAATTTAGCCTCTGCCTCCTTTTGCCCATCAGCTGCCTGCGGGTGCTGAGGTGGCTACGGAGCATTCCCCAGGCCATACACCTCACCTGCATCCAACTGAAGCAAACATCTGGAGAAGCCTGAACTTCTGCTCCCACTAGCTGGCTACCAGATCCACACTGAAATCCCATTTTTCATTGTTTTATCTGCTGTGTATAGATTACTATTTGCTTACCCAAAACAATCTGCCATCCCAAAAAGCTGTTAAACACAAAACAACTGCTACTGAGACATTCCCCTTAAGAAAAAAAGTCATGGCCTTACACTAGAGATGACTTAGAAGAATTTCTAACCCACTGGAGCTTAGAAAAATCCCTGTCAAAGGCATTTAGGCATCAACTAAAAAAGAAGGCTGCTTCTTCTCCCTAGGAAAAAGCCATGAAACCAGCATGTAGGAAGATGAGACCTTTTAAATTGCTTTGCATGCTTAGAGAATCAACATGAAGATGACTTTTTGACTTTTCAAATGACATGCCCAGATCGCTTATAGCAACGTACCATGACTGGTGTCTCTTAAGCCAATTTTGGTTGCCCATCTTAAGATCAATTAGGAAGGCATGACTTGAAGAGGATGGAGGTCCCCACAGCCCCATCCTGGATATGAATTCAGTCAATGCCAATTTGCTTTGGCCATTCAAAAATCTCTTACAGTCACTTTCCAAATGCTGATTCTTTTCTGATGGACCATCCCCAATTCATTTGGGCTGGGGTGCTTCAAAATAGAGACAATGGGAGTGGTCATATTCTCCAGAAACTCATTAAGACTTATGAAAGGTTCATGGTTTCTCTTCCTAAGGAATACATTCACATTTCTTTCAGTCATGGGTTTTATATATCAGGAATCTACCCAAATCTGAGTTACTTTTCCTTTTCAGGCCTAGAAAGATAGATTTTGTACTAGTATTGAGTGCAACATCACTTTCTAAAGAACTTATTTTCATCACTCTTCTCAAAGCATATGATATCTAGAACCATTCCCATATTTACCTGCATCAATGGCATATGGTAGAATATTATTACCCAGAACAAGCTCAATCAAGGAAAGCACAAAACCAGACTCCTTTTGTCCACATGTTATCTTATCTCTGCTGCTGAAGTGAAATCTACCAAGAGACAATGTTTTAAATAAGTATAAATAACATTAATTAGAACTGGAGGAATGCAAGATCAATGAAATTCACCAGAACACAATTAACATTTGATTAAACAATGTAGCAGTATTATTCATTTCTACAGCTAGATCGTCACAATCCCGTTACCCTGCAAAGAGAGCTGTCCTTTCTTACAATTGATTTAAATAATTTTGACTGTGCTGCTCGCAGCATCATTCAAAAAAAAGAAAATATTAATTTACAAAATAACCCATTCTCCATATTTATTATGACAAATAAAAATCTTAAATAAAACAGGCTTTCTCTCCCCTCTTTCCCCCCAACCCATCCCTCATTCCAATTTCAGGTAGCTTGGCACTGAGTAATTAAACATTAAAAAATCAAGTTTGTAGACTTCATACAGCTGCGTTTGGTGCAAGGAGCTGATGTTCTGGAAGAATTCTGTGGTCATTTCATCAGTAGTTCTCGTAGACTTTGCATAGGTGGGGAATTTCAGGTAGTTGCCTACTCCCGCCAGCTGGAGAACGTAATTCGAATCCTCTTCGAGCGTCTCGTACTTTCCTATGAGGTCGTAGTGGATGTGGCAAGGGTGGCAGAGGGAGTACACAGTCTGCCAGTGCTCATTGAAGGGCTCTTCTCTTTGGGTGTGTGGGTCGATGAGATATGCCACAAACTCTTCAAATTTCACGTCATCACCTTTCCGCAGAGCTTCCTGGGTTGCGTTTTTCCTCTGGCGCCTCACGATCTTGGTGCCGTATCGCTTGTGGAAGGAAGTGTTGTACTTCTGGGTGAACTTGTTCCGGTAGGCTGACACCAGTCTTTCAAAAGGCTCACGAACAAAGAGGAACTTCATGTAGTTTTTCAAGCGGTGGTTGATCTCTGGGATGCTGTACTGGTTGAGGGTCTTCAGGTTTGAAGACACGTGGGCTTCGTTGGCCGGGATTTCCATCGGATCACTGTATTTGCCTCTTCCTGTCAAAACCATCATCACTCTCTTCCAGTTTGTGCAGGCCACTTTGGGAACATAGCAATAGATCATTTCATGATCTTCATCCACGACCAGGTGCTTGAGATCGTTGGGTGTCAGCACACGGCGCTTCCTGCTGGACACGCTGTTTGCTCGGCACGTGTCTGTCACTTGGTCTCGTCTGATCTGGTGGAGAATTGCTGTGTTGGACAACTGCAAAGGAAGCACAGGCACCAGTAGGTCAAGGGCTGGGAAACTCTCACTGCTTTGTTTGTTTATTATACAAATTCATAGAAAAGCAGATCTTTCCCTGCATGGAGTAATTCATTATGTAGCTGAGCAGAACTGTTACTATTCTAGAAGATAAACTCTTTTTGTCTCCAAACTTCTTGTTACACACTGATTAAATGCTGTTCACACAGCATCCAGAGCTTTGCTTTGAAGACAGCATGAAGCAGCCCAAGTGCTCACACAGCATGGTGGCAAGTGTATTTACAGAACCCTCATCCTGAGATGTGGTCACTGCTTTTCTCAGGCCTGGAAAACACATCTTGCCTCCACTCTGCAGTCCAACCCACAGCTACAGCAGTGTTGGACCTTTTGCTGCTGAGATGGGGTAGGAAGATACCAGAGCTGGAAAATTTGACAAAATGAAAACGATGTGTGTTCTTCTTACTGGTGTCTTTTATGTTAGACAATTTAATAGTCATGTTTCTTGGCTATGACCTTGAATATGGCTTCTGTGGCTATGACCAGAATAAATGATGCCCATGGATATTCTTGATGTTCTCCAAGAGGAAAATTAATTCAGATATGATGACCATGCCAGTGCAGGGCTCCTGTGTTTGGTTATTCAGAGGTGTCTCTGCGCGGCACGAGGTTTTTCTGTGCAGCCCTATCCTCACTGCTACAAATACCTTATTACATATTGAGAATAAACTTCATCAAAGCAACAGTGGGAAGATTTTAGTAATGTTATTTACATTTAACACCATTTACCTGTGAATTTCAAAGAGCCTTCTGCTCAGTAATTAATTTAGCCTCAAAGACAAGAATTAAGGCAAGTATTGACCTTCCTATTTGATAGGCAAGGAGGTCTGAGATTCCTTCGTGTATGCTTTTGAGTCTTTCAAAAGTATTTATCTAGTTCCTTCTTGTTGAATTAACATGAATCACAGGACACTGAAAAGAAGTATTTGAGGCACTGCAGACTCTGTACACCGGCAACGTGTGTTCCTTTGGTTATAGGGGTCTTCCTCCCTGCCAGTATACCAGACAAAACCAGTATGTGCCAGGCAAACCCTTTATCCTTGCAAATGGTTTTGCACCAGCTTGGGACCTCATAGTGAACCTCCAGTTCCTGCAATCATGGGTTTAAATCTCTGCTTTCAATAGCAGTACTTAGCCATGATTCATCTTTGAAAAACCAACAAAACTCTAAGAACAGGACCCAAATAAACTTTAGAGTCAAAACCCAAATGAAACCCCAAGATGGGACCAAGACCCTCACAGGATTTCTGAGCTTTGGAG
This sequence comes from Oreocharis arfaki, assembly GCA_013398015.1. NCBI lineage: Eukaryota > Metazoa > Chordata > Aves > Passeriformes > Paramythiidae > Oreocharis > Oreocharis arfaki. Next base: position 228,686 of record VZRR01012549.1, read on the forward strand.
AGGAAGGAAATAGAAATTGCATTGTTGCAGATGAGCCCTAAGAGCCCAGGTTTCACCCACCCGAGGGACAGCAAAAGCTTTTGCAGCACGTGAGTAACAGATGCTCTCCCTCCATCTGGGCTGTGGTGGGCTGCAGAGAAATATTGTCATGGGATGAGCAACACCAAGCGGCTGGTGCAGCTCAACTTTGGGCAAGAGGACTTTTTCTTCAAGAGAGTGTATAGGTGCCAAGCCTGGGACCTCTGTATTTTGCACAGTGCCACCCACCACTTCTCTTCTGAATTCCCTGATACTTTCCTCATCTCTTTTACCCCTCTGTTCAGTAAAATGCTGGCTAGTGGTTAAAATGTGCAGTAGCCCAGTGCAGCTCTTTTAGACAGCTTGGCTTGTCTTTTGTGTGTGTGTGGTATCCCCCTGGATACCTCCCAGGTGCACTTCAAGGGCAGTTTTATGTTATAGTCAAAGAGATGAGAAGCCAGATGTGAAATGTGTTTCGTGCTTCCTAGGAAAACTGACTGGCAGGGAGTTTCCAAATAAGATGTTAGAAAGCAGTTGTCAAGGACCACACAGATTTTTCAAGAAAATTACTTTTTCTGTTAAAAAAAAATTTAAATCTCTATTTCAATTTATGATGTCCTCAGAGCAAAACAGTGGTTTTGCTAAAACAACACTACTAAAACATTACTAAAAAATGGTTTGCAACCAGCTCTATACTGGTTAGAGTTACCACTGTAAACAAAACCCTGTGCAAACACACAGACACACAAATTCTCCTTTGCAGCAGATAAAAAGCTGAAATCTCTCTTTCTGAAGATTTTAATAAAAAATAATACAGCGCAGTAGTGCTGTTTGCCTCTGATTTTAGAGTTTAAAAAAAGATAAATGCCTGAATATATTGCTACATTATAATATGTTAATGCACTGTATTTGATTTTCTGGTGCTGTTCTCAGGATAAATACAGAATTAAGTGGATGAGAATCTATGGTCTGTATTAGATAGAAGGTCAGATTTGATAATCTAATGGTTGCTTCAGACCCTAATCTGCAGATGAATCTTTGTAGAGCTGTGCTTTGCTCCTGATTTCATTCCTCCATCAATAGGCTAAGCACTTCTTCTCCATACATTAACATTAATGAGATTTTTAGACATTTAGAGTAAGGGGGAAAATGCAGCCTTAGTATTTGCAATTGCAAATGAGATTGTACTACATTATATTCATTTAGAAGACTACACTTGTGCATTTTCAAGTGGCACTTTCCTCTCCCTCTTTTTAACACGGAAAATAATATGAAGAAATGACATAAAAGTTTGATCAGATACATTAACTAAGTATACACACTCCAGGGTGAGCTGTGCATGTGCTCTGGCTTGCCTGGGGGCACACAGAATGCATATTAAATAGCAATGCAACAGGGGAGTGTCTTTTTCTCATTGATGACAGCACCCTTTGGTATGGCTGATGGATGAAGGGCCACGTAGGAAATAGAAAGCTCGAGTTCCTTTTAATTTTATCCTATTGACTTCAGTTTACTGAAAAAAAAAGAAAAAAGGCTGATTTAGTGACTGTCTTAGGAGAACACCAACTGTATCAAAGCCCATTTCTACTGCAGCTGACTAACACACCTGATGCACCCTGGAAGAGCTGACCTACCTGCTTTCTCCAGAGACACAGAGTCCTGCTGGCTCTCCTCAAGGTTTGAAGGGAACAGCCCTCTGGCTGAAGGAGTGGCTGACAGGAAAGCCACATTCACCCTGCTCTAGTGAAAGGTCAGGTAAGGCACCTGAGAGCCTTTAATGGAATCCTGAAAGAACCACCAAACTCTCCTCTGCACAGAGGACATGCTCTGTGGCCCCTAGAGTCTACAGCACCATGGAAGGTAATCAAACAGCATTTTCAATTTAGTATTTTGAAACTATACATTAACAGTGAGCTAGCTGATGGCAATATGGTTCCTTTTCATTTTAAGTTACAGGCAAGGCTTTTAGGCCATATAACAGTTTCACTCCTGAAGCTGTTGAGGGGAACTGGGGAAACAGTAAGTTTAAATGAGACTGGAAATACATTTGTTTAAACTAGAGGTCCACTTGACCAGGGAAAAAGTGCAAATGTGCTCACAGCTAATGAAGAAAATATAACCCACAAATTTAAGCAGCCAGAGAGAAGGTTCAAGGAACAGATATCTTTAAACTCATGGATGGTGAAGGGCAAGACAAACAATTAGAATCATGGACTGAATTCCTCCAAAGCTGTTACAGATGTGGCTACAGCAGAGCCGTGAGTGTGCAGCTGTGGCCTGGACACTGATGGCTGTCTGTGGTCATTACCAGAGGTCCCTGCTGCTCCCTCAGTTCTAGAAACCACAATAAGTAATGGCCTAAATCCACTTAGAGAGAGAACACTTTTAAGCCTGTGTGCAGATTACCCTGAGAGCAGTGTGGGGATGGCAATAAACTCAGTGCTCCGGTGTGTCCTCTGGCAGTTCGATTTGGACTTCATCAGGGCATTAAAGGTTTTGGGAAGACATCTGATAAAAGCAGCTGTTCTTCCCTGAAAGGACTGACACCACAGATGCACTTAATCATGTTTTTGTTTTCCTGCAGAAGTTGTAAAGGGGGACAGAGAAGAAGGGCATGTCAAGATCAAAGCTTTCCTTCCTTTTCTGATGCAGCAACCAAGTTGAACAGTGAAGCAACACGAGCAGCGGGAGACTTCTAAGCTCAGTGGCATTAAAAGAAGGAAAAGAAAAAAGTAGTCTGGGGACACTCTGATCCCAGAAGCTTCTCATCTCCATCAGTCCCAAAGTAACAGCAAGGGAGGAAAGCCCAAGCACACTCTGCTCTTGTGGATGTCTTCTGTTCAGTGGAAGGTGAGTGTGTGTGCAGGGGGGGCAGGATGGCTTTTTGTGGAGAGCACTAGAGAATCTACAGACCAAAAATGCATATGCTGACCAACTGGCAGTCATCAACTCATTACAGGCAAAGGTTATTCAAGGTAAACCAGAGTAATGAGATGGGAGGCATTTCCTTCTGGTTACTTAGGCACAGCAGGATAAAGTAATCTTTGAAGACCTTTCCAAGCTTGACAGCCAAGCAGCAAGTACAGATTTAAACACAGGGAATTTTTAATTTTTTTTTTCTGAATATAGTAGTGTACTGAAAACTAGGTGCAGAAATCAATTCAGTTCACAGGTACCTGCACTGAAAGCATTTTTTTAATAGAAGGATGGAAATACTGAAGTGTCACTCAAAAAGCCCATTAATTAAATTCTGTCTCACTGTAAAAATTATTGTGGAAAGAAGTAACCCCCACATTTACCAGGCAGGGTTTTGTTTATTTCTATTGCATTGCCTGCAGCTAGTTCTCTATTACTGCAAGCAGGCTCACAACCAGCCTATACTGGGACTGCTAACATGACATTTGATCATGGCAGACTGAAAGGTAAAATTATCCAAATTAGTTTAGTGTGGAATAAAGGGGATAAATATTGTGAATGGGGTCTGCAGTCCCATTCCTTGCTAAATTGGTTTTTCTCCTCAATTTTGCATTAATGAAGACTTTGCATCCGCCTTTAATCCTTCAGTTACCTCTGTGTTTGGAGGTTTGGTTTGTGTCCTATGCTAGAACTGTGCAAGTTGCTGCGGAGTTCCCCTTATCTGTGGTCCATCGATTAAAAACCAGCTGACACCCAGCTGGGTCTATGCAGCACTGCTAAAACCAGAGCCCATCTCCACCAAATTCTTGTTAATAGTGTTTGTTCAGAAGGGGTGTGTGCAGCAGCCTCAGAATCCACAGAAAGGTCCTAAAGTGCGAAGTGTCAGACACACTAACTATAGGTGGCACTAATGGTCCTGCTTTTGTGACATCGAGAGAGTCTTTCACTTGTCTGAAATCTCAGTTATTATCAGCTCTCCTTCCCCCAGCCCACCAATTACACATCTGAGTCCTAGCTGTTTGTTATTCAATATACAAAATGTTTTTCAGTATTCCTTTTGTTCTTCCAGATGCTAAAAGGGGGGGTATTTTCTGAGCATGAGATTACATGCAAGCATGTTACCAATCCTGTTTCCACATGAAAGGTGTGAATAAGACTCTTGCAACCTTGATGGAGAGCCTTGAAGTTACGAACACGGTTTAGACTATTTTAAGACTTGGCTTTTACAACTTGCATCCGAAACTACCCTACTTCGTGTATATATGTGCTATACACCAAGTTCTAGATTGTATTCTTAAAAATGTTCAGCACTAGACAATAAAGGGGAACTAGCAATTTTTCATCCTTGACAGTCCAAGCATTTCTCAAATCATCACAAATAATTATTACTCTGTGCAGATTTCTACAGATGACAGTCAGACAATTGTAGCTATGTGAACCAAAACATTGTATCTAAAAGAACAACTGCATTTTTGATAAAGGGATTTTATTAAACTGACCTGAACTGCAACAATTTTTTTTTAAGTAATAGCTTTGCAGCTTTTCATACTTTGATTTACTTCACATTTCATAGCGTATTATTTTTGACTTTGCTTTTTCAAAAACTTCAAGCACTCAGATGAGAAGTACACCACAACTCAATTAATATTTGTTCAGAGAAAGTACATTGTGTGTACTGGAGATGGAAATGCTTAACATCTTCCCTGATGAGTTGTGGACAGAAAACTGGAATATGAATTTGCTATGAAATTGTCTCTACAGAGTGGCTGGATAATAGAAGATAAAACTAATATTAACTTAGGAGCATTTTTACTAAGTGAAAACATTTTAGAAGCAAACTATATCCTCTGAAGGAAACTCCTGAAATATTACAAAGCTGTCTTCTTTTCTCCATTTCATGCATTGAACTCATTGCCCTATAGAGAAGATTAGGCTAAATATGCATTTTTTTTTCAATTCTTTGTCTTGCAAACCAAGATAACCAGACAATTTTCAGTTCCCATTGTAGAGAATGCACCAGGGCTACGAAAAGAAGAATCAAAGCTCTTGAGAGTAGAACAGTCATACACAGTAGCTGCTAACACTGTATTGCCAAAAATCCAGAATTGCTTCACACATTCCCTCCTTCTTCTCCTGGTGCACATCCCCACCTTTGTCTGTGTTTGTCTGTGTGTGTCTGTGTGTGCTCAGAGAAGGGTACAGCAGAGAAGGGTGAGATAACTCAGCAGTTGCATTACTGTGGGGACTACAGTGATTTGATTAAACCCCAAACCCGCATCAACTTTGGCATTCACTCTTTGTCCAGGTACTAGACAAGTACTAGTTGGGTGCTAGGAAAGCAATAACACTGAACCAGTCAAAACCTGGCAACAGACACACAGATGCTGGTACTTTTCTGGGAAAACTTCACAACTAGGTCATTAAGTATTGGCCTTTTCATCTTGGAGAGAAAGTAAAGTACCACAGGGAGACTCAATGATGCAAAATCCTGAAAAATCAGAGACTGACACCAAATGGCACCAGCTGTCTATGAAAACCAGCTTTTTAATCAGGTTAAAACTCTGTCACACAGCAAGATATGGATTTAGGAAGAAAAGAGCCAGCTCCCTTCCAATGCCACCTTCTCCTGTATAATCCCAAACATCTTTGGAAGGCTGTCCATTCCAATTCTCCCTGCTAGGAACTATTTGGTACCAGGACTCATACCATACATAGGGTTTGGGACTAATAAGATAAATGTATGTATCCTGTAAAGTGTCTCCTCTGAACAAGGAGAAGGAAAAGTTGGAAGTCTCCAGGAAGACCAGGCAGAAAGACCTATTGCCTGGGCACATCAAGGGTGAAGGATGTGCTGCTATGCATGTTGCTGTTCTGAAGCTCTGGGGGAATATTACAAACACAGGGCAGGCAAAATCAAAGTGACTGAGTTTAAGTGCAATACATGCAAGAGGTAGGAAACCTTCAGGAAGACTAGAGAAACCTCAGGCTGGGAATACTTAAAGCAAGCAATCTTCATGTTGGTGGGTTTATTGGGATTTAGTTTATAAAAGATGAGTGTGGAGCTTCATGTCGTGTGTACCAAGAGCACTTTGCACTGTCTTTCCAGCAGCCAAAGAAAGGAAGAGGGAGAAGGGGAATAGATGGTCAATCCTTTTTTTTTGTTTCCTCTCTCACAGCAAGAAGAAACAGATGAAACCCCAGGCCCTGAGCTCAGCAGCCATGGCAGGGTGAGGGTGATGGAGTTGTGCTGCCTTCCCACAGCAGAGGCTCTGTGGTGGGACCCACCCTCTCTGCACTGCTGCCACAGCCGCTCGCTGCTGCTCTGACACGAAAGGACAGCACGTGATGAATCTGTTTGCTCCTGGCTCATTCTTTAAGTGCAGCGATAAATCACTGTTTGCATTAAAAAGCTGAAAGGTCTGGCTATCATATGAATTTAATTTTAAAATGAAAACTCTCTGTCCTTTCCCCTCCAACACACACACACAGACAGACGTGCGCACGTCTGATGGCTGGGGCTGAGCTCGTGCTCCCTGGACCTGCGCGTGGAACCTGTAACACACAGGGACACAATCACTGTCCTTCTAACCCTCCTTTCCCAAGGATGCACTACTGTTGCCCACAGGTGCTTGGGAAAGAGCCAGGCTTGCAGAACTGTCTCCAAGTCACCAGGGACTACAGACAGGATCAAAGAGGCTTCCACTTTTTATCTCACAACTGCCAGGTTACGGTCGGGGCATAGATTGAACATAAACTGGGATAACCCAAACTCGGGGACAAGCACATGGGTTGAGAAGCTCAAAGCCTCGCTTGAGTGACCTGTTGCTGCTGCACTCTGCTATTACATCTTCACTGTGGAAGCTGTAGATATGATTTTCAAGGAGAGGCTTGAGAACTGGTTAGGAAAAGGCATGCCATGGACATGTGCAAATGATGCATCAAGAGGAGCACTGGGCTGGGGATGCACAGAGTCAGACAGGGTGGAGCTGGGAGTAGCCCTTAGAAAACAGAGTAAGAAACTACATTTTAACATAGCTGGCATCTAGCAGACAATGGAAAAACTGACATTTGTTTCCCTGTTGCAAGGAGTTGTGGTTGCAGGGGTGAGATAAACTGGGTGGAGTGGGGAAACAGGATAGAGTAGATACATAAATACAAAAAGACATAAGAAATTCCACGAGGAGGAAAGGAATAATTTGGATTCAGACTGGTTAGAACAAGTAGTAACAGAGCTAAAGAAGACAGACTCACTTTGGATACAGGATTAATCCTAACAGAAAGGTAAGATATGTGTATGCTGAAACAGAGTGAAGAATGTCCAGCATTGGGAATGTCCACCTGCCCAAGAAGAGAGAGAGACTCAAATGATCCCACCACACAGGCAGGTGTTGTCTTGCAGGTCCTTCAGCTTTGCAGACCTGCGATGGTGGCTTCTGTAAGCTAAGCTCGCTGTCATAAACCTCGGTCTTCCCCACACTGCAGGAGCAAGGCTTTCAGCAAACACTGCAGAGCCAGACAGGCAGGGGCCAGCTAGTGCAGTAGACGAAACCTCCCTGAGGAAAAGGCAACACCATCAAACTCCAGGGCGGGCAGAGACCAGACAGGAGCTCAGACAGAAACTGTGTGAAACCCTGCACAGGATATGTGGAGGAGACGCAGGAGGTCTGAATGCCTGGAGTTGCCTGGGACACACGTGCCCTGCTCCCCCCAGCAGCTCTGACCTGGCAGCCAATGTTTATGGATTTCTCAGTAACACAAATCCTCCTCCTGTACCTCCGGGTTGCAGCTTAGGTGTCACACAGTCAAGCAGAAATACTTATTTTCTTCTCAGCAGGATATCTGCTATTTTAAGTGAATACAATTTACTCGGTCCCATGCTAAATCAGCGTAATATGTTTCCAATTTTTAACTCAGTGTGCAACACACCAATATTGCTCCAGAGCTTTTGAAACCCAAATAGGAGAAGCAGGAGAGAGTTGCTGCATAGCTGGTTTCCTTACATATAATTCATGGGCTTTAGCAACCCCCTTAAAGAGAGGGGAAGCCTGCAATGATGTGTTTAACATGTTGAGTCCCTGTTCCCCAACCCAAGCAGGCATTTGGTTGGAATGGGACACTGTGGGATGTCCCTTCCAATATCTCTGAGCAGGTCAGGTGAACTCAGCTCCTGTGGGTCAGGGCTGCAGGTCCAGGCACCCCCCAAGAAATGCTGTACTGTTATTTTTAAGGTAAGAGGCTGGAAGTAGGAGTGCTGATGCCTGCCATGCATAACTCTGCTGTAAGCTCTGCCCTGTGAGCCTTGCTTCTGTCTAACTGGATCGTACCAAGGTCCAGAGGACACAGAGAAGAGAGAGCTAATCTCACTCTCCCAGCAGGTCAGTGTCAGAAACAAGAAGACATTTCATCTCCTATCTCAGTATGACTCTCCTGTAATGATCTGGATTCATCCTGACACGGACTGGCAAAATACCTAAATCCTTTGGGAAATGATTTTCTTCTCCTCGACTAAACTATTACAAATTAACATTGAATTTATGTTACTTCCCCTTGGTAAGGTTATATTTTGCTCAGACTAAACCTTGCTGTTCTAAGGTAACTTTTTCTGGCACATTGGGCTGTGCTGCTCACTAATGCTCACAGAAGGTGACTAACCAGGGTTGCTCATTCTCCATGGCCTTAATTACAGTTAACTGGAAATCTTTCACCTTTCTGCTGCTGTACAAAAAGAACTAGATGACCTCCTGCTTGAAAAGACAAAAGGCCTCTTATACTAAAATGCTAGCATTCATTTACAATCTTAATTACAACACGCTTCCCAGGAAACCTTCCTGCTGCAGAACGTAGCACAGAAATAAGATTTTGGGTTAACATGGAAAGCCTGTTTCATCAACAGCTTCCTAGGTCTGATTTATTCTTTATTGGGATAACACCAGCGACTCCAACACCGAGGGATGCTCAGTCCCAGACAAGCCAGCAGTACTCCTTTAGCCCAGCTATAATCCTGTCAGGACTGGACCCAAAGAGGGACCAAGACAAAAGACAGAGGATGAACCATGACACAATAGAGGAAATTATTTGCTTTTTCAATATTTTCTGGTTTTCTTAAAACCCCCAGCTGTTTCAGTCTTTGTGCACCAAAACAAACCCACTGCCAGTAGCCAGCCACAAGTGATTCCACCACAGGCTTCTCTGGGAAGCAAGGAGGACATGCATAAGGCTGCTTTCCCTGTTGGCCACCAACACTTCTTCCCAAAAGCCAGCATGCTCCATCCACTGTGCCAGCTCCACACAGACAATATCCAACATTCTGTGGATCTGACCACCAGACCCTTGCTGGAAACTTCCAGTCCTCCTGGGCTCCTCTACATCCTCAGCACAGCAATTCAAGAATAGAAAATACACCTAGGTAATCTTCTTTAAATCCTAACAAGCCTAGGGTGAGTTGGTTGCATTTTTAAGCATCTGACTTGCTACATTAATTCTTCTTATGTCAGAGCATGAGGACAATGTTAAAAGTCCCTTTCATCAGCCATTCAAGACAATTGGAAGGTACAAATATGAGCATGATGCCTTATTCATTTTCCTCATCTCTACAGCTGTGTTTACTGTGATTTCTAAGGGTTCCCTGTCTCATCTAATAACAGATCCATTTAGGGACTGCATACTAAATGTTGCTTTACAATAGAAGAACAAATTCTTAGTATTTCTTTAAATGGCAGCTATTTTTTTTCAAACTGTTACCTCAACTACAGCCTGAAAGAAATTGCACATCATCTTCTTTTCCCTTCTTTTTAAATGCTCATTCTTTTTTATACTTCCCAAAAAAAATGAGCAGAAAAGGCCCCTCTGAGCTCAGGCTTTTGGGATCCTTCTCTGGCTGCAGCCAAGCGCTGTCTCCTTGCTCTCAGCTCCTTTCAGAGATGCTGAAGGCATGCCAGCCTCTCATCAGTTCCCTCTCTATCTGCTGAAAGGGCTGGCTCCCTCTTCCTTGCTCTCCTACTCCTGTCACCCGCCTTATCCCACCTGCAGCTAGAGCATGCCAGCAGAGATCGGAAAGAAGAAAACCGAGCTCCAGGACTGGGTTTCCAGCCAGCTCTTGCTGTGCATGCAAAGCCCCCTGGAGCAGGTCCCTGCTGTCCCTGAGCTAACGCGCCTACAGCACCGGGCAGGCACTCGTGGCCTTGGCGAGCGTGGAGGGCATGGAAAGATCAGGAAGATCTCCCCTCTCCCTGAGCAGCAGGCAAGGCGGGGAGGTGCCAACCCGCAGCCCGAAGGGACGCGGTCTGACAGCCAGGAGTGAGTCGAGGCATTCAGCTGCAGGGCTCGGGGAGCCAGGAGCGTGTGCTCCGTGGCAAAGCGCCCGTGCGCTCCATGGAAACGGGCCGCTGCTGCGCCGTGGGGAACACGGCGGCTCTGTCCCGCACACAGGGCCGGCCTGTTCCACCTCCACGGGGCTCCTCGCCTGGCAGAGGGAGTGCTTGGCCTTGAGCTGCTCACTGGGGCAGCTTCCCCTCAGCCCAGGCAGAACGCAGAGCCTGGCAGCTCACGCTCACTGTGCTGCGTGCTGTCCCTGCAGCCTTGGGAACGTGCTTGTTGGGGAACTGATTGCTCAGCCAGCAACAGCCCAGCGACCACTTGACTTCTGCTTGCCCACCCTTACCAGCCTGTTACAGTTCCCAGGACTTCTGCTTTCAAAAAGCTGTTTATTTTCTCTTTGATTAACAAATAATGCCAATAAGCTGGGCAGGAAGGCATTCATCTCCCTTTATACATACATGTGGATACATGGATATGCATCCCTACCCACAGCCAAGCAGTAAGCACCCAGATAGCACACATATTTATGTGGGTCACAGACCAGGGCTCATGGGTGCTCCCAGGCTGTACTGAAGCACTGAGACACATTCTGATGTGTAAGTAGGTGGGACTGAAAAACTTCAGTGGCGCAGCGGAGGGAAAACACTCAATACTGCTGATCTTCCTTAGTAGGGTGGTGTGAGAAGCATCCATGGTGCCCACTCAGTACCTGGAACTGCTGCCACCTCCCTGATGATTTCAGTCAAGAGATGTCTGATGGCTCCTGAGAAACACAGGCAGTTGATCATGTTCTGGCTTATTGAATAGAGGTTGTCCTTCTCCACAGCTGCCAGGTGACGTGGACTTAGGAGCAGGGAAAAGTGACAAGTTCACAAAATGCAGGAAGAGCTGATATTCCTGACAGAAGAAGTAAACCTAAACTACAGCTTCTTGCGAAGAGAGCTGTCATTTTATACTCTCTCTGCAGCAGCTTCCACCCACTGGATCCATGAATGAAGACTCAAAGGTTTCTCCTCCACCCCGCAGCGTTGCCTGCTGCAGGACCTGTTTTCTCAAGGCAGGGAGAGCTGCCAAGTGCTCCGTGCCCTTCAGCTCATGAGGGTGCTCCTATGGCACAAATGCCTCCATAATAAGGCATTATGATTAATGCCACTCCACTGATAATTAATGGTGGATTTTGCTCTTTGAATGTATCCTGTGTTTTATGAGATATATCAGCACAGCTGACCTAGGGATTAACATCGACCTCTAACTGCTTTCAACCCTCTTTGTTTTGCATTTCAAACATAAAACTGATTTCATGAAAGTCTGCTGATCCTGTTGTTTCTAAATCCCTCCTGGTGGTTGATGCTAGCTGGAGCAGGTCACTGCACGAAGGCCCATTTGTGAGGACCACTCTTAAACCTGGTGTCTGCAACTCTATGTTCATCCCTGCAATCCATCCCATGGGTGTCTTCCCACTGATGTGTATCCCAGCTAGCACGAGCAGGGAAGTCTCACAAAGCCTCTTCCCAATTTCTCCTACTGTTTTTAGACACATTTGCTTCCTGCTTCATGACCTAAATTTATCTCTGGCTTTGTTTGTTTAAAAATAAACTTTGTTCACACGGGAAAGCAGTACGTGGGATCCACGGCTTCCAGGAACAAACTGTAATTTCATTCAGTTTATTCTGCTTTCCCAGGCACTCTCTTATTCCAGCTCTCCACCACCTCTCTATGCACCTGCAAGTCCAAGCCCACAACTTCAGTCCCTCTCCCCAGTGCCCTTCAGAAGCGGTTATGGCCCCTTAACTCACCTTATTAACACCACTGTGTTCACTCAGCCCCTGGTTAATGGGATACAGGGTCTAAGGCAATCCCAGTTATTTTAAGGTTAGCCTCAACTCTTTCTCCTGCCTGAGCTCCTTTTCCACTTGTGCCTCTCACCGTTCTTCCCTCTCTCTCCTTGACTGCTCTTCATTTAACAGCCCCTTTTGCAAGCTGCCCTCAACACCACTGGAGCTCAAGCTGAACTTTCAAACCCATGGGAGGGCTGGGAGAAGAGTGGGGAGATGCAAACATTTTCAGAGGAAGACATGGATGTTAAACAGGATGAGTAGAAGGCTGCTCCAAAGCACACGTATTCTCACGAGACTGAGATGAAGCAGCTACGATACACTGCTGCTTTAAACCTGACACAGAACATCTGCTGCTGTTTTGCTTTCCTCGATTCATGTCCTCTTGTCTGCAGCTCTGGAGAGAGAAGGACCACCTGAGCAGAGACAAACTGCTGGTTCACTCGGACTGTTTCCAGGAGAAGAAAACACCTGCCAAGATTAACTGAGAAAACCTGAACTGCTCAACAGCCAGCTAAGCTATGAAGAGCCTGCACATCAGTCTAACAATATTTTTTGTTCCATCTTCACCCACTGCAGACAGGATTGGGCCCCCCCCATCCTCCACTCCCCACTTAGTTTTTGTGGATCAGCTGAGACCAGTAAATCTCAGGGGCTCAACTGCAGCCTCAAGGTACAGCTTGTTAGAAGTACTATGAGATCTCTCAGTTCATTACGGTGAAGTGGTGAAGCCGACCCAAGTCCACTAAAACAAGGGCATATTTTAGCTATGACCAGCCTTGTTAGGGACTGAAGGCAGCATATGTATGTTCAATGGGAATAAGGGCTTATTCCCCAAAAAAGCTCAGATAAACTGCAGAGGGATCTGCAGGTGCTGGCAGGATGGATAACTCCTCCTGAAGCTGCATCTGGAGCCGCTATTGCAGATCGAGGTCTGGGATAAAAATAACACTCAGTACTTATCTGGCATCTTTTTCATCTGCAAACTTTAAAGCATCATCCCCGCTTTCCAGATGTGAGAAGCCAGTCACAAAGAACCAGTCTAGTGTTGCTTCATTCTTCTACCATCTTCACAAGCCTCTTCCAATACCTCTTCTCTGTCCAAGTGCAACTGACAGGTTCAAGACACAGAACCTAATGCTACCAGCACTTCCAATTTTCTGGCATCCTGCCTTTTTCTTAAGAGGGGAAATGGGGTTAATTCTTCAGCCCTGGTTCCTGGTACTGCTCTGGGAGAATTTCAGAACAAGATCTATCTCCAAATATTTGTCCTCCCTGAAGTTTCTAGTCCTCTGTTACAGACAGGTTAAGTAAATGGATTAAACCGGAGAGTCAAGATTCAGATTGAGAAACTGTTGCAGTAAAGAATGCTGGAATCAGCAGATTACAGATATTCAAAGAATTCGGTTTAGGCTTACACCTTTCCCTCCTTATTTCCTCCCTGAACAACACTTGTGAGATTCACCTTTGGGTGTAACTTCCATAGCAAGTTGGTGTCTACATGAAATCAGTAACAGGCATTTGGCACTGCCTGTTGGGAAATATGGAGCATGTTCTGCAGTAACACATATAGCTTTCTGTTTATCAAAACTACTATCTTAAATGCCACTGAGATCTCACAAAAAGTCGTCAAAGTTAAGTACAGTCAGAACACTCCAAGATGTTGTACTGGGATTTAAAGAAATCACTTGAAGTAGAAAATAGAAGGGTTGTGTGTGTTGGTCTGTTTTTAAATTTAGCAACACGAGTTTGCCACAGACCTGAAAATCAACCTGTATGTTACTGGAAAGAAAAACCAAACCATAAAGTTCATTGATCTATAAAGCTCGTGGCAAAAAATGAAAGTTACAATTTTCTTTTTTGAAAATACTGGTTCAGTGCAGACAAGAGAAGGGTGAGAAGGAAACAGTTTATCTGGAATAGGTGGACAGTATTAAGCCAAACCAGTCTGATTTGGAGAAGTAGCATCAATAAGCTGGTTAGTGCGTACAGCTTAAATGAAGTACTACAACTCTGCCTACCTGTTTCAGCCTACCACAACTTACTCATGGGCACTAAAAATAACTAGAAACACGGCAGAGAAGGTGAAGGAAAATGTGACGGAAAACAAGCAGTCTGAGCGATTCCATTAAAAAACCTCCAGATAGTAACAACCACAGCCTGCCTGGGAACCTCCAGATAGTAACAAACACAGCCTCTGGGTTTGAATGGTACCTGCTAAAGCACCCTGGTACCTCCACATCAGTGCTAAGATGAATGAATGGTCTAAAATGCCTGTCCATGGATGACAAGAGAAAATACAACGTTGGTAAACAAGTTTCCAGAGCATTACATTCCCTTCCAAGGAAGCAAGTGAAATCAGAGCCTGGCACTGGTGTTAGAAAGTGAAGGGGAAGCAACACAGACAAGAAAACAAAAATGATACGTAGCAAAAATACTGCTCCTACCTCTCTGGGCTGAAGAGCTTCCTTGGAGAAGCTCTTGCTTTTGATGGCAGAGAATGACATCTCTCTGGGACAAGAGAGGAAAGGAAAACAGAAAAGCCTGTGATAGATAAAAACTACTAAACAAAAGAGACTGTCTGGGGAATTAACATTCATGAAATGCAAAAAAGATTGTAGTAAAATAAGAGATAACACAAATGTAATAAAAGCAGACTTGTTCTGAATTAAAAAAACCCCACAGATGCAGAGCTTGCAATCTGGTGCTGTACTATCAAAAAACCAACTCCCCCCCATCTCAGGCAATGTCAAAACAAAAACCCCCACAAATAGGCCTGGTTCAAAAGCTATTGAAGTTAATAAAAATTTCCTCTTGATTTCCAAATGCTTTGAAAATTTTACTCTTTGGGAATTTCTGATGTTATTAAGAGACGTATACCACCACTATCACCCCCAAAAGAAATCCCACAGCTCACATCATGTTACACAGAGATTCTGAAGGACTGAAGGGTTCCTGCCAGAAGCTGCCCAGCTTCTCTACTCAGTAGAGGATGATGGTTCATCCCAAATCCTGGTGTGGGGTGTTGGGGAGTGCTACCTGCAGTGTTATGGAGATGATTATTTTTGAAAATGCATATGGGAGTAACTCCACCAGTGGCTTCTTAAAGCCTTTGAAAATTTTCCCCCATCACAGCTGCGAGCTGGACAAGATGTTTTCACTTCCTGCTGTGGAGTATCACAGTGTGCCATATTCAATGCACCACCTAGTCTTGGTTTTGAAGGACGTTTGCTTTAGGGGAGGAAAGTATTTTATAATCCTGGTACACCTCTCTGTTGAGAAGCATTTCTTCTGATATTCTGCTGAAGTTTGTTTCCTTTATTTTTTTTCCTCCTCATTAAATATACCTGTGGCCAGAAGATCATGAATGCGGAAACGTGTCAGTGAAAAAAGGCTGAATGAAAGCCACTGTGACAACCTCATCTCTGAGTTTGTTGCTCTGTATGTGTGCTTCTTGGATGGGGTTTTCATTTTTGGTAGGGCTGTTTTTCATTTCCAGGCATGGTTTGTTCTGGTTTTTGCCCAAGACCTTGCACTTACAAAGCCTGATGGTTCTGTGAAAGGAGTATAAACATAGATGCTAATCACCTGAAAAGGCCAATCTGTACAGGCAACTGCTCCTGGAAATACTGGCTTCTTCCTGGGCAAGAAAGGGTGAGTGTCCAGAGGGAAATGCCGAGTCACAGGGCATTTCAGACCTATTCATGTAGTTTAGAAAGAAAAAGAAAATCCACACTGGGCTATTAGCAACAATCAGGTGTTAGAGTGCAGGGAAGACACATAAAACACTGCATTAAACTACGACAGTTTTGCTCTACCTCAGAACATAAAGTTTATTGAATGGCTCCCAGAAGAGGGAAAAATGGATTTGGCACTCAGCAATAAAGTCTATAATTACTGTTTCATAGAAAATCCACGGACTGTGTCCAACTCCTGGCAATTTTTTATGGTGTTCACTTGTGAATGCTCTTGTCCAGTGCCACCATCAGTGGAAGCAAGACGTGCAGCTAGAGAAGGGTTCTGAGCTATCCCTTGCCAGGAGCCAAGGCAGACAAGAAGCCCACAGAGGAGCCCAGTTCTCCCTGTCCCACTGGAAAGGAGTAGTGATGGGTCTTGTCACCTGCCCAAGGTCACCCAACCACCTGGGAGCAGGGACAGAGCTGGGAGAGGCAGGGGCAGCGACCCATCCACTGAGCTTGGCCACACTGGAAGAGCCAAACTCATGGATGTGTCTGTGGAAAACCTGGTGGTTTGTGACTCACAGACCCTTGAGCATTTCTAACCATCTGGTTTCCCAGAACTGGCCAATCTGACAGGTTTGCTGCCAAATTAACAAAGTTAACAGAATGTGTGGATATGTTAAATCTTGGAGATGCAGCCAGGGATGTAACATACCACTTCATGGAGGTTTAAAAAGCTTGGCATCTGGAATCAGACAGGTTGGGCAGAGGTGGGATGATTAAAAAGGATCTCTAGCACCACAAGAAAACACTTTTGGATGTTACTTACACAACAAAATTTTATGTTCAAGGATGCCTGAGTCATTTGATAGGCAGCTCACAGCTATACAGCTACTGTGAAGAATAACAAATACAATTTTGGATGAGAAACTTATAAACATATTTTTAAAATGCATGTGCTGACACCCTCATTTTACTTTTTCTAATGGCCCTGCCTTCTGTGTATTTATGACCTTCCTGAACTTTGCATGAAGTTTGAAAGGACTTGTAAATCAGTGCCTCTTCTGGATATTTAAATGGCAAGTGATTAAAACTAATAAAGAAACCACTGAACTAGTTCTGGTTGTGGTCATCAGGCATTGCTCCCTCTGCATCTCAACAAAGCAAAGAAAACACAGATTATTCCCAGGCTCAGTTGCTCTGAGTCTAGACAATGTACCATTACTCACAACAACCTATCTTTTATATTTAACTGAGCAAGACCTGCAGATAGAGAACACACCTGCTTTATTTAGAGATTAAAGAAGAGCACTCAGCAGTGCTTTCACTGCTGCACACTGAAGAGGTGAACACCAATAAAAACATGATTAACCCGAGTCCATCTGTCACATAAAGCAGCAGCCTTTCACTGGGGGCACTCGTGAACAAGCAGACAGCTTTTGTCAGTGTAGGAGCATGGGCAGTCCCCAGAATCACAAACTCTGAGGCTCACTGTGAAGCATGTAAACATTATCACTCCTCAATAAATGGGAAACTTGGTCATGTTGACATGGTGAGTCTGTGGCAGAGCTAAACCTGACACTCAACAGTGTCCTAGTCTCCCGTCATCAACGTCAGCTTCTGCAAGCAGTAAATCTACCAAAGAAACAAGACAATCAAAATAAGGCTTTCCCAGTTTCTCATCCAATGTTTCCCTTTCTGCATCACACTTTTCAGTTTTCTTAATGAGTTCAGTGCTCAATGAAAAATGTGCCATTCCACAAGGCTGGATTTAAGCACAGCACAAGTTTCTACCATGTCCACATCTCACTGCAAGAAGACTGTGGCTTGGATCATGGGCCTTATGAAAATTAATGTCAAGCTTGTCAGCGACTTCAAGGAATTCAGAATTTCCTCCGCTGTGCTTGTGCAATGTCCAGAACCACAAAGGGCTGACTGCTAGCTGAGACCAGTAAGTGTTGTTCCAATAAACAGTAAAAATAATGAAGAAACTAAGTAGACCTAAATTAAAAGGCAAAGAAAATGAGAAACCATATAGACAAATAACATTAACATGCTTTGCCTCTTTATGGCAATGTTCTTGTTACAAAGAACATTACAAAGGCAGGTGTAAGAGGTTTTCTTTCAAATGCCTTAGGGTAGAGCATCAACAGCAATTTCAGAGAAAAGCACTGCTTTGTATAATGAGGCAATGCACAAAAGCTTTTTGTAAAAGAACCCCCCACAAAACAAAAAATCTACAAGTTTTTCCAGACTCTACACCTCTACAGGGCTGCTCTGTTTCATCAGTCTCAAATGATGGAAATTGTCCAGTAGCTATGAAAATATCTACCTGAGAAAGTTATGAGAATTCTTGCAGGATGCAACGCACCCTGCCAAGGGCTCAGCAAATGACCCACTGACACGAGGGAAATTTATATTATTAGGAGAGCTGCCCATGGGTTTTGTTATTAATGTTTCTCAGCCAAGTTTTCACACAGAAGAAATTGAAAAAAAAAGACAAAGGCAAGTATTTTGATATCCTAAACATGAGTCCAGTCCTGAAAGTTTACACAGTGATGTGACTGAGAACTGCAAACAGATGAGAAGAATCTGATGTCTAGATCAACAGACTGACAGTGCTCTGCAGGTGCCTTCTCTGGTGCTGGTGTTTGTTTTAAGATCTCTCGCTTTGAAGAACATAATAAAGACATCAAGAATTGGTAAGTTCTGACCTGAAGACATTTTCCCAACCTTGCAGGTAATTTTTTCTGCCTCTGCAGGAAAAATGCAGAGCCAATGGGAGATTCACGCCAAGGCAGTATCTAATGCTCTGAGTAACATTCCAATTTCTGTAACCAGATTTTTGGAACAGCAAGTCCTTATTTTGGGCAAATCCCATGTGAAGGGCATGCTTTGGTAGACAGATGGATATCCTCAACTTATTGATATAGCATAACTATTATTAGATGCAAAAACAGCTACTGCCTTGTTGTGCTTCATATATTAAAAACTAGTAACACAAAATCCTGATAATGCAATAGAGAAATACAGATATTCTAAGTGAAAGAGGAAGGCTCTTATTTCAACATTCTAATTTAGACTTTAATCAAAAAGATTAGCTGCTTTAGACTTCATGGTTGAGATGAACTGCAGCATAGACATGTGGCTGGGTAGACTTTATCATAGGTAAGAGGAACAGGTGCCTCCGCTGGAAACTTCCATGTTACATAATCACATCAATTTCCACATTGCACACAATTGCTGCAAGACAGAATATTGTCTGGTGGTGCATGCAAGGATGTGGGAACCCCCGGCCTGGTGCTTAAGGGCTGATCTATGGAGAACCAGAGCAAAAACCTTCCTGTTTCTACCAGTGATTTGTACAGGGCTGCAGCAGGCTGACATTTTTTTGTGTGCACAGACTCTGGCAATCTGAGCACAAAATTTCTGCTTACAGATCCATAAGGCACAGAGGGTCAGTTAATGTCAATGAAATTCTTTTTTGGGGACAGAATACAATATGAGAGAGAAGGATGGGTATGGAGACCTGAGAGCGGAATTCTCACCCTGCAGTTGGAAAGGCTGTTTTCCGGATGGTGCTCAGGAAAACGCCTGGCCCATGCCACTGCCAGTCACTGCACAGCAAAGAGGCACTGGGTTTCCACTACCTTGGACCCTTTTCCAGCCATATCTACAAAGGGCATCAGACTAAAAATTCCAGCCTTTCAGGCAGGCAGCCCAACTGGGACTCGCACCAGAGACAGGATTATGTCCCATCCCTGAATGTTCAAGTCCAGGTTGGGTGGGACATTGAGCAACCAGTGAAAGATGTCCCTGCCCATGGCAGGGGGGTGGAACTACATGATCTGCAAGGTCCCTTCCAACCCAAACCATTCTGTGATTCTATGAATAGTAACCTGAATTACAGCAGGCCATATGGAAGCATTCCATGTTCATCTCTCAGACATGATATGTTTGTTTGTTTGGCAGGCCCAGCAGATGGGGAATCATGTAACAAAATTACTCTGCAATGCGATACCAGCATTTCCCTTCCTGTTGAGAAACACAGAATAGACAGGGCAAACAACAGGATCTGGATGATGCAAAATAAGGTTTCCTGACCCCTGGGCATCCCTGGGGTCCATCCATTCTTGACCCTGGATTGATTGTGCATGAGCTGGAGAAGAGCCCATGGTTGCTATACCCTCATCATCATCTACATCACCAGACCCAGCTGGGCACACTGAGGTTGGTCATGTCTTTTAAACCCCTTTAGGGGTGGTGACTCCACCACTTTTCCAAGGAGACTGTTCCAATGCTTGACAACCCTTTCAATAAAGACATTTTTCCTAATATCCAATCTAAAACTCACCTGACACAACTTGAGGCCATTTCCTCTTGTCCTATGACTGGGAGAAGAGACTGACCCCCACCTGACTACAACCTCCTGTCAGGTAGTTGTAGAGAACAAGAAGGCTCCCCGTGTGCCTCCTTTTCTCCAGGCTAAACAACCCCAGCTCCCTCAGCTGCTCCTCACAGGACGAGTGCTCTGAAAAGTACATATATTGCCCCTAATACGTATGAAAACTGAAAACAACAAAATTCACCAGGCTTTTTAACTAAGTTGAATTAAGTCTTTGAAAATTCTACGAGTGATTTTAGTTGAAAATAACAGGCCTGGTCCAAAGCCCCTTTAAGGTTTTACCCTGATGAAATTCTTGCAGCCTGGACATACTGCCAAGCTGTGCAAACTTTACCACACATCACTGCTCTGCGTGTTAATAGTGCTGAGTGCTGGCCTGAGCTCTGCTCCCACCAAAGTCATGTCAACGAGATTAACTCCCCACTTCAGTGGAGAATTAATTATTATAATGGTGAGTGCTTTGTGAAAATCCCATTTCTCTTGCTTTGCAGGCTGGTGGTTTTTGGTGTTTTTTTTCCTTAATTATTAAATTTCAATTGAGAAAGGCAAAGTTGGTAGATTATAGAAATAATAGCAAAGAAATATTGGAGTCATCCCGCAATACCTGAGTAACTGGCAAGGCTCATCTGACCATTTCCTCCCCATCCAAATGGGGTCTGTAAATAAGCACTGAACAGATATACAACCCATGTGCTGAATTTTATTTTTGCTATGATAATAAAAGCCACGGAGAGAGATTCATGATAACATGACTCCTCACTTGACTGCACACAAACAGCATTCATTACATTCTGATGATGCATTTAGGCCTCAGAGTACAAAGAGAATTTTACCTTTTTTTCCCCCTTTTTTTTCTGCACCAATTTGCATGAGAAGTACAGAGCATTTAGTCTCTGAATTAATCAAAATATCTCTGCCTTCACTGAATAAATATATTTGAATACATGAATAAATAATATATCGAGTAAAATAATGAAACTCATTTAAAATGAAGCTGAGAATGAGGTCATAGTTTTTATTAAATGTGACATTTTCCACAGTGTTTACACTGTAAGAGATAATGGCCTACATATTTTAAAGTGGGTAACAAACCATCAAAAATCAACTTCAGATAAATTAAAATAGCTTAATTTTCAGCTGGCTCTGGGCTTTTAACCTGACTTTCTGAAAGTCAGGTTAAGATGATTCAAGATGAAACTTGGGCTTATGTGCCGAGGATGAAAATCTTCATTTCAAATCAAAGGAACCACTTAATTGCCAGGCAATCCTAAGGACTAGAAGCCCAATTGAAAGGTCAATCTTACTAAAGCTGTCCGGCATCTACCCTCAGATAAAAGCATTTCATCTAGTACTTGCCTTTCAGCGACAGACATACCATAAATACAATATACTGATTATAAACAAAAATGTTAAGCTTGTACAAAATCCTGTTCCTGGAAGCAAGTAGAGAGCAAACAGGAACTGAGCTTGAAAAGCTCTCATGAAAACCCACCAAGCCACATACAAAATCTATTCACTAACAGTTGACTTGAGGACAAGTCTATTTTACTTGGCTGCCTAAAGCCATTGCTTGCCCAGAGAAGTCAGCAAACAAAAATGTGAGTGAAGCAGGTATAAGAAACGAACTCAATTAATGTGGAATTAGAAGAGGAAGAAAGTAAGAAGATAACAGACACTTTAAATAGTGAAGTCCATGGAACAGACACTATAATACTGCCACCACCTCACTCCATCCCTGCCATCCCACCAGCCTGCAGTGAGGAAGGGCTGGCACAACCAACGCGTGGCAGCAGCCAGTTGCCAGATTGTTTTCATTTGCTGCTGTCTGCTCAGGGTTCATGTCAATTAGCACAGGCTAATCAGTATTTAATTAAAAACATAATGAAAACCCTAACTTTAACAGAGATTTATACGGTTGCCCATTACCACTATATTTGAGTGCTGTAATTAAAACAGACCTTCATTATGCTTCACGTCTGGTAACTGTGACCCCACAGGTTTCATAATATTTAGCAACTACATCAAACACCCCTTCATGATCTGTTTGTTCTTAGCCCCATGCTCTCAGAAGCCTGACAGGATGGAGTTTCTCAGATCAAAATGACCCAACAGCATAGCAAGATTTGGGGTAATTGAGAAGGTTTGTACTGCTCTGCTTTCTTCCAAGGTAGTGGTGGAAAGGCTACCTGACCACTGATACATCATACACTGTGCAGTCATAGTAAAATAGGTTAAATACTGAATCCACTTGATGAAGTGTACCTGATCAAGGGCATTCATATGCCAGCCTTTTTCAGCTGAAAGTGTTCCAAGTCCAAAGCTACTCTACATACTGACCAGGTTGGCCAAACTCATCCCTGCACCTTAGCACTGGTCTGCCATGTCCAGCCCTGTGGCCAGTGCCATGCAGCCCTCTCCCAGACAGTCCCTGGGCATGGTTCAAGGGTTTGCCCACCCTGGGCCATCTGGATGGTCTGGACACAGCAGCCCTGGTCAGGAAGTGAGGCGGCTGAGCTGCAGGGAAGCAATCTGTGCCCTGGCAGCTCATCTCTGGGCCAGAGAGCAGAGACTGGCTCTCTTTGCCTGCTGTTAAATCCCAAGCCTTTTGCTCTCTCTGCTCTAAAAAGCAAAATGTTTTGATTTATACTCTGATATGTTTTTGTGTTTAAAAGCCTTTTTGCTCTTTTGGTTTGCACTAAGAAGAATAGTTGATGTTGCCTATCAATTGAACCTTTTCATTGAAATCTTTATGAATCTAATGCATCCCAATACACTAGGTCTTCCAGTATGGTGGAGTTATTTGCCTAAAGCAACATTCACAAAGCACAATATAGGCAGTGATCTTGAGAAGTCATTAGGATCAGTGACAAAACGATCTGCAGTGTGCCTGGCCCACGGAATGTGCAGAGAAAGAGCTCAAAGTCCTTACCTGGCTGTACATAAATCTGCCTCATCTACAAGAAATTATTAATTTAGTCCCACAATAACTCAAGTTAAAAGCTGCCTTTAGGGTGTGGTAACCCCTCTCCACCTAGAAGTCCTGAGGCCCCTCCTTTCCGAACAGTCCTGAGAGGAACTTCCAGTGGCAGGAATGCATCAGCGGTTTCCAATGCTATGCCCAGGGTATTTCAGCAGCTGAGGAAGTGGGTGGAAGAGGAGTTGGGGAGGCATTCTTGGTCAACTGGTGAGGCACTGAAGACAGGAACAGCATGATTTATGGAGCCATGCAAGCAATCCAGGTTGCAAGTCAGTGCCAATCACACCACTACGAATGATGACAAAGGAGTCACAGAAGCAGGACAGAGGTTCTTTCTCAGTTCCAGCCAGTTAACCCTGGCATACCAGAGATGGCAAATCCCAATGGTTTGTTACACAAAGCCATTTTATTAAACCTCTGCCTTTAAGAATAATCAGGTAAATGAGGTGAATGAAGTACAACCTCCAATGGAAAAATCAATGCTTTCTGAACACATTTCACATAGCTGGCATTACATAAAATAGCATTGCTTTAGGACATCCCTCCACCCCAACCCTTCCTTTTCAGTATGAAAAATTAGTACCTCATATCCCCTTTAATTAACTCTTGTTTACCAATAATGCCAGTAACTGCCATGCCATTACTCTTGTTTATGCAATTAGAAGCTGCTTGATACAAGCACAGAAGTCCAAAAATACATGTGCAAAACCCTTCTGACAAGCAGCCCTGCTCAGAGGGGACCAGATAACTGAGACCCCAATGGTGTCATTAGTATTATTAAATAATGCCCACTTTTTTAAATGCCATCCTCTGTTACCTGACATCCCCCTCGGATGCTCTGAGCACAAAGCGTTCGCTGCCACCTTTTAGTCTCACAAGAAAGCATCCTCATTCTGGTTGTGCTTCCGGCAACAACACAAATTCAATCCTGAGTTTTTGTGAGGCTGAGGTCGGGATCGGACACTGCTGGACAGTAAGACCCCAGTCATGCTGGGATTAGGTTTGAGAGTCAATGTTAAGCCCTCTGCACTGACATGGTGGGCTTCAGAAATTCTCATGAAGCTTCTTGAGGTCCTCAGGCAACACTGCCTGGAAGGCTGGTCTGTCCTTCAGGCTGAAGGTGCCTGGAGCACATGACTCAGTGAGAAGTTAAGCAAATCAAATAAGATTTTTTTTTTTTGCCTCCACACCAGTTTCTGGAAAACTTATGCAGGAAGAACTCCCTGGGTAGGGTTTGCCAGCAGGAGGTGCCACCTGGGATGCTGCCCAGGACTGGGTCGCAGAAGCCACCATAATACAGACAGTTAAAGGCAAATAAATGAAACTAAAGTAATGGAAACTGTGTGAGTACAAAGACAAATAAATGAGCAGAACTGACAGCCTAGAGGCACACCCCCTGTCTACAACCAGGGACCAAGAGGGAGTGCACCCCCAGTGGGGTTGGCAGAAAAGCAAAGTCTCCCATCCTGGCTGCCTCCTACCAAGGTCAGAATGGGCAGATGCTATGTACATTTCAGGAGAAAACCAGGATTTAAATTTAAAAAAAAAGAGCACTTGAGAATAATGCCTCTTATGACCAAGCGCTTTTGCAGCTCTGGATAAGGAGCATTAATCCTCAGGCCCAGTTTTCTCCTCCTATGAAATGTTGGCAATTCCTGCTGCTGCTTCACATGGAGAATAGTATGCATTTTCCTAGCATTTATAAAATTAAATACACCATGCTGCTTGATTTATTTCTGTTACTCTTGATACAAATCACACAAAGCGGTGATTCATGTTTCAATATTGATCCTGTAATTAGTTCAGTGCAGGTAAGCCTTCATGCTAGCTACAGTCCTACATTTACTCACTTGGATGCCATTGTAATACTGGGTTTAGATGCTAAACCCTTACAAAGAGTCCTGTTTCATGGTAGTCGAGAGCCTGTTTCACACTGTGGTAGCTGCCTGGTGTAATGATGCCTTACCTGAACTAGACTTCTCATGCAACTTGCATGACCCACCTCACACGCACATCCGGGTGGGACATTGACAGCACCGTCCTTGTCACCCAACCCCTTTCCATTCCCTGGGGATGGAACATTCATCCTTCCACTGAAGAGCATCATGGGATTTGGAGAGGGTGGAACCCTGGACCCCATGAAGAGCCATCCTACTGAGCCCTGCCAAGAAGCCTCCACCTGCAGCCACAAGGCTGCCACGGCCGACCCTGCTGGCTACAGTGCCAGCAGCCTCTGTCAGCACCATGGGGGGCTACTGGAGACGTGCAGAGCGTAAGCAGATCCTTCTGCCAAGCTCTGGAGCAGCTCAGTTACGGCCACCGAACCCAGCAGCATTCCTCCACCCCTTCAAAACCTCCTGCCAGGAGCCCCAAGGAGCTGAGCTCTGTATCAGATGGTGCAAACCTCCTACCCCACCATCTGAGCTTCCCTGGCCTATCACCATGCTATGCCTGCACAGGGGGCCTCTTCTTCCTGCAGAGACAGGAGCAGAATTTTCTCTGCAGTAAAGCAGTTCTTCAGCTTCAGAGAAATTCTTCTCACTTTAGATATCAAGAGAGTTAGAAATCCATTAGGTAAAGCTAAAAAAGAAAAATGTATATAACCATAATCAGTCCGGTACAGTAGTGTGTGTATAAAGTTCCTCATCAAACTGGACTTCTGGCAATGAAATCTATCACAGAAACAACAACAAATCCTGCCAAATTTTGCTCCTTGATGGGAAATTATCATTGAGCAGATTAAACCAGATCCATCTCTTTCACCACGGCCAGCATATCCTCCCTAAACTAAATACTAAGCACCAATTTTATTCAGACCATTACACTGAGTCCTTGGTTATTCTGGGCTTCATTTTCAATCGCACTCACAAAGCACAATTGCATGATTTCATTTGGTCTTTCTCATAAAGGTAAATTCTTTCCATGACAACTGATTTAGAAGAAAATCAGAGACACAGCCAGTAACATAGACCCATTTCAGACATTCAACACTTCTACTGGCATCACTCTGTAAGTTGGAATAAGCTTTGCCTTTCATTCAGGAAAGAGAAGGGAGCTGTTTGTATGGATGGACATTACAGGCACTGTCTACTTCAGAACACACATCCATGAAGTGGCATTCAGCTGATTTAGTTAGTGCCCTGCAGAGATCACGTCTTACAGAGCTGCTAGTTTGCATACAGTTTGGAGAAAATATCAGACTCCAACTTAGCTCATCGTCTTGACAGAGCTATGCACTTAAGCGTGCTTTTAGCATTAAGCCTATGCTTAGTTGTTGTGAAAATCAAGCAGCTGTTCTGTCACTTTGAAGAACTGTGCCTTCTGCTTTTTTAAGAAATAGCTACAAAAAAGTAATAGAAAAAGTCACTTCATCCTCCATTACGTGCTAAGAATCTTGGAGGCCCTTACAAAATCATCACCACCATTATCTCTTTCCATGACTGCTATGGTTTCTCAACACATGAGAGTACAATTATCCTCACATTTTGAGGGCAAATGTGTGATTCCACAGAATCTTGCCATGTGGTATGTGCCACTTGATTTCTCATAAAAAGTATTACTTGCCAGACAACCATCATCTTCTATTGCTTCTCCCTTTAAAAGGTTAAGAAGTGCTTAAGGAAGTCTTTGTGATCCAAAGTGCTGCTACAAACTGGAGATGGAAACCAAGAAATAATGCTGCCTTAGACACAAATTAATAGTTCCCATCTTCCCAAACTAGGCAGTGGGAATGGAGAATTACATATCTTGGAAGCATGTGCGTTCCTTGAGGACGTTTTCTTGAAACTGGTTGGTGATGTGTTTGAGAAGAGATGGGTAAAAGCAGAGTTGTCCTTCAGTTACTGGGACTGTAAGCTACAGCTCTCCCAAAATGTTAGGTTTGCACTGTGATTTAATTACAGGCCGTATTGCTTACGTGGTAGGCAGAAAAGGAATTATAATACCCTATGCTGCTTTCTGTACTTCACAGAACCATGGAATCATTTGGTTGGAAAAGACCTCTAGGATCATTGGGTCCAACCATCAATTTTCTGTCTAATGTCTGTGAAAGTCTCTGTGAAGTCTCTTTCTCTCTGTGAAAGGAGAGAAAACCTCCCCTTAAAAGCTACTGGGAACACCATGGGCAAGGTAGAGAATGGTTCCACACATAGAACAGTAGCCAAACAGGCCTCACCTCTCTTGTGTACACAAAGGATGTTGGGTGCCCAGAGAGGGAAAGCTGAGGCACGTGCCACACTGGCTCCTGTCCTGAGCTACACATTAGTTTGGCTCGAGTTAGAAAAGCCCCTGGGCCACATAAAACTACACAATCAAAGTCTGTTTTATAACACCCAGAGGGACCGTGTTAAGGTTACCAGGCATCTCTAATCCTACTCTTTCCTCAGTTCTGAGAGACTGACTTTTTTTCCTTGCATTCTTGCATGGAGCCCTGTCTAACCTGAAGTTAGTGATGACCATGACTTTTAATAGCAATGGAACAAAGAGGAGTCAAGGGAGCATTTGTGTTAAGGCAACACGAGGGGCTCTGAAGAGAAAACAGGCGCCCTCAGATTTGCTAAGAAAATTGTTCTAAATTATATTATTTGTGAAAAAATTTGAGAAGTGTCAATATAGGGAAAATTACAAAGATTAAGGAGAATTATTTCCGTTAGCCAACTACCCATGATAAAAGATCTTTTGCTAATCCCTTTAAGCACACTACAACATGAACACATGCAAATGCACTAAATTCTTACAGAATACAAAGAGGTTTTCTCTCTGCAACAACAATAATGTAGGTTCAAAAATGCATGATCCCCAGGATCCTGACTATTTTGGTCAATTACTGGAATGGGGACAGCAGGTCACGAGCAACAATAGAGCTCTTATTCTTGGAACTAAATACAGTTATTTCCAAAGCTGAACTCACAAAACTGACTCACAGACCTGTCAGTCAAATCACGATCAACATGTTCCCAGATATAGCTTAACTGTAGGAAATAAGAATAAGTTACTGCTCAAGGGACTCTTTTCAGATGAAGTTCACCTCTGGCAGACCAGGAGACCATTGCATCTCCTGGAACTTCAGGGAGGGACATAAAACCAACTGGAGACAAACAGCGTCTTGAGAGATCAGGGTTTATTCGCTGTCAGTTCTGCTCAGTGATCAGGTATTTAACCATACTGCTTCTTCCCTAGGGCTCTGAACTGTGGGTCTGTAGGCTTCAAAACCTCAAGACGAGGTCAGCTTTATTGAGCTAGAATAACAAAAAACCAAAACAAACCAAGACCAAACAAACAAACAAGGCTCTGGGAAAAGCTGTTTTTCCACTCGTGGAATAGACAGTGTCAAGGCTGGGGGCAGATACTGGGCTAACACCAAACGCAGAGCTAAAGCCTAACCCAAGAAGGCAGATGGCCTGTGCTGTTGGTGCAATCAGCTAGAAAAAGACATATATGCACCAAAGAAGTATCAGAGCAAAACTGTTCTGTCTTGTCCATGAGGATAAGTGCTTGTAGCCTTATGGAGTTGTCAGGAACCCAGCCACAGCACAACATTTTCAGAGACATACACTAAATTACAAAGCTACAGCTGAAAGCCTGAGCTACAGCTCTGTTCCTACTGAGTGTTCTTATTAAGCAAAAGCCACAGTCAAGACAACAGAACAGTCTGTGCTGACTTTGAACACTACAGATAAGCCTCTGTTGCTGAGTTAGGCCACTGGCTACCTTGCTCTGTTGAAGCTGATTTTGAGTGGACATCCTGCAAAGCTTTACTAGAGATAGTACATCCTCACTGTGCATCACACAGAGCAAAGCCTTGTTGGGGAAAATCACCCAATCTCCTGGGCTTCTGCAAGCAGCTCTTGGGCAGTCAACAGAGTGAGGTCCTGTTTGTATTTCTGGGCACACTATGAACAGCAAAAGATCCTGAAGCAGTATGAGAAGAATATCCTTGCTTGAGAGGGGGATGGTCCTTGCAGAAACCTTCCTGCAGAGAGGGCCAGTCAGCATCCAGAAGCAAAGGTGTACCTGAATATTTCCAGGTGGGCCTACTGCCCCAGCTCCTACTCACCACTGCATTCAGAAGGGCAGGTTTTGTGTGAGGTTTCAAGACCACAAGGCTCCAGGACTCAAGAATCACCTGAACTGATGCTGCAGAGAAGATAAAATCTCAGCCTGCAGCCCACTGGAAGTTCTCTGTTACACGAATTCAATTGTGGAAACATGAGACAAAAGGGTGATATTTCACACACCTGGGACTTATCTAGTGCAGTGGCTGGAGCTGTTAAAAGATCAGCAATTAACATATCCACATCTCACGCTGTGAGAGGTCATTGTTTTTCAGGCCAAGGTTGAGATCACTCCCAAGGACATCTGTTTACTCATTCCTCGATCTCCGCTAACCGCAGTGTAAGCACTGTGTGTCACATGAATATATTGCAGACCAGTGCTTTCATGGTCACTGTTTTATAAGAGCCTCCAGCAAGATGCAGAAACAACTTTTAGATAACCTCTACTAAATGAGGCTGTAATGTATGAAAGGGTTCCTCTTACTTCCTGAGTTCTCAGCATAACACAACAGATTAGTTTAATCCCAATGGATATAAAATGCAATGATTCTGCCACAGCAATTTATGCACTGGGTATTACAAGCTCTTAACATCAGCCACAGTAATTACTGCAGGAAGTGAATCAGAAACACAGGGCCTGGGAGGGTCTTTCAAGGAAAGAAACACATCAGCTTCAGGGCAATGAGGGGCTAGGTCATGCCTCGGTGCCCCTCACTTGCCCTCAGCCTGCCATTATTTGAATAGCTAAAGATGGTGGATGATAATGAAGATGCAGAAAAGGAGAAGGCTGAGATCCATTGTTTAAGGCACTCCACTTTCACTTGCTTTGTTTCTGTTGCCCTGTCCACACCAGGGACATGCACATGTGCTGCGCAGAAGTGGCTGGAAGAGCTCAGGGTGCCTCTCAAGCCAGACTGGGGAGGTGTTTTGGTGGAGCCTGTACTGACACAACCCACTGCAGGCAATGGGGTCTTTGGTGTCTGTTCTAAAAACACCAGGACTTCAGGGTGAGCACACAGCTCTGTGTCAGGCACATGTCTCAGATGCATATGCAGGTGCTTCTCTACAGGCTGCTACCTCTACAGAAGAGGGAAAAGCTCTCAGAAGAGGCAAAATTAGCAAAGAGGTCTTCCCTGGGTCTTAAAAAGGACACAGATTATGTGCTAGCCTTCCACAGAGAAATGATTTTCACATGCCATTTCCTATCTTCTGTTCAAGTATCTGATCCTGTTTTTAGCCTCCATTGCCATGTAGAAAAATACTCTGCCTGTACTCCTGTGAAAGCCCAGAGTTAACTCTTTGGTGGTTTGGATCCACAGAGGGCCTTTGTTGCCTGTTTCCTGGAGGCAGTCATAGATCGTGCCCTCTGAGTTACTTTTCCTTCACACACATTCATCCAAGGACAGGCGAAGCTTTCCAAGCTCCAAGCTAACACCACAGAACCTTTACAAATTTTTTGAACAAACGTTTAGTTTTAAAGCCCAGAAAGGAGAGCTAAGAGGCCATCACAGGGTAGTCATTTGCTAAGCAAACTCACTTAGCATCAAAGGAGAACAGAAGGGATTGACATACATTGATAAAAGTCAGCGAGTCATTAAGGGAAGGAGGAGAAATATGTAGATGGTGTTTAACATACTTCGAAGGATCCCCAAGGGATCTAACACTACACAGCATGTATTCAGACCAACTGCTCTGCCAGAGGTAAAATAAGCAGATCCTAGACAACTACTCTTCATTAAGCCTGTGCTTTCTCCAGAACAGAAATACCTGATGATTTCTTTGTAGTATCTCTTTATATTTTCACACACATGCAAAGTATTCAGTGGCTGTAACTCACATTAAGATGATTCCAGGAGATGACAACAGTGGCCTCTGTGTAAAATAACAGATCATCTTATACTACCTGTACACTAAACAGACAGAACCTGTAAAATGAATTGCAAACAATGCAAAGGATTGGTTAACCCACCTAAAGCTGGTTCAGGAATCTGACTCTACCAGCATGTAAATGTTACCTCCCACCAGCAAGAACTCTAACAGGAGCTAAGCCTCCAGTTAGGAAAAAAGTTTTCACTGTGACCTTTCTTTTGATGTACAGTTAGCAAACCTGCAATTTCATAATCTGTCCTGTTTGGACATGGAGGACACAGTTTGGTCCACCATGGCAGACACCTGTATATCATTGTGTAAGCATTCATCTCTTCAAGAATTAACATCACTTTGAAATGCTATTTTTCATTTCTCAAAGCTATCGGTCCAACTCCATTTCAGAGCTACCAAGAGAGCTGTAATCAAAGCAGGTGTAGCACAGGAGAATGATGGATGTGCTTCCCCCCTTCCCAAATCAGGGGCCGCATGGACCAGCAGAACCTGGGAGAAGCTGCCTCCCAAAGAGGCACTGTGACATCTGGCAGCTGCCCAGCAGTATCTTGCCTCTGGGCAAGGCTCCCACTGAATTTCAGACCCTCTTGGACTGGACACCGTTACTCCTATCGTCTGCACTCCATCTTGGCGGCTGTGCCAAATTTTGCTGCTCCCTGGCATACCTGTTTCCCTCTGTGTATTGGCAGGCAGCAAAGAAGGTCTGCACTAAATGACACTCAGAATTACTCTCCATGACAGAGCTATCAGGTGGAGCAATCTGTGTTGCAGCATTAGGATGTATGAAGGAGGTCTCGTGTCTGAGCTCCCTGCCTTGTAACCCCAAACTGGAGCTTGCTGAAGTCAGAGGAAGTCTTTCATTATTTTCAGCGAGTGTGGATCAGCATCCTTTAAACCTGAATCACAATACCTTCTAAACACAGCCTTTCATACCTGAACTCTGTGCAAAGCTGAACAAAAGGAATATGCTATATATAAACATGTGGAGGAAAGCATTATGAAATTCTTTATGTTTCTATAATGCCCTGCTGAATTGAATCCTTTCACTCAGTGCCACATCGTGATAAGAGCCCATCATTATCTTCCTGCGTGCAGTACGAAAAACTAAACCCAGCCTCACTTTCCTGTACATTCTTATTCTCCCTCACCGCTGGAATACCAGCTACAAAGGAGAGCCCTAAACCTTCCAGCTAGCAAAGCCAGAGCTTGAGTCACTGTTTAAAAAGATTATGTAACATTACAAAGCCTCAGATGCCTCCATCTCCTCTGAATTCAATGTAGTTTGGCTCAATAATTGTCCTGAAGCAAAACCAGAGAAAGACAGTTAATAAAACCCTCCTCCTTTGCCATCTAATGCTCCATCCTCCCACACTGCCAGTCAACCACTCTTAAAATTACCCTTCATAAAATTTAATTCCTAGCTTCAGAGGGCTACAAATCCCCTAAAAGTCTAATTATATAATTTCTTGAGCCCATGAGACTGACGCTGTATCTTCTTTAGGTAAAGCTAGGTGCCACACAGAAGCAAGTGTCTGCATACTGATGGCTCCAGCCCAACATCAACATGGAGAAAGTCAGAGACTCTATATGCAGCTAGAAATTAAACTTAATTTTAAGAACACATGGATATATTTTTCTTTCACATTCATACAACATTGTCTACAGTGCAACTGGCATACTCCAGGCTCTTCAAGGAAGGCAGGAAGTATCACACAGTACCCGCTGTGTGATTTAATATTGCTTCATTTTTCTAAGGAAAGCCTCACAAATTACAGGCAGCATTTGATGGGGAAATTAAAATATCATCTACATTGCAACTGGTCCGCCGCCAGCTGTATGGATTGCATTTGAGATGCAGCTGCTGTATAAACAGAGCCATTTACCAGTTTCACCTAAGGCAGACGGTTAAGTAGGTTTCAGCTGCCACACAAAAGATTGTGAAGCTTTACTTGCCTGCAAATATGGTCTCTGCAGAGCCCATAAACGTTTTGAAGTCGTGTTGCATTTCAAATCCCCCAAATTGGGCCTGAATGGGCTGAGTATATCAAAAGGGTATTACCCAGCTCTTCTGTTGTTGGTATGAATGCTAAAAGAAACACTATTGCCAAACTATGTTTTCTCAAAAGAAATTTGGAGTTTCAACTTTCTCATCTCTCATAATCCTCACAAAGCAGGATAGCATGTACCTTGGGAGGTGTTTAACTTCGAACTTGTTGAAACAAAACGCTCCGGATTTCATCAGTATTATGTCTTTTACTTGCTGCCGGCTAAAAAAAAATAGTCTGTGAACAGTCCCATCGAGCTGTTACCTTTGGGTCTCATTCTGACTGCTGTCTCCCTGCTCTGGAAGCAAGCTGCTCTGATGAAAGAAAGAGCATGAGTTGCAATTGAGATAATACATAGATAGATCACACTGAGCTGACCAATAAATTTTATTTCAATGCCTTCCCCTGATGGTGTTTCATTTGTCTGCGGGACATGCACTAGAACAGAGAAGCATTCAGACAAGGAAAAGAATTGAAATATAACACAAAATTTGTCTGTGATTTTAATACTAGCAGTTGATTCATGCCATGGGAGGGCGGGGGAGCAGTTCTGTGGCAGTCTAAGTAACAACGACCATTTTTTTCCAGCATCACCGTAGCAACACTGTAGTTATTGTCAATGAAGCACTTTCACTCTAAGGTACTATTTTTAGATGATTTTACCTTTCCAGAAGAATTACCCTCTGGGCTGCAATTTATCATGTTTTTTCTTTGGCCCATGGGTGAATTTTAGTGGGACCTTTATTTTATTTTTAAAGCAAAACCAACCAGCTCTCTTTTTTCCCCCGCAGACATTTCTGCACTCAGCTCAAAGTGTCTCTGCTACAGTTCAGACCTGGCAAGTATCAATGAGGGTTGAGCTCCTGGAGAAATTAAAAACAAAATACCAGCCTCCCTCCCTCCCCCAGCTACCACTGGTAAAGACAAAAGGCAGAACAAATACATTTTCAGCACATGAAAAGGGGAGCTGAGGATGGGGAAGGAGGAGAAGTGAGGACAGCTGGAGGCAGGCTGAAAACCCAGCCTTCTCCAAGGCTGGAGCTGATGGTGGCAGCAGCCTCCTTGGCACAGGCCTCATCCTTTCCTAGCAGCTTCCCAAATCTCAGCTTTTTCCCCATCACTCCATGCCAGAAGGGCAGCTGCCACCCCATGGCAGTATACCAGGATGCTCCTGCTTAGGTGTCCCATCAGCACAACCACACCACAACCAGCCCGTACCAGCAGCTACCCCCTGCCACTGTAGATGGAGAGGAACATTGGGAAAGCCACCTGTGGATCACCTGTGGAGTGTCACTTGAGTGTCCCCAACACACCACACTCTACATTTGGAGAGGTTAAATATATATTTGCACAGTGAAGACACAGGACTGAGATTGTCGCACATGTCCACTGAGCTTTGTGGACACAAGGTCCACAGTCCTTTCAGAAGGACTAAATTGACACAGTACGGCCTCGAGATCTTGCCTGATCAGGCAGCCTACAGGCAGAAGCTGATTACACATATCCAGTTCGAGATCCAAACGAGCTCTCTGTTCCTACTGCTGTAAAGTTAAATAGATCCTGCACCTACTGCGTGTGACCGCATTCACATGAGATGTTGAACTGGTACAACTATTTCAGTGTAATCCTATGTTCCCATGTGAAACGCAGATAAAATCTCCACGTTACACAAATTCTCAGGTTTCTTAGGGGTTGAGGAATGGTTTAGGGGGCATGTGATCACACAGCCAGGGTGACAGCCCCAAAACAACGCCACAAGACAAGCGAATAGAGATAGCCAGGCACACAAGACACACCTGCTCACGGGCAGCCAGGGCAGCTGAGGAAAACATCTGTGTGACTCTGGGCCAGGCACAAATCTTGTGCTTAGCACTGCTAAAACCTCTGAGAAGGCACGGTGCAAGCCCCACACAGCACTGACAGGCTGCTGCTGGCAGCTAGAGGGCTCTCCATGGGGTTTTTTACATCCAAACAACACTTGAGCCTCCAAACCACGACATCTCTGCAGCAAGGCAGGGTTGTCAGGAAATGAAGCCAGCAGCAAACAGGTTAAGTATGTGGCCAAACATCAAACGTGCACACCATGTGCAGTGACAGCACGGATCCATAGAAAGGCAGGAACAACTTCCTGCTCACATTGCTGAAGAATATTATTGTCTGAAACCATGGTCTGCTTCCGGGGTCTGAAAACAGTTCCAGAGTCCCGTGGTTTCCTTAACTCTCTCTCCTGTTCCACCCCTCTGAGCTGTGCCGAGCGCAATCCCTTGAAATAAATGATGTCCTTGTCCTGAGCACAATCCCTTGGCCATCCCAGCAGTCATCCTCAAGCGGGATTGGGGAGCACCCCTCGCCCTGTGCCAGCCCCAGAGCTCTCATCAAACCCTTTGTCATCACGTCATCCTTTGCTCAGAGCTGTGGTCTCAAGACACCAGACACCTAATTCATGGAAACAGGAGTTTCGAAAAGACTGGTTTTGCTCTCCAATTTAAAACACCAGTGAATTACCCACCTATTACCCTGGCACAGCTTTTGTACAAAACTGCATAAAGGTTGTTTTTCTTAAATAACTCTAGTCATAAGTCAAGGAGAAGAACTAAAACAGATTATGGGGCACTACTAAGACATCAAGGAATAAAGTACCTGCTGCTTCCTGCGCAGCCACAACATTTCTATGAAATATATGCTATATAATGTCACATAATATAATTCTTCAAACCTAAACTGTATTTACTGACTAAGAAGCTCATGAAGTAACAAAAGATCTATATTGGACAAGTGCTGAAAACAGGACAACACTTCTCACAAAAATTCTGCCTTCCCCTTCTGTTAGATATTTTATATACCAGAAGAAGAAAAGAAAGCGCTTTTCAACCTTAATTATGTCTAGGCCAGCTGTAGTAAAGCAAGAAATTAGGATAATGTCACTGCTCCCAAACAGTTCTCTCACCTGCCACACTTTCACACTTAGAGCACCTCTGGTTAAGTTTTATTTTCATATTAAATTGAATGCCCTCATTCTGCTTTCATGTTGCAGAAGCAGTAACAAACAATCATTTCTGGAAATTATATTTTCTGAGAGCTGCTATTATGTACCTGCACATACTGCCACCTTCTTCATTTTTAGCCTGCACATATGAGAACAACTCCTTGAAGCACCAGCTTGTCAACTCTTTGTGTTGGTGATGGGGATGTGCTGCCATGCTAAAGTTTCTGATCTAAGTAAAGGAGCGCCTAAAGTATTGCAGCCTCATCATAAGATAGCACAGGTTGGAAATCTCTGCAATCCTAAGGTGATCTGAGCAAAACTTGGCCTGATTTTATAGATGGTGGGTCCAGAAGCCAGTGCCAGGGCCCAGCCAGGCCAGCAATATACATGAGAGCACAAGTACCCAAACAAAGCAACACACCAAATCCCTCTGCTCACAGTGTAAAACTATAATTATTGCATTAAAAAAGACTTGAATCACTCCATCTTCTCCTTAAAGAAAACAAAGTGAAGTGGAAATATGTAACTAGTGTCCAGGGAAGCAGAAAGGACTGTAGAAGTGCTAGTTAGTAGGGCAAATTTCCTTTGCAGCAATTCTTTTTTCCTTCAAAATATACCTCAGGCCAAACAAATCTGGCCACAAATTCCACAAACTATTTCACTCAAAAAGGGCATATTTGTAGTGGGCAAGAATTTGAAATGTTTAATCAATAAAAACATTTTAAAGTCACTGGTAGGAGAAAGAAAACTAATATGCAAGAAATTATTTTTCTATACCACAAAAAAGCATTCAGCTTGGGCTGAGAACAAAAAACATAATTCATAATCCCTTCATTTTGAATTTTATTTTAATTGAGAAATCCCTTTCTTTGGTTCACCTCAGATACATTTTCTGTTATTTTGTTGGATGGCCCACCAGCTGAAGAAATCAAGTATTCAGCTCAACTACTACCAAGCCCGTTATAATTCTAATTTAAGGTCCCTGTATGGCAATTGCTTGGTGCTGACATGTGCTGGGTTTTGCAATAGCACAGCCTACATCTTCTGCATACTTGCCAATATTTCAAAAACTATAAATGGAAATCTTCAGAGAGGAAAGTAAGGACATACCTAAGCAAATACACTGGTCTTTTTTTTATTATTATTTGTTTAAAAAGTCAAAGAGGAATGCAAGTCAAAACTTCTAAAGAATCGTAACCTGTGCCTGGCAATTATAAGGGCTGCTAATTGTTTGGGGGCAGAACTTTGCCCTAATTTTTATACACATCTATTGCACAGTTCTAACTCCATTCTGGAGCAGAAAACTTTGTAAACTGTTTTTATAAACTTGCAGCAGGCATATCTACCTTTGGGATCTCTTCCATCTCTATATGGATGACAAATGCACTAAGCCCCAGTGCGAGCTGGCTGCCCTCATGACAACAGCTCAGCTGAAGTCAGTATTACTATTTACATGCCTAAACCCAAGGTTAAATGCAGTTTGCTGGATTTTACTCTATTTTGGTCTGCTGTTTCATCCTCCAGCCCTCACTGTGGTTCTTCTTCTTTTTAGCATGCAATTTTGATTAGTTAAAAAAATTCTTTAAAGCTATTTCAGTTGGAAGTCAAATGCTGGTTCAAACAGTTCATCATTAGGCTTAAAAATTTTAAAACGAGTGCCAGAAAACACTCCTGGTGATCCAGTGGCCAGCTTAGCAATCATGGAAATAACAAACCCCAAAGCAGCCAGGTTCTCCTGGCACTTCTTCCTTGGTCCTCACATCTCTTCTCTGAACTGCTGCAGCTAGATGTTACCATCCATGTTTGAAGTGGAAACTATTTTGCTGTGGTCACCATGCTTTTGGCTTCTGCTGTTCCCTTACAGATCTAAGGTGCTTTGTGCATCCTCCTGTGCTCCAGCAGAAACTCCCATGGGGAACCAGGCAGATCCTAAGAGTTCAAGATTCCCAGTGCAGGAAGGGACAGCTGAGGATATCCAAATCCAGTTTTAGAAAGGCCATATCCCAATAGCATGCCTCAATCTCCAGGATCTCTAGAGACATCATGGTCTCTACATAACCCAGCTCAGTACCATGCAGAGATGCCTGTGTTGGCACCCTGGACATGAGAAACAATGAGACCTGTGCCAAAAGCTTATCCCAGTTCTGTTAGATATCTCAACATGACTCCTAGACTTCACTCATACATTTCGGAGCCAGCCTGGGTGTTTGAAGATCCCTGTACCCTGCAATAATCTTGGGAGAGGCTAAGCCACATAGTTTGGCTATTTGCTACTCTGCAGGAAAGGAAGGAGTCAATGGCAGGGATGGGCTCAGGGTTCCCTCTCTCCTGCACGTCACACAGTCCAGTCTCCTATCATCAGCAATCCCCACTGGAGAAGAAATTTTGGGTTAAAGGATATCTCTCCACCCTAAAATCTGTGAAATGTTGAAACGAACTGACTCGATACGGTCTGTGTAAACAACATTTTAATGAAAGGAAATTCATCACATGTACTTTTGCTTCACATCACCCTGGAAAGTCTATAGTTTCACTTTGCAAGTCTGAAATCATTCATGTATTTTAAAAAAAATGCTTTTTAGGTACTTGGTTTTTTCCCTGCATTTAGAGGAGAGGGCAAATGAAGACAGAAAGGCTGGGTCCTG
Source organism: Oreocharis arfaki (assembly GCA_013398015.1). Classification (NCBI taxonomy): domain Eukaryota; kingdom Metazoa; phylum Chordata; class Aves; order Passeriformes; family Paramythiidae; genus Oreocharis; species Oreocharis arfaki. The sequence continues at coordinate 267,444 of VZRR01012549.1, forward strand.
CAAATCTTCAGCCTTCCCATGGCCACTGCTTGTTCTTCTGGAAGTTTAGTTACAGCACAGAGTGCAGGAGTCAGCCAGTAGTGTGTCACCCTGGGCCATGCTGGGGCCTGGGAATTGCTCCCATCTCAGTCCCACACCTCTCCGAGGCTGCTGTGACTGAGCAGCCTCTGGCAGACACAGTTCACAGGAGAGGTGGCTCCTCACCCTGAAGGTGTTCACTGTATGCCCTCACCTTCATTAGAGCACACTAACACACCTACACAAACTAAGCAGTCCTGTTAATAATACCATTGCTATGGTTTTCATACAAACATTTAAAGCTGTCTTTTAAGCTTTAAACACTATTACAGCCCTGTGTCCTGGGCTGCTGTGCATTGGCATACATCAGTCAGATCTGTGTGCAGATGGTGGGTTTGCCTCACCTCTGTAAAGCAATAGCACTGTTATGTATCGTCTTAGAGTGCTGTTTTGGGTTGCAAACATCCATTAAACCACTGTTTGTTACAAGTCTGCCTGCTCCTGCATTATAAAACCTAAAAAAGTTTTATGTTTAATTCCTAGTGGAAACACTACATTACCTGTGAAAGTCTGATCAAACACTGCTGCTCTTTATGCCCCGTCACTGCTGACAGGCACAGCAATATATCCTGCCTTTTCCAGTATAAACTCCCTTCCAAGGAACAGGCTTAAGCTGGGGTATTTAAAATGAAATGCTGTTCTTCTCAAGGTCTTGCACCCCTTGACCCCTTCACAGGCGTCTATCACTTGATCAATTGAATAACTCTTTGTTTCCTGCTGTCTTGGGGTGGTTTTTTTTTCTTTTTCTAAAGCAGTTCTGTATGTGTTCTGGTCTGCTTTCTGTAACCACTATATTGACTCCTTCAGCTAAGGACTGATCATTTGTTTAACCTAACGCTGCTTGAAATAAAAGCTGCATTTGTTGTTGGTTGTTTCATTTACTTTTTAATGGGGGCTAATAAAGACTAAAACACATACATGCTATATATTAAAAAAAAAACCAAAAACAACAACAAGAAATCAACACAGAGGTGCAATTTTCAATCATTGCTCTGGAGGGGCACAGGAGGGAATGGGGCTATTGTCAGGAAAGCCTGGGGTGCTTTGGTGGGGTGAAGGAAATGCCTCGGCGCTTGCCAGCATCATTTCAGACTGTTCTCAGTCCTGCTGGGTATTGGCTTTTCATAAGCACTGAAATACCTCCCTCTTTAAATACATGAATAAACAAACAAACAAAAATAAAAGCAGCACTGCCTGAAATCTTGCAGGAGCAGGAAGGGGTAATCTCAATGTGTCATTTGTTTCAATCCAAATGATCAGCCAAATGCTGCTCTGAGGAGTTTGGCTCTGAGCCCTGTTGCAGAACAGTCATGCTCCAATGTCCCACTGCAAAACAGTTTCCAGCCTGCTAAGGGGCTGATAGAGCTACCCAGCCTGTGCAGTCTGCACATCTTAGGTCTGTGAAGGTTTCTGTTTGCACTGCTAAAATTGTATGGTGGAGGGCTGGACGACTAAACCTACCTATTGTAGGTAAACATGTCTTGCACATCTGACATAACTTGTGCTGCTTTATCGATTTAATTGATGTTTGCAGATCCATTCATCCATTCCAAAATGGTCACTCTTTCCTGCAGCTAATCCAGACAAAAACAAGAATAGAAGAAAAAACCCCAGACCCAGCTAGCCTTTAAGAATGCACTGGTTTGTAAAATTAGACTGTGCATGAGAGATGCACTAGTTATCATTCAGCCTCTAAAGTAGTGAACCTCCAAGAATTCAATTTACAAAGGATTGATTGTTCTGTCAGGAACCCATTCATATGTGCTCTCAAAGTTCTGGAAAAGTTGTCTTGAATTAATTTTCGTTTTCCTAACACAGGCTGCATTTTGAAGACCCAGGATCTGAGAACATCTTGCTGTCAGCTGCTTCGATTATAAAGCAAGATTCACAATCCCAGTATGTTCTGGGTGAAGGGATGAGGCTACCTAGATGACATTCCAATCTAGATGACATAACTACATGAGACCCACCAGGGGAAAAGCAGGACAATTCCCTGTTGCTTGCAGTCACATAGATATGTAAACCACAAAAACTAAAGAGGAAATAAAAGCAAACACATCTTTAGGTGTTTTGTTTTAAAAATACGCAACTCATTAATTTTTTTTATATTTGGGAGCCAATGATGGTCAGGAAACCTGGCCCTTGGGGACTGCACTAGGAGTTTAAGACAGTGATTGCCAACCTGTGTATTTTCAGTAAGTGTCAGAGAGCCTCAGCAGTGGCAAAATCACTCTCTCCTGTTACCACCCTTTGAAAGTTTCTACCCAGCAAAGAAGATATGACAGTGGATAAAGTGAGAATCCATCCCACCCTTCATCACACCAGCACCTGAGGATGAATATGGGAGTAGAAAGTCCTTCCCTGCTGCCATGCCTCTGGATGGCAAAAAGAGACGGAAGCCCCACCTGCCAACAGTTTGCTCTGGAAACACAGGAGATTATCTCGACCTTCAGAGTCCATCAATGGAGAAGAGAGATGCCCCAGCACATATGAGCAAAACAAACCTGTGCAGCAGCTGGCAGCAAAGGCATTGCAGCAGCACGGGTTTGGGAAGGGGTGCAAGGGTTTGCCACAGCCCAGGCCTCCAGGGTGGAGCTGCTTGGCTATTTGGATAAATGGAGGCTGACTCGGTAATACAGAAGAAGAATGAGGTTAATATGTGTCACCACAGAACGGATAACTACAGAAATGACAAACATTAAAATCTGCCTCAAAGAACAGAAGTTGCTTTTCTGAAGGGGCAGAGAGGTAGTTCCTTGTGGAAGAGTGCTGACTGAAGGTGCTGCTCCCTTGTTAAGAGCTATCTAGGAGCAAGTGACTCACCAAAAATAGCAACACAGAGTTTTCTGTTTGTAATATACTGAAGGCTATAGGCTTGATTCATAAACACTGACAAATCCATGGGAGTCCATGTGATTCACTCAAAGGGGCTTTGGACCAGATCCACAGCAGGTTTTATTTTATAGAGGGTCTCAGAAAACCATGAATTTATTACTCAGATATAAGAGCACCAACTTCCTGCAATGGGTATTAAAAAGAAAGAAGAGTTATTCTGGTAAGGAGCAAAGCTTCACTGTTGCAACAACCAGCCTCCCACTCAACAGGGAACTTAACTCCTGCTTGTATTTGGGTTTTTTGAGAGCTGCTAGGGTAAGGAGGCAGGGACAGAAGCATGGCAATGCTCACTCTCACCACTACCAGGAGATACCAACCCCAGCAAGCTCTGTCCTCACCAAGCTGGCAAAGGAGCCAGCTAGCACCTAACATGGCTGTGATGACTGGCATCCAAACTCACTTCATCAATGTCACCATATCTCTGCTGGTGACAGCTCCAGAGAATTGGTCAGTCCAACCAACACCATCCTTGGTCAACTTCCCATCACGAAGAGAGGATGGAAGAGCTCCAGGATACCCTTTCCTGGACCTGCTTACTCCAGTACTTTGAGGAACTACCCACACCTTCCCCAGCTCCTGAAACACAGATATACTGAACAGATTCAACCAAGGTTTGTTGAGGTCCAAGAAACAGCCCAACAAGCGTGGGATGTACCAGGACATCTGCTCACCCCATTCCCATCCAGGCACTGTGGGTTTGGCACACAAGGACCTCAGCCCTCCATTTCTGATGTGTCCACTACAAGTCATTGCTTGGTCACTCTGGCCTTGACACTGGCTTGTGCTGAGGACCTTTTTGCCCCTCTAACCCCTGCAGAGCCCTGTACTGATGCTTTGAGTTGGTATTACACACTTCTTCCCCGAGAGCAGCCTGCACCTTACAACCATGGTGCCCTCAGCTGCTGCACGCCTTCTCTGTAATTCAGATGAGAGGAGAGTTTTCCTTTTGTGCCAATTCTCTATTCCAAAGAGGAAAAAGAAAGGGAAGAAATGCTGTACAGGCATTTTCAGAGCCCCACCCTTCAGAGGCAGTGTCTGCCTGGCATAAGCCACCAGTGTTTTTACTCTGTATTTTTACACGTCCTGAACTTTAGGAACCACATGTTCAGCTATGGCAAACACACCCATTAATCTACACAGTCCTGTGTTTGTCCTTGTCACATCCCAAAAGTGAAGTTTGCCTGCATGCCAGAGCGAATGCATAAAAGCAAATAAACTCAGAAATTGGTTTACCCTGCATATAACTATCTGCAAATAAACATTAAAAACGTATTTTCACACCTTATCAAGCTGTTTAATATTCCAAAAGCATGCAGCCACGTTTTTCAGACTTGTATTAATCCAAACTAGAAGCATCTGTTTCTGAGATCAAGTAAGTGTTTGTCATGTAAAAATAACCTCAAAGTCAAAAAGACTGTAGTTGAATAACTAAAATAAGGGAAGAAGGGATTCATAAACAAACAAACACGACTCCGCAAATAAAACTAAAAAGCTAAAATTACCCAGTTAATTTTACAGATCACACAGAGAACTTTTTCCAACATAAAAACAAGCTCCTGATTGTTGAGGCTTAATACCAAGCCCATTAAAAAATGGAAAATGCACTAGAGGCACAGGAACTTTCAGCACAGCTGGTCTAATGTAAAAACAAAGTATGTAATTGTTGGCGATTAACAAAATGGTGCCTTGAAGAGTTGCTAATTTATCCAAAGCTCAACTCTGAGCAAGGACTGACTACCTAATGATTTTCATTTTTCCAAAGACTGCCATACCACAAAGAAGTTGCTAAGAATTTAGCTTCTTAAGCAATGGCTTCAGGGCTGGATTTCTCCCTGGAATACAATTAAAGTGGACTTCTTGATCATCTCCTACTTCTCTGCTTCCTTCAAGGACTGTCTGCACCTTTGAAAGAGCAGTGACAGAAAGAAGGGTGGCACTGAAATTTTGGTAAGTAGGACAGCATAAACTTCAGTTCCATCTTCACCTTCAGTGAAAGCTGCTGTGTAGGAAACCAGAAGGGAATCTCTTCTGATTCCGTATGGGAGACCACCACAGAGAGTCCAGTCCCTTGGGAAGCAGGCACCTGTGACACGGTCTGCAAGGGAAGGACAGGACCAAGGGAAATACGTGATGGCAAGTGTCTCCTCCCACAGAGGAGGGTGAAGCTCACTGCACTTCCAAGTGGCAGTGACATTCATGGAAAGCCCGCAGTACCTGTCAATCATGCCACACCCAAGTGTAAGTGTGGTTGCCAACAGCAAATTACCAGGGCCTCTAATTTGTTGCTTTTTCAGTATTGACTTATTTTTCATTGCCAGAGTGCTGTATAAACCCAGAATAAACTTGTTTTCATCTAACTCATTGCATGTTACTGTGCACCTCACTTCATTTCTAAGGTGCCTGTGGATGATCTGCTTCCTATGGATTTCCTACAGCAGCATCCTGAGTGGGAGGAGGGCTCACACATTAACCCTGTTAAGGACTTTTGTATTTATCAACCAAAATCAGAGTCCAAACCAGAGGACAGCATTAGCCCACACAATTAATGCAGGGACAAAATTAATTACTCTTTTTTTTCCCCCACGCTGAGTTTCAGCAGAATGCGTGCCAAGAAAGGTGATGTTCAGAGATGAGCCTTTCAGAAGACATCCACACCAAGCCCAGCGGGAGGGAAATCATTCCCTTAAGATTAAGAAAATGAAAACCCAACCAGAGCAAGTGCCCTTCTTCCATCTCCTGCAGATTCATAGGATTAGGGAAGATTACCAGGAACATCGAGCCTGAGCTACTGCATGGGCTGGAGTGCAGAGTTTCACAGACAGGCTCCAAACTGAGTCACTTGTCTGTGTGAATTTTTAATGACATTTTGATTGCAAACATATGCCGTGGCTGGGCTTGCTCCAGATCCCAGCTGAAGTCAGCTGGCGCCTGTCAGGGTGCAGCTCTGTGTCACGCTTCGTTCAGTTCAGCAGGGGACTCCAGCCAAGGCAGGTAGTCCCGGTTTCCTTGCCCTGTCCAGCATTTCCTGGATCAGATCTCCTCATAGATCTGACACTGGGAACAGTCTGTGTCCAGTTACCCTCAAGGCTCCACAAAACACTGCCACAAATGCAACGTTACCAGGGCTCCCTCTCCACTGTGCAGCAGCTTGACCCTGCAGGAGCATCCCCCACCCGCCCCAGGAGGTACTGCCTACCTAAGTGTGCTCTGGTGGGAAGAATATCAGGAGCTTTAAAAGTTAGGAACTAAGAAACAAGCCAAGGGCAACAATCAATGCTCGTTGTTCAGCTTTTGCACCGTGTGACCATTCCATTTCCAACACAGGCATCCTGCACTTATCTCTGTGCTTTTCCTCCTAAAGAACCAGCTTTACAATACGTTTTAAGACATCAAGGAAAAAAAGCAACCTGAGGTGACTTAACACAGGAAGTGCTATCAGCAGAAGCGTGTTGTTAAAGCAAATGTCTTCTGCATTCACCCAGGAATGCACCCATTACTTCTTACTCTGGCAAGTGTAAACTGTTTGGAATTTAGGGTCAAAATACAAATAATATAACAATACAGTTTCTGCCAGGTACCTGAGCCCCCCAAATTTTCTGTAAGCAGAATAACAACTGACAGCAGCAGAAGCAGTGAGGAAGCTCAACAAGCCTGAAACAGAAACCTTTGTTTGCTATTTCAAAGGAGCTTAAGAAAGAAAAATAACCAGCTCCCATTGAAACGTCACAGAAATTAGGTGTCTCACCGCTTCAGGCATCTGTGAAAGCCCTTCCTATTACCCTCCTTTTTCTTTTTTCTTTTGTAGTTATAATATTCCAGAAATAAACACCCTGAGACACTGAAATGGAAAGCTAGATAGCAAGAAAACACACCACACTTCTCCTGATGAGCAGGAAACCCCCCCCACACTCCTATTTTTTTACATTTTTTAGTCTCTTCCCAGGGAACAGTTGATATTTGTGATAGCTTTGGCTGCAGCTTGTAGCAACTGTGTAGTATGCATCACATTAAATACACTGGTGGGTCCTGCACAGTCATTCTGGCACCACTTCTATTTCATACAATGCCTTCAGTTTTTCTATGTAACCTCAATCATTTATCAATCATTCACCAATGCCAATAAATCAAAGGGTCTGGGGACCCTTAAACATAAAAATAAAGAGCTGTAAAAAAATATTACTACAGCAATTAAAGACTCAAATAGTAATAAACTCTACTTGCATTACACTTTTAGAAAGCCCCACTGAAATTAAACAAACATCCAATATCAACAAAATGAAAGGGGCTTTTTCTTCTAGTTTATAATAGCTATGGGTTTATCCAGAGCAGAGGAGAATTAGGGTTATTTTTATAGATCATGGAGACTAAAATGTAAAAATGGGGGAAGGGATACAAAGTAGTGAAAAGGTAAAATAAATTAGTGACTTTTTTACCAGAAGACTAAAAGAACATGTTAAAGGATTTACAAAATAAAAGTGAATCTTTATCCACAAAGTGTAATCTTTGGTTTGGATCAAGACTGTATGGTCAACAAATCTATTTCGGGTCAACCTCACAGCTGGACCTTTTAAAGTAAGTTTTCTATTTTAATACATAAACTTCTTTTTTGTTGTTTTCCTCAAAAGGCTTTTTTATTTTCCAGAAAAGCATTTTAATTTTTTTTTTTTACTGCCACCCAAGACGATGGAAAAAAGGTTTGCATCATTCAAGAAAAGAAAACCACCAATATTAGCCAGATGGGTGAAAACCCAATCATGAACAGACCTGGAGATTGCCTAAATTAAGACTGCTGCTCAAACCCCTGATGAGAAAGGGGCATTCTTCTTCGGAAGGGGCGATGTGCTCTAACTGCTAGGACAGTCTAGCACTGCATTTACTGTAAGAACCTGACCATTAATTTCCACTACAAACCACACAGCAGCACCGGTGTGTCGCACAGAGACCAGGCTTGGATATCACCCATGCCAAAATCCTGAGGTTTCGTCAGAGTATTCCCATCTCCCCTCTCAAGGGGATGGGAGCCTGTGACTACACACTGTTTTTCCACAAGGAAGCTTTTGGGAGTGTGCCACAAAGTGGGCCTGGCTAATGCTGCTAGGGCAGGGCTCTCCCCGGGCTTCTGTGTTCCACTCCTTAGCCAAGGGCAAACACTTGTGAAGAGTAGCTCTTTATGACAGTAAAAATTCTGCAGGGGACCCAAGTGCTCTGATTGCTGTCTTTACTAAAAATTACCAGTCCCACAGTGCTTGTGGTTTGTGCTGGCTTTTGTTACTGCCAACTCAAAAGACCTAGTGCATTGAACCAAACAATAAATGCTTCTACATTTTTTTTCTTTTCCCTTGCTCTTTTTTGCTGGAATTAGGTGTGACATCCCACCTTTAAGGTGGGCCACCTTTCTCTGGGTCTCTACACTAAGGTTACAAGAGCTAGATGTGGCTACACCAGCAGCCAGACCTGAGGAGATGTGGCGAGCCCCATCAGGGACCCTCCCTGATGGACCCCAGGTCGGGGCTGTCATGGAATCACAGAATGCTGATCATGGGTTGGAAGGGACCTTGAAAGATCATCTGGTTCCAAACCCCCTGCCATGGGCAGAGATACCTTCCAGGAGACCAGGTCGCTCAAAGCCTCATCCGAACTGGCCTTGAGCACTTTCAGATGTGCCTGTTAAACATTTTTCAGGCCCAAAGTAATGCATTTATGATTTCTTACATTTATCAATCATCTTCAAAGTGTGCTAATTGAAATTTTAAAAAAAATCATAAATATTGATTTCATCTGAAAGAATAGTACTGGGGACTGAAGGAGGTTTGGTCTGGAGTCTGTACCTAGCTGGGTTTCTGCAACCAGTGGAAATTTCCTTCATGCTTTTTTTGCAACAGTATTCTCTTTCAGTAGTTTCCTCTCTGCTACAAAGTGTGCCTTTATTATATCTGTGTTGAGCTGGTTCCAATGACGCACCTAAAATAGATGAAACTACCCCAGTGTGTTTTCCTGTGTCCGAACACCAAGCTGTGCTGTCTGCAGCAGCGCTGGCACCAAGGCCAGGCATTCAGCAAAGCCACTACCCGTGCCAAGCACAGGTACTGCCAATGTCGCCGCCAAGACAGGGCCAATAAATCCAAACATGCTGTGCATCTCTTATCTGTACTCCCTCTGTGCTCAGAAATTCAGGGACCTCTTTCCCCATCTCCATGTATCTTCACCTTTCAAAGGCCAGGGAAGCTGCAAATCTACAGGAGGAAGGCAGCAGACTCAGCACGAAGCTTTGGAGAAGCTGCAAAACTGAAGGAGTCCTTGGGAAATAAGCTGTAGGCTGCAAGGAAGCCTGGCAGAAGTGGGGATGGCGACCTGCACCCAGCCACTCCAGCTGGAGATCCGGCTGAGGAGGCTTCACTGAGCATGCAGGGTGGCCAGCTGCCTGCCAGCTCCTCACATTTAATAAATTAGCACGGATAAGGAAGCTAAGATTGGGCTCACAGACACTGAATATATACAGACCTCGATACGAAGGTGCATAAACGGCACTGTTTGAGTCTGACTCATTGTGTCCTTATTACGTTGCTGGTTGCTTGGAGACTGACTGAACGCACACAGCAAAGATGCTGGCTGGGGAATCACTACCCTGCCTTATTTTCTTTTTCTCTGTGCACATAATTTTCCTTTAAAGGCTTGCCTTGCCTCTGCAGATTGCTTGACTCCCTCTGCCACTGTGGAAAACTACAGCAGGGGAGGCAGCCGGGTGTCCGGGAACACTGTCGGTGTTGTTCCATGCTCACCTCCCAGCCCCAGCTCCGTGCACCACAGGAGGAAAGAAAGCATGTCTTTATTCCTCTACAGGCTCGCCTGGATGCTAAATTTTACCTTAAGCCAAAGCAGCCACAGATTGCTTATTGAGAGACATTCCCACACATTTCCAACAGGTTACCCTGAAATCCTCCAACTTCCTTGGTTGGGAATAAATACCTACAAATCCAAGAAAGTGGTGGAAATGCAATGGGAAACTTGAGCATGTTCCACTACTTGACAGGCATGGCACAACTGAGCTCAGGTGGTTAATGTGGAAATCTTGCTTGGCTCTTTCCTTACACAAAACTGAGCAGAGTGGAGACGATTATTCGTAATTTAGCAAGTGCTGAAATTTAATGCCTGTCGTATCTCGAGCGCTAACAGTATCACACTTCAAAGCGTGAGCCTGTAAAATATAAGCCTCACTTTCAGGACACTGTTGAATTACATGGGCTAGAGTCTACCTTAGTATAAAAGTAAGGATTGTGTGTCCACTTCCAACAGCCCTGTATCTTATGTATTCTTAATAGCTGGAAACCAAGCAGTATGCAGTGGTATAGGGTAATGAATGACCTCCTACTCCTCTGTTTTAACAGGTCTTTATTCCCCTAATCAATCTCATCATTCACACCAGGGGAATCAGCTAAAAGCTCTTTAAAAATACATAGGTGAGGTGCGCTCAGGGCGCATCCTGCAGATTTTTCTTGAAAAGACAATTTCTGTAAATAAATGATTAAAAGGGAAGCAGAAGCAAAAAGGCTTTGATGGGAATTTCAAAAGAGCAAAGGTTCCCTCTCTGGAGGCCAGAGGGAGGCAGGCCAGCACCCAAGCCTTAGGCTTCTCCGACCTCAGAGCTGTTCTCTCTACCCAAAGAGGATGTCCCCTGATTTTTGCTGGAAGTAAGGAAAAAGTGGCAATGAGTTACTTGTAATTTCAGGAAGGGGAAAAAATTCCAGCAACAGTGAAGGAAGGAGCCTTACAGAGTTTACTTACAGTCCACTCATCTTGAATGAAATGCCCTGCACTAAGTCAACCTTAAGACTGCAGGGGTACATTGTACGTGCATGCAGCACCACGTGGGTGGCAAGACGAGGGGTTTTGGGAACACTCATCTGAGCTTTGGGCCCTGTCTCAAGGCTCGGATTCAGCAGCACATCACTCTGCCACCTGAGCCACCCTGCGTCCCCAGGGCACTGAGATGGCACAGCCGGCACCACACTGCACAAACGAGACATGACAAGTCTGAATTAATCCGTGCAGACAAACTATTTCCTGATTTTCTCTCCTTGCCCTACAGGTGCTCCCAGCAATTCAGCCTGGGAAGGCTGACATATGCTTGGGCAGTAGTCAACTAATCTGAGCGCAGCAGGATGCAGAGACTACCCAAAGCTGTGCTAGTCCCGTGGGGCCGGGGCTGTGGTGCTTCGATGGCAACAGGCAGAATCCTAATGGTCTACAAGTGGTGCTGTGCCCAGCAGGATCTGCTCCCCCTCTCTCTGCAGAGACATAATACCTCAGAGCAAGCCAAAACCTGTTCCAGAAGTGGTTTTCAATTCACTGTCTTAATTGCCAGCAGCAGAAGCCAAAGCTTTCTGCAAGATTAAATAGCTGTTAACAAAAAAACTGGGGGGAAACCCTTAACCAAAACATGGCTTTTCAAAAAAAAAAAAAAACAAAAAAACACAACAACTGTATAAAGGTGTGCAAGTTAGTCACATACTGTGGGGTGGCCACAGAAAGCCTTTACTGCAAGTAAGGTGGGCTGCCAAGTGAAATGGGCAAAAATCAAGTGAACTTAACACTGATGCTGATCATTCAGGTTTTTTTTTTCTTGTATTATCTAGATACAGTTTGGCTCAGGGACAAGACGAAATGAAGGATGAAGTGGCTCATTGATACCCACATTTGCCCCCCATATTCACTCACGGTGAAGCTCTCAATCTCTGAAGAAAACCATAAAATCAAACCAAAAATGCGTGTAATTGTCCAAAATTTCATCAAAGAGGTATGCCAAAAAAAAAAAAAAAAAAAAAGAGGAAAAAAGGGGAATTTGGGCAAGCATTCCTCGGCAAG
>VZRR01012549.1:279290-379696 GCA_013398015.1 Oreocharis arfaki
AAAAAAAAAAAAAAAAAAAAAGGAGTACAGAAGGGTAATCTGGGCAGGCTTCCCTGGGCAGGCTGCTCCCCACAGCCTCCATCCACCACTAATGCTGGTTTTGAATAGAGCCTCTCATTGCATTTCTCTATGGCACTGGAAGCCAGACAGCCAGCTAGTGTATTCTATAATAAATAAACAAACATCCCCCTTGCCCCCAAACACATGTAAAAGATGGGATTTAAATCATTACGATTTACTTAGCTCTGAAAGGGGGTAATTTTTCACCAGACTGCAGAAAACCCCACTGCAATGGAGGGACTAAGGCTGAGATTTTCAGAAGAAACGGAAGGAGTTCAAGTACCCAATTTCTACAGAATTTCAAGGTAATTTGGCCATGGGGCTCCCTTGCTCACCTTCCCTGAGACCTTGTTTATACTCAAAGTTAGATTTTTACTGACTTGAAAAGAAGCAACTGAATAATAGGGTTACAAGTTGCTTTTAAAATAGCAGTTTACAAGAGGGCTTGCTTTTCCCTCCCCATGGCTGTACAGTTATAGAAAGGCTAATGCAGCTTTCTGGACATAATATGGGATGGAGAAAAAAACCATTAAAATTCCTTATTCTACTGCTAACTTTTTGTACAGACTTGGGCAGCCAGTTGGAAGTTTATAAGCATTTCTGTGTCCAGCAATGCATTTTCAAAAGTGCTTAGATTCTTTGGATTTCAAACAAGGACAATGAGGTAGTTTTAAACTACCCTAAATTTAAAGCTTGACAGGATTTGCAAACAATCTGTTGATAAGAGCAAGGATTGCCCTTTACAGCTGGAACTTTCCATCCAAATAATACCAAAGCTCTTTATACACAAGAATGATTAAGGATGAGAACTATGCCTGTTATATAGGTTCTTTACTTGCTTATAGCTCAAATTTGGAAAAGAATGTAAGCACTCCAGGAGGGGGGCCAAGGTAATATTTCATCGTGGCAAGACTGAAAGGACTCCCAAGACCTCCTCAGGCTTCCTTTGGGCTATCCAAGGGCTACACATAGGGTAGACCCTCCTCAGCAGCCAGACTGCTAGTTCATTTTGCCAGAATCTCATCCAAGTCCCAGACAAACAACTCCTCCTGCATTCATGCAGGGAAGCATGGGTGGTATTTTCTTGCCTAGTGCCGCACTGAAGCCACACAACACCTCAGGAAGGCTGATCTCATGTGTTGTCTCCTGCCTAAGTGGACCTTGATGAAATTACCCCTTAGGCCTCAGTAAAGAATTGAGTAACCCATGTAAATTCAAAGAGGAAAGTGTAGAAGTAACTCCATCTTCATGCAAATTTCCTACATCCCTTTCCTGCCTCAAGGCAAACAATCAAACGCAATGAAAGGAAATATAAAAGCCACGCAAGAAGCTTCAAATGGCCTTGACCTTCTTAATGCATTACTATCTCTATCTTCTCTTTGTTTCATTACTTCTGATTTCTGACATAAAGGTCATACAAATGAGGGGTAGAAAGAGAAAAGACAACACCATCAAGTATCAAGGAGCAGTCAGACTGGACTTTAAACAACCAAACTCATGCGTAAGACCCCAGCTCCGAAGAACCTTCACAAACTATTCTATTCGCAGATGCTTATGCCCCAGGCCATGTACACATGCACCAGGGAGGACACTAAAATCTCCATGACATTTTGCAAAACCATATTATCTCGTGTTTGCCTTGATCCATACACAGGAGGTGCAAGATGCAGCGTGCAAAGCTGCCCTCCCACACCTTACGGCAGATCCCAGCTCTGAGAGGCTTCACAGCACGTCCGGGTGGCACCACTGTCCTTGCAGAGGGTTTCACACAAATCAGGGGCAAGATCAACAAGGCACCTGCTGGAGAAGGCTTCTGCCAATTTGCACTGACTAAAAAGGCAATTGCTTTTTGTTAGAACCAACCTCAGCTTCCACGAACCTTAGCAGTTCCTTCACTACTGAGCTGTGCTGCACCCTTAGTGAATTGGCCACTGAGGATTTGATCCTAAATGTAGCACAGCTTTTCAATCAAATTCCCGTTATGTGCTGAACCAGAAGCTTGCCAAGCAGTGGGAACACTGAAGCATTAAATAAAGAACATTTTCAGCAGTCAAGGCCAAGGTTAAAAGCATAAGGAATGTGAAGAGTTGTTTTTGCAGTGAATTTATTGTATAGTCGAAGTAATAAACCATTTGCATTTGAAGGATCTATAGCACAATGATGTAGATTAGTAGTGCTTCTGTTGATTTATTTTTCTTTTATATAATTTTTTTTAACACAGGGAAACTCATTGTTGTCTTTTACAGGGCTTTGCTCATACTCTTTCAGCCACTGTGGCATTTGGGTGAAGGCAGTTGCTGTATGCTTGCAGTGGTTGGCCCAGAGCAAGCCCCTTTTTCCCAAACTTCCAGCACTCCTTAAGGAAGGAGGTCAGTTGACTGTCTTTTTACAGTAATATTTCTGAAGTATCAATTCTTTAATAAACTACTTTAAAAAAAAAGGCATTGAATTTTTAGACCAGGCTGAACAAGGCTTCCCTTTTTTCTGGATACAAGGGCACATAGGCTCTGGTACAGTCACTCAGAAGCAGAAGGCCTTATCTGCAGATGTCTGCATACCTGGGGTTCCACCAGCAACTATTCAGGCTTGCAAATTAAAAACCTGTCTAAAAACCTGACACTATTCATGCACTCAAATGCTTTTAAGAACATGGGCTTGATCCAAAAGTCCATTAAGGCAAATGGAAAGACGAATTGATTTTCCACTGACTTTGTATTAGATGCTAAACTTCCAGCCAGGTCTAAAGACCATATCATTCCCTCAGCGTTTAAACCAAACCTATTCAAAGCCTCAATTTACAAATCCTGGCATTATAATGGGGCATTCAAATGCTGCTAGCAGATTCCTAAAATTAGCTCTTTGGTCTGTAAAATATGCATTAAGCATACCTTGGTGCCAATATAAACATCCAGCTGCAGGGATTTCTAAAAAAATCTCATTATAATTGGGCTCAACAAAAATAGGTTACCACTTGTGACTATTAAAGTGTGAGGGAACCAGAGGAATGAATGAGAAGGCAAAGCTGAGTGACCTCACTCAAATTCCTCTATATCTGCTGCTTTTTGCTTGCAAAGCCTGCCTGGCAAGGTGACGATGGCTGACAGCTCTCCAGAAGTCAAGGCACAGTAAGATGGGAATCCATTGGCAGTCAGGGAAAATGCTAAGGTATGCAACAGGTGATCAAGAATGTGGCACTCTGAAGCCAGGAAAAGATTAAAAGATGCTTTGCAAGGTGACAAATGTTACTGAGAGATATGAAAGTGTATGTATTTAAAATCAAGAGTACTTGAGCAGAGCAGCTGCTAAGTTGCTTGTGGCTTACAAAGCTGCAAAGTCCCAAAGGCTTCCTGCCACACAAGGACTGGCACAAGGGCCAGTCAGTCACACATCATTGTGACAGTCCCTGTCCAGGCCAGGGGTTGGAACTAGATGGTCTTCAGTGTCCCTTCTAACCCAGGCCATTGTATGATTCTGAGTCTAACCTAAAATGTTTATCTGTTCCCCAAATCAGCAGTGTGAATTTGAGCCCTCTGCCCATTTGCAGTGTTGAGGCATGCGCTCTTTGAGGTGAAAACCACTTCAGTGGGAACAACCTGAAAAGATATGGAAAGCAAAAGACTTAGAGGCAAAGAAGAGCCACTAAGTTTTCCTACCTTACAAAAAACACAAAGCACACCTTAAAATTTACAGTAAATACACATGAAAACTCTCCAAAACTGCTTCGGTAGAGCCAAAACTGCTCTACCTCTTCCTGTAGCCTTTTCTAAAGACACTAAAATCAAAATTTAATGAAAGTCTGAGGCTGCCAAGTTTCCAAACTTGAGCAAACAATACCAGGTCAAGAGAGCATCCGATCCCAAACACTCCTATTCCTACTCTCCCTGAGAGGTCCTGTGTAACAAAAAACTGCTCTTTATTTAAGAATGCCAGGGATAGCTCTCCTTCATCAGCACATCACTAAGGACTTTCATGAGATACTTCCTTATCAACTCTGTCTTTATCACCGGCCATTGGTCTCCCAAGGAGCAGGGCATGTGCTGTGAGCTGCAGCAACAAAGTCAGCGCTGGAGCACTGACTTTGAATGAAGCCTTTAAAACGCTGTTGATTGCAGCAGGAGATGGAGACAGACTCCCTGATTATGGAGTTCATTCCCTGAGAGTGCACAATGCACATCTGTGTCTCGCATTCACTGATGTTAAGACCCCTCTCAGTAGGAGAAAACGGGGACTCATCTTCACGTGATATTTTGTGACATACCTGGATCTCACCTCTGTTTTTCTGCAGTGTGTTGTAAACCAGGTGCTGAAAAAAATCCCTAAAAAAGTGCTTGACATAAGATAGAAAACCAAAGAAGCCAGCATCCCTCTGTGCTGGGATTATGGGCTCCGGTGGGCAGAGCGCTGAAGAAGAAAAACACTGTAATGACATCTTCACTACTGTTTCATGTCAAATATTCCCCCCAGCTGATGGTGTTTTTCAATTTACTAATGGAGAAGGGGGAAAAAACCCTGTTCTGAGCAAAACAGAAATCTCAGTCTCTTTTCGCTCTCTCACATCCTCTATATTCCCCTAGGAACAAATTATATGGAAATATTCAAATACTTGTTGTATTGATACTGGGGAGTGAGAAGATACGTCACAGAGGGCCTTTGCCAGGCAGAAATCCCAGAAGACAGACGACTAGCAAACGCTTACATCCTGCTGACATACCCCTCTGATAATTTTTACAGCCTGTCGCTGACTGCGTGATGAGGATACAATGCCTGCTATTATGCTCAGCTCTCCCTGTTAACACGTCTATACCAGTGCTGCACTGGGTGACTGAAAATTGCCAAGGACAGTAGGAGTTGAATGGACTAATGCTACTAATTTCCACAGCATCCAGCAGCTTAACTGCACGCTACCCCCCCCAGTATTTTCCAATTCATTTAACAGACCCTTTCTCCCACGTCAAAGGGGCAACTTTCAAGGCTTTGCATGAGCGATTTGGACACCCAGCAATCCATTTTAGAAGGTGCCTGGCATACCCTGTTGAAATTTGTTGTGTTAGAATACAGTTTTCTCTTCCCCACATACATTACAGGTGTTCTGAATGCTCTCAGTCATGGGTATATCTACACCACATTCTCTGCTGCCAGGCAGGATAAATTGACCAGCTCTGTGATTGACTATCACCATCACCCAAATGTGAAGTTGCTGCATGGATCACAGTGCTGTGCTTTACTTGCTGTATGTATTTTCCCTTCCAGGGCTGAAAACACGAAGGCTTGCAAGCATGCAGCTCTGTCTTTCACTGTCTGACTGCTGTGTTGGGCTACGGATTTTTGGCTGGCTCTTTGTTTTTAGCAAAACCCCAGATGTTACTGATGAAAACTGAAATACCTTTGCAAAAATTTATTTTCAGTCAGAAAGCCATTTTTCTCTGAATGTAAAGGTGGCCTGAGTGATAACAGTATAATAAAGAACCAAGTAGGGATCTAAATGCCAGACCTGCTTCAGTGTATAAATCACCATTAAACTGTGCTGGTTCTGAGGAAATTGGTTTTAACAGCACATTTCAGCAGAGACATAATAAAAAAAGATATTCTTCCACCCCTGTTAGGCTGTGCAGGTTGAAGAGGGATTTGGGGTTTCATCCAGGAGGCTTTGCTTTCGCCTTTAGGCTGTGGGAAGAACAAGCAGCCGCTCATCTCAGTGGTATCATGTATGGCATAGGGTGGTCTTGCAATTATCGTAAAACCCCTAACTTAGACTCTGCTGGGTCCCAGCATACTTTAGGTACATACAATAGATACAACAGAAGGAGAATCATTTAATGAATCTAAATCTAGGCTTAGGGCTGAGGTCTGAACTTCCCAGCTGCTCTGTATGCAGGTATTCACCCTGCAGTCACACAAGCCAGACATAGGAGATACGGTTACAGGGCACAGACTCCAACTTAGGCTCATTTGCAGACACCCCTGTCTTTTCCCTTTGCCTCCTGAGGTATCCCACAAAGGATGAGACCATGAGAGCTGTCTTTATCCCTTGCAGAGTTCTAATCAGATATCAAAGCAGGAAGGAATATAATTAAAATATTTTTAGTTAGATTCATGCAAAATTCATTTTTGTTCACTTAGGAGATTCCTAACTATGACACACTGGAACAGATTTTTTTTTTTTTAAGAGTATTTCAACAATGTAAGGATTTGAAAAAACTGGATTTTTTAAATCCAATTTGTCATTTTTCATGGAGGCTTAATGACATGAACAGTTCTCATAAGCCTATTGCAGTGCAGTCTCCTAAGATGCTGGAATACATTATCAATAACGAGTTCATCTAGGTCTGGCAAGAAAAAAAATCACATCAAAACAATACATCTGTATGTAAGTTTCCCAGCACTATTTTCTGAAAAACCAACAGTCCAGGAAGTTAGGCACAACAAACTAGAGAGACAGTTTTTGAATACTTTGAGAGCTTTTAGAGAAAATAAAATTTCACCTCCAGACCTTGAGCTTGCATCCATCATTCTCCCAAGCAACTGAGATATTCTCTGAGTGAAGCTCCAGCACTTTCACTGTCAGCAGCAGACAATCCATGTGTAGGACTGTCCAGTCTGGTTACTTCAAATACATGCACACCATCTTGCATTAGGATCTAAAGTCCACCCCTGAAGTTAACAAGAATTATTTCTATTGACATTAATGGGGTTTTAAATCAAGCCTTGCTTCTTATCATCAGCTGCATATTAACTGTTTAATCCTTTAAGTGTCTGATTTTGCAAAATGCCAGCACTCTCTGGAGAGGTGTGGGGCAGCTCGTAGCTTGTCTCTTCATTCTTCAACAACTGAATCACACACAAAAGTATGTCTTAAAAGAAATAATAGATTAATAACACAACTCGTGTGCCTTATCAGTCTCCCAAGCTTTTATGTTCCAAGAAACATTCAACTAAACCCGGTGGGCTTAATACTGAAGCCTTTAAACAAGCCAAACTCTCTCGAAAATCCACGGCTAAGTAGCACCCAGCCCACAGTGAACAGATCATGAATTAAAGATTATTCTTCAGGAAAGCAACAGATGAGTCAACTTTTCTAGTAATTTAGGGTGTTCCTTCAGAAAAGGCTGCTGTCATGTATGGAAATGACACTGAATGGGAAAGTGGCTTTCAGAGAACTCTCAGGGAATTGCTATTGAAAATCCTCAGCAGATTGCACCAAAGTCAACATCTACCTGCAGCTAAGAAAGGGCTCATCTCTGCGAAGATATCCAGCAAGACTGTTTTCCCAGATTTCACTGAGCAGAGCTACAACACAGCACTGCTGAAAGATGGAAAAGCCAAGGCCAGCTCTGGTGGGTACTGAGCTCAACCTTGTTACTGCGGAATTGTGGCCAGATTTACTGGGGACATAGCAAGGGACAGGCTAAAGACAGGCTAGCTCCCACTCACCCACACCTCAGTGTGTCCTTCAGATCAGCCGGACAGCTCAGTCCCTGCCATCACAGCTTCAGCCCCTGCCATCACAGCTTCAGCCCTCATTAGTACAGAAAATATTATGACAACTATTGAATCTACCAAAATCGTTACTGTTTGCCATACAGACACATCAAAAAGCCATCAGCTGGTCTCTCCCACCTTTTGAGGGATCATCCTTACAAAACTCAGAATGCCAAATTATGCTGCCAATTAAGAGCTGCAGTCAGGCAGTCCCCTCTAGAGGGTTAGCAGAAAGAGACTCCACTCAGGTACCTACAACATTGAGAGGAGCAGGTAACTGGTCCAAGTTTTTACCAGTCACGTTACCAGAAGCTTTATGTTCTATAATGTTTCTTTACTTCTTAATTTTGTTCCCTTTTTTGCCTCAAAACGGTGAAGTGAGCATGGCCCTGGGGACAGACACCACCTGCACCTCTGCACAGCACTGTCCAGCAAAGCCACAGGCACCAAGCTCTGCTTCCGCCTGAACACAGTAACAAAAGGTGCTACATTCTTCTCCACTGCCAGATGTGGCATTTGTTGCCAGCAACTCTGTTTCCAGACATAGAAAATCACTAACAGATTTTTTAATAAGTTAGTAGGGATATTCACACTGTAATTTAATAGAAAGATAACTACTGCTTTTTCTCACTGCACAGAGCACACCTTGCGTCTCAGCACCGTGTATCTACTAAGCTACCTTCAAATAAATTTCATTTATTATGCCTTCATACAAATCCCATTACTTGCTCAACAAACAGTTTTGTTTTCCTGTCTGGGCAACCCTCCAAACACAGGCTGCTGTGTATGCTTTTGTAATTACTGATACACTGTATAAGGAACTATGGCATGTTTCTGACAGACTAATTAAAGATGAAGCCTTCCCGAGACCTTGATTCAATTGTTATTCTCTCCTTGGCTTCCCCTGTGATCTCCACCAAGCGATGTAATCTCTCCACGCTTCATTTCCCCACCTGTAAAACAGGGATGGAAACCTCTCATCTGCCTCACCTACTTATGAGATGAGATCTTCATACAACGGGCCACATTCTCAACCAACTCCTGTAATACACATGTGGTTTGACAAAGACACAGGGCAAGCCCAAGCCTTCTGCATTTTAGTCCCACTTAAGTCCCTAAAAGGAATCCCAATGGCTGTCAGGCCCCATGGGGGCTGCTGCCACTCCCCTGCCCAGGAGGGTGCCAGCAGCCAGCGAATGACTGCAAACCTCAGCTTTGGAGGCTCCTAAAAAAGTGTTTAAATGCATGACTGGAAACCTAAAAACAACCTCTTCTTCAAGTCCGTGTTTTAGACTAAATCACAAATTTTCTACAGCTCAGCTGTCATCTGGTTTTCTTGCACAGTAACACTGAGAGGCAGTAAGTGTTACCCTCACTGGGAGAGCTGGGAGGGAAAAGAGGAGGGATTTTAAAACTTCATTACAGAAATTCCTCTGGGTTTTGCAATATCTTTGTGCAAATTAAAAGGAAACAGCTGTCATTTGAAACCAAACATCATGTGGACTTGCATTAAATATTTCATGCAAATATAAAGTTTGGAGGAACAGTTAAAGTTGAAATATCAAAGCTGCCTCCAACACCACTTGTCTCAGTCGACTAGAGTTCTATCACTGATCCATTAGAGCAACACAGCTTTTCTTGACTAAGCATAATTTTTACCCAATTTGCACCTTTTAAGCCCTATTGTACATGCATAATATTAACAATAATAATAATTATTATAATTGAGTGGACAGATAATGCTATTCAATTTCAGAACTAGAAGAAAGAACTTATCTTCTCAGAAGCAGCAGGAGATAGGCAAATATTAACATAAAAGTAGAGGTCAAATTCTGTATCAACTGTCATGTGGAGAAGCATTCAGTACTATTATGTCTATTTAATTGTCTAAGTATACAACCTTTTGTTCTTAATACTTTTATCATCCGTTTGAATAAGATGGCAATGTTTGCCTAATATAATTTCGTTTATTTTACGGGGATTGATTGTGCTAAAGAAGGGTTAATGCATATGGGCTAGGCTGGGAGGTCTAATTTTCTCTATTCTCTTTTCAGGTGTAGAGGAGATGAAGATTGCTGTTGATAGAGAGTAGAAATTGAAATAGGATGAGGCAAAAGAGAACAGTGACATTATACAGGCTAAATGCTGTCTAGAGATCTGTATGTTAATCTAAGCTTTATTAAGAGGTAGACTGAGTGAAACCCCACAAAGTGGGGTCCTGACTTAACAGGATGATTTTTTTCTGAAGTAGATTAAGACACTAAAAGAAAAAAAACATTTATTTTCACAACACA
Organism: Oreocharis arfaki; assembly: GCA_013398015.1. Lineage (NCBI taxonomy): Eukaryota > Metazoa > Chordata > Aves > Passeriformes > Paramythiidae > Oreocharis > Oreocharis arfaki. The sequence goes on from VZRR01012549.1 coordinate 289,124, forward strand.
ATACTGGTATTTTTATCAATTTTATAACAATTTGGCAAATGTAACCATGTAGTATGCTATCTGGACAGCACAAAGACCAAACAAATTAGAGACTATGTGGAGAGCACATTTGGAAGAGCTTTTGCAGCTCCTAATAAGCCAAAGGGGAAGTACATTCAGTAATGGTGTTTCCAAACAGGATATCCATAATCCTGACAAATGGGGAATCGGGAGTCCCCTGGAGCCGCCCAGAGACCGTGGCTGTGGCAGGTAAAGCACTCCAGCCATAACGAGCTGCTACACTGAGCCTTGCCTAAGAAGATGGGTTTTTTCTTCCTCAAGCTGTCTGTTTTTTCCCCTACACTTCAAGCCTGAATAATACCAACTTACTCTGCCCATCTTCAACCAGGCGCAGCCCCTCTGTCTTCAGCTACAGCCTGAGGGAGCAGCCTTCAGCTCCAACGTCCCTTCCATGCAACCTGCCTGCTCCAGAGCTATGCCTGGGCTAATAACTGAAAACATTACCATCCTTCAGATAAACCCAGTCTCAAAACGTATTTCCTTATCCTTTCCTAGCAGGCTTTTTTCCCTCACCAACCTAAACAAAGCAGGAAAATAAGGCAGGCTGTAAATGATGCCAAAGGGGAGCATGGAAGGAGGGCCTGTGCCACCCCAGCCTGGCAGAGGTGTCTCCCCTCTTTGCTGCTGGAACTGCTGCAGGCATTAAAAAGTACACAAATACTGTAGCAAGACATTTACTTTGTAGTCAAAGGTTTCCACCTCCTTAAACTTCCAGGCTGCCATGTACTGATGACAGACAATACAACACCAAACCTCGCAGGTGTCACCAACACGCTCTATATTTAATGTCCTATTTCTGGAAAAATTGGTGCCTTTAATCCTTGCCTCACGACAAATCCACATTAGTCTAGTTTCTAGAGAAGCAGAAAACACAAGAGGTCTACTTCTGCTTTCCCAGAAATGCTTCCACTGACTTTAAGAAGCCTATAGAGCCCATGCAGAGGAGGACTAGCTCTGTTTCCATTAGAATATAAACTCAGTGGTTTAAAGAGAAACAATGGGTATGTACAACAGGAAGAATTATATCCCTCCAGGCACTGTCTGCTTTTGCTGTAAAAATCTACGACCTTTGGAGCTTCTATTAACAGTCATGTTATTCCGCTTGCATGTTTTTCTTAGTAACAGATTTATGCAAAGCTGGTGATTTGAAAGGAGGACTCTGGTGAACAAGTACAATTTACATTAGGGTTTGTCATTAAATGTTATTGCTGTTTCCTTCAGAACACCGTACAGATTACAAATACATTTTGCTTCAGCTGTTACGCTGACAAATGAATTTTCCTTTTACACAAAGAACTGCTTAGGAGACAGCAAAGCATGACGTGCAGCTTCTGCACTTGTGCCTTCTGCACTGAAACTGCTCCAGGAGTTGATTCCTGCTGGTAAACACTGCAGTCTTGAGGCAGAGGGTACCAGCTGAGCCCCCTGGCAAATTTAGAGAGCACATTTCACTACAAAAGAGATTTTGACTTCAACGGCCCCATTCTTTCACCTCTTTGTATACAAAACCCTGTTTACCCAGCAGCATCAAGTGCTGTGCTACACTGACAGAGGAAAGAGAGAGCAAGAAGCAGAGGAGGCATGAAAGATCCAGTGACACTGTAATTTCCGGGGTGGAAACAGCAGACTTACCTGTAGCTACCACTGCAACTTCTTTATATTATGAAAGCTGAGTAGGAAGAAAGTGAAAAAACTGAAACACAATAGCTGTACAGAAGCGTGCTGATAAGAAAATGACTGGCATTTCTGGGGAAGATTACTGACATTTTCACCATGCCTATTTTGTCAATCTTGAAAAGGCCTAGCGTGTATCAGGCACTTAATGAATCATGCAACGCATCACCTTGTGAACTGAATGCAATCAAGATCAGGCAAATGGGGATAGATTTCAATGAACGTGTCTTCAGAAACACCTCACTTGATGAAAGCATGCGTAGGTTCGTGTCAGAGCAGCATTGAAACTATCCCACTAAAGGGCACCGTGCAAAGGTTGATGAAGAAAATCAAATGTGAGGGAGAAGCGAAAGTCCTCTAAAGACAAAGTTGAAAATTAAACCTTTACACAGCCAAAACTGTCCCTGTAGCTCCTCTCTAAGCAATGATCCTCATTTGCAAACCACACATTTCAGTATTTAATACTGTGACCACTTCAAATCCTGCCAACTCCGAGTCTGCTCAGTGCTACAGAAACTTACCCACTTTGTTGGAGAGATTTCTAATGGTTAGAATTTTCTCCTTAGCTGCAAATCTTATCTTAAAACTCAGAGATTGCCTAATAAGCCTAGAAAGCTTATTAGATAAGACATAACTTCATTAGGAAGGTTGCTAGCATACTGATCAAATCAGGAGACCGGAGGCAAATTCAGATGAAGGTTTCCATGAATTTAAGGATACTCAGTTGGCCTAATTTGTTCATTCTCTCTCAAGTAAGACTTCATTTATTTCAGTCCCTTAGATCAAAACCTTTCTTTTCTATGTGTTACAAACACCCTTTGCTTTATTTATAACACTACATTAATAGCAAACACCCAGAGCTGTTGAAACACATCTGCAGAAATATGCAAATTATTGCCCAGTGCAAAATGTGACGTTTTCAACCAAGCCAGATATTTTATTTCCCCAGTACAGAACTGGAACAATTCTGGCCATGTGCAAAGAAAATCAAAACAGTCAGAAGAATGAAGTGCCATTTCACCCCAAAGGGCAGTGACCAATACGTGGGACAATCCATGGTACTGTTTCTCTCACACTGTCTGCTCAGCTACCAGACAATATGCTTGCAGCCTTTTTGGTCCCTGTGGTGTAAGTTTGAACAAATAATCAACAACCATTCAAGTGGAAATTAGGTCTTAGATGCCTTAGTTCCAAAAACTATTGTCCTAGTGCTGGAGACGGACATTTGACAAGGGCATGGAGTGATTGGGCAAGGGGAGAATGGTTTAAATTGAAAGAGGGGAGATTTAGACTAGATATAATGAAGATTTTTTTTTTTCAATGAGGGTGGTGAAACATTGGAACAAGCTACCCAGAGAGGCTTTAGATGCCTCATCTCTGGAAGTGTTCAAGGCCAGGTGGTACTGGGCTCTGAGCAACCTGACCTAGTTGAACATACCCTGCCCATGGCACGGGTGCTGGACTAGACAACCTTTAAAAGTCCCTTCCAACCCAAACTATTGCATGATTCTAAGTCACAGACCTGACTCTATGTCCTTCAGGTCGAGAAACATTAGCTATAGCTAACAAGTAAGGAGAACCGGCCAGTAACTCTCCTTCTGCCAGTATTGTAAATCTAACCCTGAAAACCAAGTGCTGCTGCTAGATGCACCTGGTCTAGCGGAAAGTGCCCCTGCCTATGGCAGAGGGCTGGAACTAGATGATCTTTAAGGTCCCTTCCATCCCAAACCAATCTTTGGTTCTGTGAAGGTTAGATGCCTGCTTTTAGTACATTGGAGTAATCATCTTAAAAAATTAAAGCTCAGCGCTCCAAGGGCAGCACAGAGCACATTTGCACACTAGGCAAGACACTGAACCAGGATTAAAAGTGCCCACAGAAAGTGAGAGGATGCTGATTCATTGATGTTCACACAGTACTAGAGATCCTCTGATTGAAGGCTGTACAGAAGTATAGAGATTATTAACTACAGAGACACTAACTGTGAATTTATGAATAATGAAGAAAGCAGAGGAAGAACAACCACATAGTTCAGTTTCCCTAATCACTGCCTCTCCAACATTCACCCACACTGTCAAGATTGGCAGTTGGCAACTGCAGCTAATATCTTATGTAAAAAGGACAGAGATTTAGTAATAGCATTCCCCATATAAGCCTCAATTTGGCAATTTATTCAAGTTCACTCTTGAAGCTCACACTTGACTACGAACTCTGCTGAATAAAGGTCTCAGCACCTAGCAGCACACGAAGCCAGGGCAACACAGAAGGCAGCAGAGCCCAGGAATTATGGTGAAGGGTGCAATAATCTCTAAAACACTAACTGAGAGCCTCACTCAATACAGCTTGAAGAGCCTCACAGCTGAACAGCACTCTGGTGATGCCCAGCCCTTTGATGTATTGAAGCATACATTTAAATGTGCTCTGTGTTGCTAGAAGGTAGCAGGGCTTTCACTGTTGTTTTTTCACTTGAGCCTTCCTTATATCACTACATTTATCTGTTCCATGCACCTAATCAGCTCGTGACATGTCACCAAGGCTCCGAACCTGGGAATGTGAGCACGAGCTTTTTAAACAGCAGTAATAGAGAGGTGTCTCACAAGCAATCAGCTCATCAAAAAAGGGTCAGAAGGGAGAGTTCAGGAAGCAGACAGCAAGAACAACACCTGGTAAAAGCAATTCTATCCTATACAAGACTGAAAATTACTGCACTCAAAATTATTACACAAGTACCAGAGGTTCCTTACCATTTGGTGGGGAGACGGAACTATAAACCCTATTTATGACTGCAGTGGCTATAACAGACCTCATTTTTTAGGTTTTATTAATCCCTTCTTAGTCTCATGTTAACAGGCAGGAATCTCATCTTTGTTCCATTTTAAACTGATTTAGAATACATGACTTAGTGCACACTGCTCAAATGTAAGGGTATAGCTTAGAAGTCATTACTTAGAGAAGCAGCTGCCAATGATAAAACAACTATTGTACTCCTGTGACAGGGGTTGACAGCATAATGCAATTTTTAGGACTTCCATTTTGCGTTTGCTAGGATGTCTGCAATAACAAGGGAAAACAACCAAGCAAGAGAATTGGTATTCTGCCAGTGTTTTTCAAGGCTTTTATCAAAAGATGCAGAATTATCTATGAAGGACGTGTTTTCCGTATGAGCTTAGATATTAATTTATATGGCTATCTACAGAGATCACTGCTTATCAGATCACAGTGTCTCAACAGGCAGAAGCATTAAATATTCCAAATTCAGGGAAATCCTGTGTTGTTCTGGGTTTAGCCTTGAACTGGTAGTAAATGTTCAATTTTTAAAATGATGATCACTGTACATCCACCCAAATAATGAAACCACCATGAGGCTTTTACAGAAGCTAAAAATGAGAATTTTCTTCCTTTGAAACATGCCTTAGTTCTGAAAAGCACTGATGCAAACACAGCACCACCCTACTTCACAAACCTGCTTATTTATACACAATGCCAAGTGATTAAAAATACAGCCCAAACTCCAACATCTGAATTTCTGCAGGATTTTACTGTTCATAACCCTTCAGAATCAGTCCTGATAAAAAACACCCAGCTTACACCCTATTTCTCCTTTTCCATCATCAAACAATCCTGCTGAGAGTATTTCAGATTTAGACAATTACTGACACCCTAAAGACAAGAAGTTGAGCCAAGCTACTGCACTCCACCTCTGAGACACTGGCAATGAGGACAAAAATAGACCAAACTGGAAATTTTAGAGCCTGCACGAGCCTCCCTGTGGATTTTATTTGGGCCACTGAACTTTTTTTTTCCTCATTACATTGGCGGGAGAGGTGGGGGGGGGGTGGGGGGAGGGGGAGCAGGGGGGAAGAGAAGGAAGTGATAAAAATTTTTCCAGTTTTCAGAACCCAAATGGAGCTTCAAAACGAGAAACTCAAGAAGCCCTTCCCAGGATCAGCTGAGAGCACAGGACCCGCATATTTAACGCTTTTGTGCAGCAGCTGTTTCATGTCAGAATTGCACTTCGAAATTCTCCACGGTGCTGGCTGCCTGAAGCATTATTTACAGCAATCCTAGAAAACACACCTTCACCTCTGTCCTGCACCACAGCTTCAAAAATGAGCAAACGAGGGAAGCACAGGCTCCTGTCACCACCTCCAGAGTAACCCATCCAAAGACCATGTAATTCGGTGTCCCTCTTACCTTATCAGAGACAAGCAAAGGGTGGGCTTGGCTATATGAATACAGTGAGTAACATCAGCACCACCAAAAGATGGGGCTGAACAAAGACAAATGCTGGCTTTCAAATTTAAGACATGCAGATCTTAAAGGGGTCTTTGATGACCAAGTGGTCCATCCAAGCCTTAAGGTCAAAAACACAGATCTTATGTAAATCCCTGCAGCTCTCTACAGAAGATCTGAAGAAGTACAAATGATACACAGATGGAATAGGAATGTGATATACAAAGGATCTTGTGAAATACTCCAGTAAAACCTCTAGTGCTGAGTGGCTGCTGAGTGAGGGAAAGGACACAGAAAGCAGATCAGGACGCAGTCAGATGATTCAGTCTGGTTAAAGGATCGATGAGCTCAGTAGCAAGAAAAACAAATTAGCATTTCCTCACCAACCCCGACCCCTCAAAGCCTGCAGAGGCTAGGAGCAAACACTATCACAGTGAGCCATTGCAGTGGGCTGCCTACAGCCAGGGTACTGGGAGCCACTGAGGGACAAAAGCAAAACCAGGAGACATCACTTTCTAAAACACAATTAGAAGAATTTAAACATTGCTTGATGGAATGATGCACTGTTCCATGTAATTGCTTGTTTGATAAAGAGCAGGCAGTTACGGCTCACATTTTTAGCCTTGAATTATTGCCAAATGGAGTTATTTTGTGAGGTAGGACTGAATCAGCAGTTCACTTAGAAAAATTTAGCCCTGGAGAATGTGAAATAGTGAAATATTTCTACTCATTAAAGAAGCTATTGGTGCTGATAGTCAGCACACAGACACAGCCCAGAAAGGTGGAATATTTACGCATCCAAAAAACTTTTTCTGAGATTCATCTGATATGCAAATTGGCTTGATAGCATCTCTTAAATCTACCTCCCCCACAGACTTACAGCCACGTCCTAATCACTGCTTTCCACCACAGGGCCACAGTGCTCACACAACAGTACCTGACTGGGGCTCTCTGCATCACCCCTGTGAACCTTACTCTAAGATCGAGCAGTAAAGACAAAGGTTATTTCTGCACCAGATACAGTGGTAAAATTTAGGAGTCATTCAGTGGTGCATAGAAACAAACATTGTGGTCGCAGTCCCACTTGCCATGGACATGTTCTGATCCTCCAGACACAGCATTACTTCACAGTCACAGAAAAATTACTGCAAGGAACTGATGGCTGGATACCTCGTTTGTCTTGTCTGCGAGCCTGGCCCAAGGGACCAGCAACAAATGCTGTCATGTATCTGATTTGTGGTTAAATCCACATCTGACAGTTCCACAACCTTCAGAAAACAAAAAATTCATGGCCATACATATGAGTAAACTACTTTTGGAACATATAGAATAAAATAATTTGGGATACTTTACATAGATAATAGCAGCAAGAGTAATTTACTTCACAAATAAAAATTGTATGTATTTCCCTCTACAGTGCAAATTCATTTCCCTCTGGATAATATTAGCCTGAGTTGGAATATGTGCAAATTTTAGTTCCAAGACAATTACATGTTTTGGAGCTGATATTTCACAACTCATCAAAAGCAGAGACCAAAGCTTTTGATGCTTTAAAAGGCAGCATCTCATTCTTCCAAAGAGAATTACAATGTCTCTTTCTAACTTTCAGAGATACTGAACCATCAAACTTCACTTTCAATTTTGTCACAGTTGAGAAAAAGCTGTGCAAAGTAATTTGTAAGAGTTTCTAAAATTTATTTTAATTTCTTCCCCGTCTCCGTGGAGCTTCTGTGACTACTGGAGAGTAGTTTTAGAAGTGGAACATTACTGATGTAAGCCGAGAATGATGCAAATTTAAGATTAATCTTAAATCCATGCTAAGAAAACTTGATATCACACCTTAAGTGTGTACCTCTTCCTCTATCTGTTAAATGCTTAGCATCTTGGGAAGGATAATCTTCACATGTATGCCCAACCATGCCATTATTACATTTAGAAATCAGAATCCGTGAGTTTAGAACAGACAGCAATGAAAAAAAAAAAAACTGCTAAAGAGGAGAAAGCGTGAAGTGGCAGAACCACATCATGCTAGGGAAAAATTTATGAGCCTAAGTAAGATCAAATATATTTATTCTTGTAACTCTTCCTTGCTGACAGACTGTCAGAACCCCAAATTCATCCAGCCTGCAAGTGAATGATGGGTCTCAAAAGGGAGTCCTGCCCAGCAGCGACTCGAGTCCAGAGCAGGACCTGCAGGGTCATGGACAGTTCCCTGGTCTCTCCCACCTCTGTCCCCAGTGGTCCCAGTTTGGTTGTGCCTCAAAGGTCACAGCTGAACAGGATCACAGGAGCAGATGCATATCCCAGAACAGAACACACTGAATTGGAATACTGCATTTGCTATTGTGGAAATTCCTTTGCAGTGCTATTTTTAATACCCAGTATTAAACACGCTTATGGGTATTTCCATTTCCAGCACAGTTATTACTACTCAATTGCCATTAATGTAAATGGCCAGTGCTGGTTAATGCCAAGCCATGTGATGAAATTATTTCCTTTCCCATCTGGGCTCCTGTAGTCTAAAATAAATAAAAAAAGACGCTGTTGAGATCACAGCTGAAACATTCATCCTGATCCCCACCAACAACACACAATTTGGAAGAAGTCTTCATTTTTAGGATAAAGTACATCACAGGCATTATCCTCTCTATCCTATCTAATGCGTAGTGGATAATACTACAGTTAAAAATATTAATGAAAAATGACTAATGGTAACTAAATGATTCACTTAACTTGGCTCCCTCTCTAATGTATTCTTCATATGACAGGCATTTATTAGCTCTCACTGATGACTCCACAGACACCCTGCTATGCACAGAGTGGCTGTCTACACATTAAAACTTAATGCACAGAGCAAGAATTATTGATGTTAGCTTGGTTCTAAAAGGGCATATCAGCAGGACTTTTTTTTTCCCCTGCCATGGCTTTATTTTCCTTAGCTACTGAATAATCACAGATTTTGAATTTTACTAGATGCCAGTGGTCAAAAAACATCTTAATTTCACCACAATCTTATTTTTCCCACAACTGCTGGCTTTTTGTGTGATTGTTTGTTTTGTTTTTTTTTTTTTCACAGACATACTAAAATAAGTACACATGTGATGTTTCAAGACTGAAAAAAATAGCTTGGCAATCCTAGTGCTTGCACATTGTGTGCTATCTGTATGTCTGGGAAGCAGCAAGTCTTAATGGACCTTATGTTTTCCTCGGGATTTCAGCACTTGCAAGAACAGTCAAAGGCTGATAATTAATGGAGCCAAACACTGCATGAAGTTGAATACTGCCTTGAACAAGAACATACAGTTGTCTTTCACTTAATTGAATGTATTTATAGGCTCTGATTGAGCAGGAGCTGAGTGCTTTGCTTCTGCACTGATCTGATCAAGCATCTCACATGCCAATGTAACTCCTCCGCTGAGTACAGACCGTCTCCACCCTGGGTGCTGCTGATATCCCTAAATCCCAGGCCTAGCTTTTAACATTGCCTGGTGCCCACCAAGTTTGATGTTAATGAATGGTTTAACTGCCTTCTACAGTCCCTGAGTGAGATTTTCAAATGCCTACGTCCTAGGCACTTGGGAACCTCAGAAAAACCGTGGTATCTCAGTCTTTTGGGAGAACCAACACCACATGACTATCTCTAATTATCTAATTATCTTAAAACCAATAAATGCCCCCCTTCTTCCTAAGCTAAACGGACCTCAGGCATGATACACAGCTTTTTAATGGTGCTTGGCCACCGTTGAAGGAGATCCTCTGGCCCCCTGGCACTGTTCAGCTCTCTTTGGTGCAGCACAGCAGCAGTTGCTGAGTGCCAGCACACCCAGGGTCAGGACAGAGCCCTGGCGAGCTCGTGTCTGCTGCAGGGGAAGGTGGGTGGTCACCATTTCTCTTCATACCTTAGACAGCTGGACCACAGAGCAGCACTTCCTGCAGCTGGACAGATCCTGCCTGGAAAGATGTGGCTGGAATCTGTCCAAAAGCAAACCTCAGTCGGACACATCTGGATTTTGCTGCTGCCTTGCAAGGACCTACAAGAAGGCACCCAGTTGTGGCTGCTTCAGGCCAACCCTCCACTGCCCTGAACCTGGTGTAAGCCTTATGCCAGTGGAAAGTGGGCAGAGTGGATGCAGAATGATGCTGTTTGGATTTGGCAGACTAAGGCACGTGGTCTGCAGTCCTTCCCTACATAAGGAACTTCATAAAGCCTCTACATCCAATGGAAAAGAAAATAAGCCTCCAAGTCGAGTAGCTGAAGGGCTCCCTCTGTTTCTTTTCCTCTGTGTGGAGACAGAAAAGGAAGCACTTTCTGAAGTGTTTGAGTGCCTGTCCCCAGTACCTAACCACCAGAAACCTGAATGAATCACACACTTTTCTAATTGCAGTATCCAGGCTGGAAACAGACTTCAGCCTAAGACACACAGGTTTTTACCCCAAGCCTAAATATAATTCCCATTAACACTCTGTGCTACACTGTCTTAATATAAATGGCAGCTTATACCAGATATAGTAAGGGCCTATAATCTTTTAGCTATGTTTCAACAAAAGAGAGGTCAATAGGCTATTTACCATAATCTATTTTTAGGTTTCATGAAACTACAAGAATAAGAAATAAATCAAGCTTGGCCTTTATGATCAGGAAAGAATGGCTTTCTGTGCATTCTTCTTTTAAAAATAGCTGAATATGGAAGGAAATGGAATGATTTGTTAAATGGGTATGTTTGATAAGGGAATATTAATGCATTTTCCAATAATAAAAGTGAAGAATGCTGTTACAGATAGACATTCCTTTTCATTTTTACGGCACAGACAGTGCTTGATTACAGTTTAGGGAAATGAACTGAAAGAACAGATGTATTATTTTTTTTGGATAGGTAGTCTGAAGGGTATTTTACAGAATCTGAGAGGAGTTGGAAGGCAGATGATTCAAAGGATAATTGAAGAATGATATTTGAACAGGTTACATTTGTGCCCTCGGGCATTAAACATAGGAGGCTTTTTTAATTCTCAACACGGGAGTTCACGTGGCTGCAAAACAAATGAACACAAGGAATAATTTTGTTTCAGAGACATGCAGTAACTGCTAGTTAGCAAGAAGGGAATTTTCCACAATACTGGGAAATAGCAACATTTCATCTGAAATTATTTAGAATAAGCCAGATATTATTCAGTTTAATATTCATCAACATTTGTTATGTTACAGTATCATATTTTCAGTAGTTTCAGAAAGGAGATCAAAAGCATTTCAGGGTAACACAGGCAATAGCAAGAACGTGCAGAAACAGCCCCAGGTGCAGGACTCTGGCTCTCTGGTGTTGGGACTCAGATGCAGAGGTCCTCTGCAGCCTGCTGGGACACACATCACAGCTAGCTCATGCCTCTGGGGAATGAGGCTGCTGGTGAAAGCTGTCAGGCAGGTGGCAATGCCCCCCCTCCACACTGGATCAGACCTACATAAAGCACGAGTGCCTCTGTTCTCTACTCCTGCTGCAAGCTGCGACTCCCTTGTCAGGGCATAAGGGATATCCAGGGTAGAGTACTTTATTCAAGATACATCTTTGGTGTCAATTTTAATATCACATTCCAGAAAAAGAAAAAAAACGTAACTTTCTAAGGGTTTCAGCCCTCACTAACGTGTGCCCTGAACAGCAGGGCAGTCTCTTTAAAATCCCTCCAGGTCTGAGCACTCCCATATCCTGCCCACATTAATCCTTTTCAATAAAAACCAGATATATCAATTAGCGAATTTCAGTGGAGCACACACCCTACATCCACATCATTGACACGTTAGTGCATCATGATTAATGTTGTGCATTTCATGCCAATTGAATTCCTAATGATTAGCCACTTAATTCTGAGCTGAAACAATTACTCTTCCCATTGAGAAATACTTGTTTCAGCTCAAAGCTCGGCAGCTGGAGTACAGAAAAGCCATCTATAGCCAGTCATGCAAGTATATCTTGTGGAATCAAAATGCAGGTTTGCTAATATGTATTTTGTATGCATAATGAAGCACTGGGCATACAAAACCATCCCTTTTCAAGACTGGTACAAAATCGGTTGGCAGGACTGAGCACATCCCTAATTCATGGATTTCAGCAGCAGCTGGGGCACGCACACACTCATGTTCATAATTCTGCATGAGAAAGCAGTTTGCCCTTGGTCTATAAAGGCCTCCACACAAACACTGGTTCTCCCTGAAGTCATTTAGACGAACATTTCAGACTCAGTGTATATTGGTGGAGGCTGCAGTGACAAAGATATATGTCAGAAAAATCAAACGGGTACATTCTGATTTAGATAATTATAGAAAGGAGCAAATACTTGGCTTGCCTTCAAGTAAGTGAGGAATTTAAGAGATACATCACATGGCAGCTCTGTAGTTTTGGTAGATGCACAATTAAACTTGTAACCAGTAATTACACTTGTCATTTTTTATGATCAAAACACTATGCAGACAATAATTATACAACCAGTGTGCCCCTGAGAAACAGATAAACAGGATAACTGTTACAGGCATTACAAGTGTATCAGAGACACAATGATCTGATGACAAAAAGCACTAATGGCAGATCTAGAATTAGAATGTATGATGTGCTGATGGTGCAAACTGGCTCAGGCACTGGCTGAACATCCTGCAGCACAGCAGCAACAAGAACTACGCCTTGCCAGGCCACTGCTGCTGCGAGTAATGTGGTGCTGATTACTGTATCATCATTTAGATGGGGATTCAAGGACAGCACTAATGCTGCCACACTCAGAGACACGGGCTGCAGTACGCAGGGCTGAGTGTCACTGAACAGACGGGAGTTCTTGGGGAACAGTTGCTCGGTGTAGTATTTATAACACAATCAGAGCTGCTAACAACGTGAGTGGAGCATTTCCCTAAGTCTCTGAAACTAAGGGACCATCCCTAAGGCAAACTAAGCCACGAGAGAGTCTTTCTGTGACTTCAGCAGCCACTGAATGAGACTCCTCTTCTGTGTGATACAATGGGCTGCTCTGACATCTGGAAAAAGATCTCTGTTGACTTTCAAAATACATCAGACCATTTCATCACCTACATGCCGACCCACTACACAGTACAGTATTTAGATTTCTTATTCCGTGTGGGCTTGTAGCTTTGCAGTGAAACACACTCTAGCACTTCACAGTGTAAGGGATCCGAGGCTGATGTGTGTGACAGTGAGGATTCACAAGGGAGTGAGTTATTCCAGGAGACCACTGCAGTGTCCATGAGATGTTACTTAGAAGAAAGTAAGAAACTGCTTCTCAGAATTAATTTTGCAAAATAAAGCAACAGTAGCTGATAAGTGTAATAGATATATAACTCTCAGTTTCTAAATCAATGCACTTTCAGTGCCTGCAACTGCAGACTGAGCCCTTGCCTTTGGTTTTATCCTTGCTTGGCCTCTGCAATTACCCTCCATGCCCCATTTCTCCAAGACAGAACCCACATGAAGAAACCACAGCCCCATATAAGTATGTTTTCCAAAGACATACACATTAGCCAAGCTCAGCTGCATTCAGACTGCTTTCCTATCCCCTCTTCTTATTCCTCAGGCCTTTCTGATTTTTCAACATACTTTTAACAGAGCAAAAGAAATCACAACAGCAACCATCTGCTGGGGCCTGGAGAGTGACCCGAGTTAGTGACCACACATAGTTCTGTGACAGGTCAACTGGAAACACACACCAGTATCCACATACCCTGCACAAAGCCAGTCTGCACAAAGCAAGAATCATTTCCATGTACAGCTTCCAAAGACAGGAGCAGGTTTAGCAGGGAAGGAAGCTTATTTAGGCTATTTTTGGATGCGGATAACAGATTGAATACATGGATTTTTATCATGTTGGTACTTACACAAGACTGACTTGTTAGTGACAAGACAGATCCTGAACCTGCATGACTGCAGGAGAGCCTTTAATAACAGATGACAGTGCGTTGCCAGTGGTGGGATAAAGAGATTCAGTGTCTTAGCGGATGGTATCTTCTGTCTTACTTCTTTAGCCACAGATTTAATTACATCGATAATGTCATGAGAAGCAAAAATCAATTATTCATTAAACCTGCCTAAGAAATCATTCTTTTATCCCACGTATTCTGTTTCAAGATCATTTACACTTGGGTAAAAAGGCAGTTTTCTTCCTTCAGTGTCAATATTTTATACAGTAACTCACTTAACAGCCCAAGTGAAAACTGAAGTGGGTCTATCAAAGAGGACCAGCATGCGATACTCCGTGCAAGGCATGAAGGTGACACTTGAAGATTCCACCATTCTTCCCATGACAGATCAGTGGCTGTGTGATTCAGGGATTGTAAGCAGGATCAGGGAGAGATCTGTTACATCCCTTCTGAAAACAAAGTCCTCAATGCATTTACATCTCAATGTCCCATGACTTCTTTAGAGGTTGTTGCAGGTGAAACCGTAGGTCTTGCACTACCAGTTTTCTAGCTCCCTCCATTTAAATAAACACAAGACCTGGCCTGCCACTACTTTGGTGACACACTTCCTGTTCTTTTAACCAGCAGATAGGGTTTTTTTCCTTTTACCAGGTTTGTTTTTGCACTAGTTGGCCAAAACAAACAAATAAACGAGACTGTAATTTTCAGAGGGAGAAGTGTCTCCTACACGTTCTGTCACTGAGTGGCTCCACAAAAGCATCTCTGAGGACTCCTGACTGCACATCAGGCAGGAAGCTGAGCACAGTGCTCATGTTCTTCAGATGAAGACTCAGATTAGCAGAAGATCATGCACAAATGAGTGTGCATAGAAGGAGTGAGAGAAACCTACAGATCCAGGGCTTACTCCCATAGTGACAGGGTGCTCCTGCCTGGAAAATGCAGTGTGAAATGACTTTTTTGCAGGCTGTAAATACATGGCATTTAAGAACAAGGAAGTCCATGGATATGCTTTTGTAGGTCCAAAGCTATGGAAACAAAAGAACAAAAAAGCCTCTCCTGTGCTCAGAATAGTGATTTTTGGCTATTACTTTATAGAGAGATGCCACTGGCACAACAATGTCTTGCAGAAAGAAACCAGTGCCTAATATTGCATATCTTCCTTTCTCCACCTTTATTCAGTTTACATTAGGTAAAGCATTACACTTTTGGAGAAGTACCAGTGATTTCAGCTTCTCCTTACTGGTTCAACTAAACATTTATTTGCTCCTTCAGCTAAGCATTTTATGAATATTTATTGTATCAACATGAACTGAAAGCTACCACTACGCATCTGCTCTCCAGATCTTTCATCCATCTATTGTCAGCCAGGCTTAGCTCACAAAATATGACACTAACTCTATTGCTATGTAAACACAACTCCTTCAACTACTATTTCATAAGTAAAATACATGCAAGGCAAAAGCCAAGTCTGACTTGAACAGATGAAACTGTCCTCTCCCAGCTATAGAGATGTCTTTGTTACTTGGGCTCCCGATGTCAATTCCCCACGCCAGCTTGTACCTTCATCTTCTGTGCTCTAATTGAATTAATATTCACTTCCTCTTACTAATCCCCAGATGCTTGTCTGAAATGATCTAAGACACAGCCCACATTTACAGGGAGAAAAGATTTATATTAAGGCATGAATTTGATAGCTACAGAGGTTGCTAATTTGCTGTGCAGCCAGGCAATCTGACTGTGGGGACATCGTGATTTTTTACTGTTCCTCTAAAATGTGGATGTAATGTTTTGCTTTTAGCCCCGTCCTGGACAACACTCAGAATACTGTTCAGATATGATTTAAGGTTGAAAAGAAAGGAACACTCCTTCCTGATTTTTCCAGGCACCAGAAATACACATCAATTTCAGTGCACTGTAAATTTTCCAGCTCTCTTTGGTTTGGCTGTATTTATTATGTCACTACCGGGGGAAAAAAAGGGAAGTCTTTTGGGCATAAGACCTTCAGTATTTTCTAGTGCAATAGAATGTGTGAAATGCTGAAAAGACAGATAAAAAAAAATACTCACAAATATAGCTCCTTTCTGACCCCCTGGATCCGATTTTTTAACTCGAAGTTTGGCCTCTTTAGAGCTCGGGAGTTTTGCCATCAATTTTCAATAGATCAAGTTTCACTTTTCTCTCAAGGTTATAAATGGATAGAAACATCTATACTGACAGCATGCTGGAAAGCCTAGAATAAAAAGCCACTCCTCCCTCCAGTGCAGCTACACAAAAGCATCACTGAAGAAAATAATTTTTTTTTTTCATTCCACTTCCCACATTTTGCCATTGCCTCATGAACATAGGGATGGTTCAAATACAAGATCCCATCCACACCAGAATATACAACTGCAACAGGTTAAGTAGATTAATAATGATCTACTTGAGTGGTCTCAGTGTGATAGGTACTATGTTATTTATAGAGGAAAAAAAGACATACACAATACAAACACTTTTTTTTTTTTGGTGCATTCAAATGCTGTATAGGTATTACCTTGTAAAAATACTTTTTTTTCCCTTTTCTTTCCTCACCTGTTCCATATGGGTAAGAAGCAAGGGCTGAAAACTAGTAAATAAAAGCATTTTAAGTGTGCCTGGCCCAGGTGATGATTACTAAAACAACCAATCTTTCCATCTCCTGCTTAAACAAACAAATGAAAGGACAACCCAACAACCAGCAGATGGGTGTTTCCCATGCATGGGGCAGCACGGGGCACACGTCCCATGTTTGCAGGGATTCAGCTCCCAGTTCTGTGAGAACACCCTGAATACTGGCAGGAATAGCCCAGGACCCTCCAGTTTGTACTCTGGATTCAGTGAGCTGTTAATCACTGGTGTCACAAGGGTTTGATGCCACCAAACAAGACTGTTGGGACAAGGCAGAATTTTCTCCTTGTTTTACTAGATCAACAGATGAGCACACAAGGTCTCAAATCAACCGTGGCTCTTATTCTATTATATCCTCAGATCATCATGACAGAGGCTTAATGAAGAGCCTGTCAGCCTGAAATCCTGCTCATTTCTTCTGTTTAGTTCCAAAACGCATGACAGCACGAACAGGAGAGACTGAAGCCACTCCCTGCACTGGATACATGAGCTGCCCAGTGTGGGATGCACAACAGAATCACCTCAAGCCCATCATTACCCACACACACTCTCCTGTGAGACTAACTCCAAGCCAACCCAAGTGTTTCCCAACTACTGCAACTGGAAGAATGCAGCCCAAACTCACAACTGCTCCCAGCCATCCCCAAACTGTGTCTTTTCCAGCTGACCTTTCTGCTCAGCCCTGTCCATAACCACAGGCAGCAGCCCCACTGGAGGGGAAGCACTTTTGCAGCATACTAACTACGAACTGGACTGCAGCACCTGGCTTGACCCACCTTACGCTTCCCCACAAACTTCAACTAAAAGAAAACTTCCTTAGAAAGAGTCCTTAAGTAATCTGTGTTTGATTTGATGATTTACACACTTTGTACAAAAACTCTACAGCCTGTCTCCCCATGGTACCATGAATTTCCTTAGTGTAGGAATCCCAAAAGGCACGCTGGCTCCTGCAGCCACATCTTTCAAAGGGCAGTATTTTAATCCTGATACGTCTGTGGCGTTCACAGAGAAACATTCCTGAATTTCTCTGCATAAACAGACAGGAAGATTATTGCACTTCTACTGAAGAAAGCTTGGGTGAGGTGCAGCTTATTACATTATTGAGGGTAATTTATATTGTACAAAGTGAAAAAGTGGATGAATAATACATATCAACATTACATACAATATCAATGGATATTACAGGCCGTTTTATAGAACCTGAGGTTCTGCATCAGATACAGTTAAGTCTGCAAAAGTGGGACTTGGGGAATCTAATCTCTTGAAACTAATTGCAAATTTACCAACTTCTTCTCTCTCTCCTTAAAATTAAAGTTTAAAGCAAGTAAGAATTACAAGTACCAGTAGATAGACTGTATGTCTGTATTCTCTGATTTTCATGGTTGCATCTGTTGGGATACATTACGTTCCCTCAGGGGAGAGAGAGGTTGCAGCTGGGCTCTCAGGATTTAAAGAGATCATCTGGCCCTGTCACAAGTGGGCAACAACTCTGCTGCAGTTAAGAGACCTCTTCAATTAAAAAAAAAAAAAAACAAAAACAGGGAAAAGAAGGCAGATGTTTAACCAAACACAGCTGCTCTCCTTCACACAATGGAGAAAGCTGCCCCAAAACTACTCACACCAGAAACAGGCAAGAGAGGCTACAGTTTACAAGTCCTAGGCTGAAAACACTGAGATACAGCAACTTAGCCAGTGATGCTGGAGCACTTGGATGATTTCTGATGCTTGGGGCACAGACAGAAAGGACACACTCTGCTCCACAGGGACTGGGGGCAGAAATCTGTGCTCATTACACCTACTTGCAAACACTGACATTCTCTCACTGCCCTTTGGTTCTTGATCCTCCAAACTGCCATATCCCCTGCATTCTGAAGTATGATTATCGAGCTTTTCTGGTACAAAACTTAAAAATGGGGAAGAAAAATGAGGAACTTCATGCAGAGAAAGAGGCAGACAAGCTGTCCCATTTGAATATTACTGAGTTTGGAGCAACCATTTGACTGAACCAACATGATTCAGGTCTCCAGAGGTCTGATTTGGAGACAATTAAACACAAAAAGCCACTGAATGGCACCAGGTCAGAGTGCTGGAGTAGAGGTCTTCTCTCCACCCAGCTGTCCGAGTGCTTGTCTAACAGAGAGCCCACACATTGCATACAGATAGTTTTGAAAGCGGTGTTACCCTCTTTCACCTCCAGCACACACAATCCTTTTGGTTTTGGCCATGTCTCTTATATTATTAAACCCTTCCTCTCATACTTTTATGCCTCCAGAAATTTTTATAGTAAAACTCATATGCTCTCAAAATAATAAAATACAAATCAAGGACTGGAGAAATTAAAAAGAGGTGCTGCTTCTTTTTCTGTCTGGGAGATCTGAGCTACTTTGAGTGAGACTGTATTTTCTTTCATTTCAAGCAGGTAACAAGTCTTTTATTAAACACAGGTGCCCAAAAATTCATCCCAATGCACTGCAGGAACTTGAATGAGCATGTCCTGGGGATAATTCTAGCCTTGAGTGCTGGTAGTTACTGTACATACTTGTCTGATTAATTCCTCTTGACTTACAAAGGTATCAATCATGTCACAATGAATGATCTGTGAAGCACACCATACCTGAAACCTTCCCCTCCTCAAGCCATTTCCTCGGCATCTAAAACCAGCTCTTATCATTTGTAATCAGTAATTAATAACAAAGCATTCTCACTAGTGCAATTTTTCTGCTAAGGTTAATGTAATATTTCATCCCAGGCCAGCTGCTGTTTTATGACTTCCAAGCACGACAGTAAGTAATGTCTCTGCATAAGAAGTCATCCATGGAGTAAATCAATTATCTCCTCTTTCATCAGCAGGCATTTTGCTGCAGCAAACGAGGCTAATTACACATGAAGTTGTTGTTTACCAACAGGAGTAGGTACCCAAAGTTTGGAATTGCACACTGACTGTTCATCCTTATGTCTCCATTCTGCACCTTTCCCATTAAGGAGTTTTTAATCTATGATCAATCAAATACTGTGACTATGAGCCGTACTTACCATGCTGTTATCATCTGCATAGATTTGCCTACAAAGATCTGCATCAATCACACAACATATGTTTTCAGTACTGGTAGAACTTTTGGGCCACTTCTTGCCCTCGATAAGGACACATACATATTTACGACTCGGTCACAAAGCATCACTAAATTCTAACATACTGTTCTTCAGATAAACTGCACTATTTCTCATACTCGAAAGTTCACTTCCCAGGATAGATATATGGCTGTTTCACGGAAGAAATCTGAAACCCAGAACATATCTACGTGAAAACTGGAGAAAAAATAATGGATAGCACTGGTGTTTAGTTCTGGTATAATTTTCTTGTCTTACTGGAATTGGCAAGTAACTTTGGAGATCTACTTCTTTTCTCCCCTTTTTGACTGATATAGTAATTGTGTGTTATCTCAGGCTTTTCTTGCATTATATACCTGATGAAAACACAAGTCTGGCTCAGGAAGTTCACGACCCACAGGTGGTTGTGCTCTGGAAGAATTATCATGGGTTCTTTATCTTTCTTGTAGTCTGGTCACTTGCTGCTGAAGACAAACCACCAGGTGAACCAGACCTTTCATCCTACTCAGTGACCTGCTCTTTGGTTCTTGTGGTTCTGGGAATGAGAAGCCGGAGCATACTGAAACAAACTGCACAGTGCTCAGTGCCTCAGGCTCACCAAGGACAGAAATACCAGCTCTTAAGCATTGGAACCTCTGATCCAAAGTGCTGTGCATGATGTGTACACAGAGCTCAGACCACAAAGCTCACCACAAACCTCTGTCCAGGAACTGGTACAGCTGCCCACAGAGTCATCCTGGGGATTGGAAATCAACTGAAGATAGGAAACTACAACCCGGGTGAGTGATGTGGGCCGAACCAGGTTCATACTTGCCAGTGCTATCCAGGCAGTCTAAGCCACAGATAACCACAGGGCAGCTCCCAAAAAGCAGCATTTGTGGCCTGAGGTGACTGAGGATGTATAAACACTGTCTGCAAGGTGGCAGTTCATTTACTTCCTTTCTCCTGGTAGGAAGGAGAGGAGGGAAAAAAAACCCCAGAAGTAATAAAAGAAATGAGGCATTTTGGAAGGACTGCACCAAACAAGACTAACACAATTTCATAACACAAAGGCAACAAACACATGGTCTACAACTCTGACTCACCAGGTTTAGCAAATCACTAGACCCGGCTCCAGCTAACACCAAAAGCAGACACCTAGAAATATCTCTCCTTCTTTCTTTTGCAAAAAAGAAATGTGTTTGCAAAGGTAAGTAACATGGTAAACAGCATGACCTTTAGCAAAACAGTCATGAATTAAAGTTAGGCAATGTCAAACTAGAAACTGAAACAAACTCATCCTTGGATTTGGATCCTGATGCATACAGAACTTTATCTCTTCTGTGCTCCTCTCAGAAGTCAAGACAGTTAGACTAAGCAATGCTGTTATTTGTACTTAATAAGAATTAAATGTTACTCATGACAACTAGAAGGCAAAATCTAACCTTAAAGATGCAATTATTTCCCATTCCTCTAACATTTGGTCTATTTTGGTTTGCAACTTCTTGTAATTCAGCAGCACATTCACTGCACCAAAGAGATCAGTGTTAGCCATGAAACTGTGAGTAACGCTACCCAATTCTGAACTTCTGGTGAGTCCAGCTCATGGGCTGACCCACAATTACCTGCTATTCTTGGAGCACTGGGGCTGTACACAGACATGTAAATTACAAGACACAGTTGTATATCTTGTCTTCTAAGAATACTCTTGCAAGTATTTGCTTACCCACATTCTTAAATCCCTGAGGTTTCATATGCGAAAAAACCCCACCAAATCCACACAAGATAAAATGTAGCTTGTGTCACATTCCTGCAGGGCCCTTCATCTGTGTTCAGCTACACCTAGATTTTCTCCTTTGCTATTTGCGTGTTTGAATCCTCTTTCTCTTTCCATTTATAATTATGGGGCTTTTTAACAAACTCATTAAAGAAACGGTCCATTTTGGCCCTCAAAATTTGCCACTGGTATCTCTGCAGCTTATTACTAAACCTCCACCTGAAAATGAAAGGGAAAACAACAAATAATAGAGTCTCAGATATGCTACACATTGCCTACCATATATGAGGAGACCACAGCCTGGAAATCTACTAACTCAGTGTAAATCCAGTTCGGTTAAATTGACTTTTCTTGCCCTCATGGTATATTAGTGCTCCTGAAAAATCTTGCAGTGAAAGCCCTAGAGAAGAAATCTTTTGTCCACAGACAAATGCACTTCCTATTTTATGCTTTATTACCACAGGCAAAAGACACAGCAAACGTGTTGTTCTTACTTTTACAGTAATCACGAGGCCAGACACCCAGCTAAGGCATAAATACCACATGGGCTTTGTCATGGACACTTTCTCAAGTCCTGATTCAAGTGCTATCTCCACCTATTTGTCCTCTCTTTCTGCACTCACCATAGGAACAACCATGATGAGTCCTCTGAAAATCTAACTGCAATTCTAATGTTCAGCTCCTACAAGCCACCAAACGACTCATTCAGTCACCTCCAGATTGTTGCTACGTTTAAATTTCCAGAAGCCAAATCTTTCTTTCTGCTTTTTTTTTTTACTATTATTATTTCATTTTTGTTTTTCCTTCTCTTCTCTCTTCCTTTCCCATCTCTTTCCTTTTCACAGTCATTCACCAGGCCAAAAAAAGATTCAATGGACAAATGATGGCATCTGCAAACAACTCAAGTAACTCCATAGAAGGAAACAACAGGCCAGGATCAGAGAGGCTGTTATATGTCAACATAGTAAATAACCACAGTCAAACTCTCAGGTGGTGTAAACTAACCTGTCTCCATCTGGTTTTATGAGGGCAGTGCAACTTGATATTAAACACACAGCAGAAAAACCTTATTCATGTTAAACTACAGCACCTGAAATCTCAGCGAGTATTGACCCTATCTGACACCTATTTCAAACAATGGCCAAACTCATCTCCCCAGGCAGGGAACAGCCAGGAGCACACAGAATGCAAGGCAGTATGGGCCCTCAATATATCCCAAATTTAAAGTTTCCTACCCTTAAAAAAAATCACAGCTACACCTAGCTCGTAGTAATCCAAAACCATAGCTTCAGGGCATCTTTCAGTGGCCTAAGTTTGGTGTTCAAATTACACATATTACTTTGAACTACAAGGAGAACTACAAATATCTGCTCGATCAGCTCTGCTGTTGCTCTGAGGCAGCTAAACTGAGTGCCAGAGAGTTTCTGTGATGGCACACATGGCCACTGGCACCCAAGAGAGAAACGTGGATTCACAACATCAGGAGTCCAACAGGTTCTCATAGTCAAAGGTTAAAAATCTGTTTTCATTATCTAGATCAGTAAGAGAGAGATTTTGGCCAAAAACATCTTCGTAGAATCAAAGAATGGTTTGGGGGCTGGAAGAGGCCTCAAAGATCATTTTGTTTCAACTGCCTCAAGCAGGGACACCCTCCACTAGACCTTCCATCCAGCCTGGCCTTGTCTTCTTGCATATTTGTTATTTATTGACTTCAGAGCTGGCTTTACAAATGGCTGATTGTGAGTGCTTCAGCAAGGAAAGATTAGAGATCTGATCTCCATCCCCCCACCCTTGCAAGTACTGGTGAACTCTGGAGGAACAAGCACCCTCCTGCCAGAATACACACCAGTCTCTAATCTGCCACCTTAAGAAAGGTGAGAAACACATCTCTTTGGGCAAAAACGGGGGAAAAAAACGAACCATGTATTTGATGAAACATTCCAGGTGTCATCTCCAGTCTGTTGGTTTCTCTGGCAGCCTCTACTTACTGCCTTTCCTTGTGACTGTTTTCCCAGATTGCATTTGCTCATTTGTCTGCCCCTCGAGTACTGAGGGCAGCATGCAAAGGCCCTTCCAAAAAAATCAAACACCAACTAAAAACAAATAAAGAAACAAAATTTAAAAGCTTGATAAAAATGGGTATTGGCAAGCTGATGGAAGCACTTCTGCAGAAAAAACATCATCTCTTTAGTTCAACATCAGCTGCCAGAACTGCTGCACTTCCTCAAACACTGATGTTCTGGCTGGCTCATAGATAGGTGAGCCCCGAAAGGGATGCTAATGCTTTGCTTGGTCAGGGTACACAGAAAGGAAGGAGAGGCTGTGAAGGACTATGTCCCCTGCTTCAGGAAGCTCAGGAAATCTGTTCAGTTGTCCAAGTTCACAGGGGCTCTGGGATTATGGCCATTCAGTGGATGTTTCTTTCTTACAGCTTGGCCTTTAATGATGTTAAAGGGCAAAAAGGTTTTGACTGACACACAGCAGACCCCAGAGAGACTAATTACTCAGCCACTCTCTTCTCCCTTACCCGCTCCTCTTGAGCATCTGCACAGAGTCTTTAAATTTAACCTGCAAATGCTAATAGTTTTCCTTTGCAGCACTGGATTGTTCCTCTTCAGGGCTTCTGCATGCACTTTCCATTTATGCAATGCTGACTCCCATAATGGTCAATAAAGGGCGGTATAATAGCATGACAAACTTATGTTCCCAGCCATGCCCAGAATTCAAATTGAATTAGAAAGTCAGCCTGTGTTCATAAAAACAACACTAACAAGCAAATGGAGCTTTACTATGCTACATAACAGATACCACATATCGTTGGGTTGCTGTCAATTCTTTATGTAAATACTTTAAATCCCTCAGACTTCGTTTTGCACACTATATAGTGAGTCTCTTCATAATCAAATAGTATTTAAAACATTTACTGCCTTGTTAAATCTAACAAGTTAGATTTACTGGGATAGTCACTTTCCCTAATAGCCAATTTAGTAAAACTCAATGTATTCATTGATGGATAAATATATAATAGGCGGTTGTTAAACTTTAATAAATATGTTTAATAGTCAGCTGGCATTTTCTCTCAATGGCAGCACTTCCTCTCAGCTGCCAACAGGAAATGCTTCTCCTGAATGTGCCAATTCAGCCCACATGTAGGGAACAAATTGATTTAGAGGAGCAAACAGGAGCCTGAATTTCAGGTAGTTTTCCTACGCTGCTTGTCACAAGAAGAGCAATAACTGAGGTTATCCTAAGCCCCCATCAAGACAGTCAGGTGTTTGTCTAGACTCCATACAAGCCATGGACCAGGACAGGAAAGGCAGGTGGCTACCTGAAAATCATATAAATGATATTCATGTATTATTATTGCAATTTACAGTCTTGCTGCATTCCTTGTCTCATGTAGATCATGTCACATTCTCTCACCCCACCCTGCCACTCTATGTCAACACAATGCCTTGGCTTCTAGCTAGATCTAAAAAGTATACCCTTTTAAGGCTTTTGGATACCTGAGAAATGATTTTGGAGGAGTCCACATCATTAAGATGACTAAAAGCCTTTAAAAATCAGGCTTATATCTTAAACTAAACCCTGCAGGTTCCAGGATCAGTTCTCCCAAATGAAGGCAGCTGTTGCTCATAAATAAGAAAAACAGACCAAAATATCATCAAAAGAGACTGTATTTGTATGCTGGATTGGGAAGATTAATTACAGCCACAAGACACTCACCTGGGTGGGATTATACAGTTCCTGGAGTGGGCTTCTGGATCCTTTCCGACAGCAAATGTCCATCCCGAATGGATTTCTACGCATTACTGCAAGGGGAAATTGAAATTAGTACAGGTTAGCAACACTGGCTAGCAGTAAGCAGTTGCAATACCTACAGTGAGAAAAGATTTTCTGACAGATCATGGGATTCTAGACAGTATTGTCACTTAAGTCCTAATTTTCCTTTCCCTAGCCATTGTCTGAGAGCTGAATCCTTTATCTATTGTGGAAGTTACCGAAAATAAAAGCTCCCTTATAAAAGCTGTTATGCAACAACTCTCAGTTTGGGTGCACAAAAATTCAAGCGTGGGGACCAAAGGAACACAATTTTCAGCAGTGCCAGAATGCTGCTTCTCTGATCACCAGGGAGGAGTCGGATGGATTCCTATAATCAGCACCTCTGAGAGGCAGTGCCTCTCTCAGCCTAAACACAGATGTACACAGGAACCTCATATTAAAATGCATGACTCTAAAGCTTTTGGCCTAACTCTTCTGTTTCTCCTAGAACAGATACTCATCAGTACACAACACACATACAGTCAAACACTGCTTCCCCTCTTGCCACAAACTATTTTGCTCTCTGTACTGCAGCTGGAAATTTGACTGATCCGCAAACCAACATATGCTGTGTTATCCCCATCTGAGACCAGCAGGTTTTCAAACCAAAGGCTCTGTCAAAGGTCTGATCAAGGAGCATTTTAGATGACAAAAAACTTTTCAGGAGAGGTGGTGACCTGAGCCCTAGCAGGGATAGAGATCATCAGCTTCAAGTATGACCTTTGCGGCCATAAAACTCTCTAAGAAGCCATTTGGCTCCAACCACCTTCTATAGTCAGGAGGAAAACAAGAGCTTGCCGTGCTTCTAATCTCACATGGCCCACGTCATCCTCTGCTAACACTCTTCTGTCCCCAGCTCGCCCTGAGAACTACAAGAGTATCAGGTTGGCAGACACCCACATCAGGTATCGCAGTGAGGGAAGATTTGTCTCATGAAGGTTTGATTAAGAAATAACCAAAAAAAAAAAAGGAAAAAAGAGATGTTCCTGCTGGGAACATCACATTAAGCAGAGTCAGGCATGCTTTTACCACCTCTTGCCAAGTTTTGTAACCAGAAACTATTGAAGTGTCCTAGAGCAATGAGCTGCACCACTTGCAGACATGATATTGTGGGCTTCAAGCTAAATCAGAGAATACAGTCCAGTAACATTTTAATACTAAGGGCTAATACGCAATCATAATTGATACATCAAGTAATATAATGCACATAAAACTGTATACAGTCCAATCTGGAAACATAATTGATTCCTTCACTCACTTCATATCTATTTTTCAATAGGACATAATTATCTAATAACATGCTGGATTGCTTTTTCCCTAAGCTGACAGATTCCACGGGTCTTGTGGCAGGAGTCAGACATACTCAGTAAACAAACTGGCTTCAATTTTCTTCACAATTAGGACAGTAATGTTAGTAGAGGCAATAATTTTAATCGACACATTTAAACACCTGATTACATTCTGAGCATTTTCAGTCATGCAGACAAGTATTGTGATTCCTCCATTTCTGTGATAATGTGCCTTCTTAAAAGATAACTTACAACGTGTTTTAAAAAGTCAAAACGTTAAAAATATTCCACATGAGCGATGTCAGCTTCCAGAGCCTGGAAGAGGTTTCAGGAAGAAAACATCAAAGTAAGTATGTGAGAAATCCAGCAGCCATTCTAACTACAGAGCTCCTGCCCACCTTGTCCCCGATCTGCATTCCTCCTCCGTACTCTTGTACCAGGAACCGTGTCCAGAGAAGCTTTGAAAATCATTTTGTAGCCCCCTCCTCAATAAAGAAATATTTCCAAAATGAAGCCTTCTACTCGAGGGCAAAGCACATTAAAACACCACAGCAGGGGGAAGGGAGAGGGGAACATTTCAGTGTATCCAGGTCATTACACTGTGATTAACTAAGGTCCTGCAACACTGATGCTTTGTTCCAAAATGACAAAGAATAATAATTCTAGTGTGGTGCTCCCTAACTCGTTATTTCACTTTTCATTTCCATTAAATACAGTAAAAAGTACCATGCATAAATGAATCCATCCCTTCCTGCTTCACTCAGCCAGCAGGTATCAACACAGCAACACTTTATATGCAGCAGAAACAGCAATAAAGATTAAATTATTTACACAACATGAAAGATGTGTTTCCAGATGTAAACAGACAATAAAAAAAAACTATCTCCCCAGAAAAAGCTAAATGCTAATGTAGAGCCTTAATCATAGAGGCGATTCAACCTATTTTATCATTTCCAGTATTACTTAACTGGTTTGATTTTTTCAATAAAGACTTTAGAATGAGACTGTGGGGTTAGCATAGCAACACTGCACTTGGTTCCCTGTTTATTGGCATCAGGAACAGGACTCCCTAGTACAACTGTACACAGCACATCTGTGCACACCTGGAAAGTACTGGTGCCTGGAATTTAACTGCAGCATCAAAATAAAGGTGAATAGTCCCCTCTCCTCAGCAGAAATCCCACCTGCACTGTTTGTACAATTGTCCTTAAGTGAATAACTATCAGGAATGTTTTGATATAGTTCAAAACACTTTCTGGCATATCTGTGGGCAAACTCACCTCTCAGGGCTCCTGCAACCTGTCTTCTACAGTCTCAGCTTCTCTGAGGCAGTGCTGCATTATGCCAATGACAAAACCTTTTGGGCCTGAGCCTCACCTATAGCAATCTGCAGTAAGAAAAACTGTAGTATGGAGGGTGACTGCAGCTCTACTAATTTTAACAACACTTTTGCTAAGGATCCATCACACCATTCTGGAAGTGAAAATTTAAAAAATCAAGCCCTTTATCCTCACCAAATCTTCTTATTAGCATAGTAAATATCTAAATCTACATTCTATGGCTTGGGCTGATCTTCATACATAATTACAGTTAATTATAATGTAATGATAAGTACTGCATATGCATGGCTCCAAGAACAATCAAAAGATCACATTCATGCACACGAAGAGTGTGAAGCAGCTGACAAAGAAATTTAGAATCGTTTAGGTTGTAAAAGACCTTCAAGATCTTTTTGTGCCTTTAATGATTAAAGAGTAGTGTTAATACTGCAAGTACAGCAAAAACATGAACCTCCTGAATTTAGCCAGGAGTGCGAGCAACTGGATGAATTGTTAGTTTGTTACTTAAATACAAGAGCTGTAAGAACAAGACCTTTGTTCCATTCCCAAGAATAATTTGTCCAAAATGCAGTCTTGGCCCATCTTGCTAAAATATGTGTGGAACCAACTAGTTATGAATCTAATAAGGAAGTTTGTAGAGGATGCTACCTAGGCACCAAATATCAATTTCTCAAAACAGAAAGATAAACAGCCCTGCTTATCAACACAATAATCAGCTGCGTATGTATACAATAGAGAAAAGGAAACTACATGTGTAGGCCTTAAATCATCTCAGAACAGAAGCACCCATGCACAGCTTCAACTTCCAGAGAACTCCATTTAGACCCACTAGTACCAAGAACAGGAACTGGACCTGTGAACTACAGGGCACTGAGCTCAAGAACACTGAAGATCATTCACGTGGAATCACGTGAACCAGGCTTAATCTGTCACCTCTCCTCAGCAGAAGGCATTTCTAATGCACTTGGTAACCTACAAAGACCCTGTCCCAGAATGGGAGACCTCTGGAGAAAATACTGAATATTAGAAGCCACATCAATACAATTTCTGCCTCTCCCTATCAGGAGCTACAAAAAACCGAGACATGGGACATGGTAGCATTTTTGTTGGGAGATTACTGGGACTACCTAGATAAAGTGAAAGGAGGTAGGGCAGAAATCATGGAAACCAAGATTTTGGGAGACTGAAAACCCCAAAGGTGACCTTCTCACAAAGTGTCAGACGGGCAAATCAAACCATTTCTCACAAGTCTGCATGGGATCAAGTCACAGAGGAGATTCTTCCAGAAGGAACACACAAAATAGTTGCCACTTCTTCCACTGGACTGAGAGAGACAAACAAGTGACATTTCAAACATGGGTACATGCATTCAGCAGCCACCTCTATCACTACCATTCTACAATCTCCTAGATGTCAGAGGCTCCAGTTTCCAAGACTTCTCTGTATTAAAAGTCCCCCAGCTGCTATCTAGCAACTGCCTCCCTACTTGGTAACATTTAATTTACATTGCTTGCACTACTCTAATTACTGGCATGATAACAAAAGCCAAATGTAAAAATTTTACCTCTGTTCACTGCCTCATAAATTAACAGTCTCATATTACAAATATTTGAGAAAAGTTCTGAGGACATATTAATATTTAACTTTTCATTACACTGGTCTAAAGTACAAAGAACAAAATTCCCTAATACAGCATTGCTTAAAGCTGACATACATAATTCATTCCTCCTATTGGGATACAAGTTTTCTCACTGAGGAGGAAAAAGTATGCACTGGCAGCAATATGGTGAGACTTTGGTTGAAGATCAGATCCTGTTCTTCTCTGAAAGAAAAAAAGTCCAATAAATTCTTCTTTTTGGTCTGATTGCTCTTCATTTTTGGTCTGATTTCTGCAGGAGAGGCTGAAAATGGACAGTGTTCTGCCTGCTTCTTTTGGTTGAAACACATCGCTTTCCAGCTAATCCATTGCTCTCCGGATGCCCAACTGCCCCTAATTTCAGGCCAGAGTTAATGCTTCCCACGGAGCATCTTCTTGACAGCAAAGAGCAGTTACATAACATAGTAGATTTTCCTTGAGCTGTAACTCACTGGGTTAGGGCTGACCATTCACCTAAACATTCCCTACCCATCCTAGACAGAAAAATCAGTGCCACTTGGTTGAGGCAAGATAGCAGCAGCAAAATGGTTACTTAGATCTTTGCAATCTCTAGCCATGTTTACACAAAATACTGCCTTCAAGCTTCCTGAATTCTTAAACAAATCAAGAACAAATAATTATACCCATACCTAAAGTTCAGAGATTCTCTTCAGCTGAAGACCTGGACATGGTTTTTCTTGCACAGACTTCTGCTACGACCCCAAAGCAGCACAGAAAATGACTTATTTGGCACACAGAGTGAAGCATTGGAATACATATTTCAATACTACACTAAACATGTTAACCACAGTGAGACATCCACAGCGCAATTGTAAACATTCTTCTGTAAATGGTAGTTGGAAACAGTGCTCTGTCTGTACTGACAAGAATTAGGTTCAAGGTAAGCTGGTCATATCCAAATACAAACCAAGCAAGGTTCAATCCAACAACATTTTGCACACCCAATGTTCTTGAAGCATGATAAAACTCAGGGCAGAGTTGAAGTAAGTGACCCAAGGAAGTAACCCTTACTCAGAGTTCATCAGAGGTTTGGGACAGTGGGGTTTTTTTTCCCAATTTTTGACATTCTGACCACATACTTTTCAGTCAATTAGCTAAAATCATGCTGAACAAGCTTGTGATTAGTAAACAGCTCGTTCTGCTTCAGGAAAATGAACCTTCCATAATAATTTACAACAACTTGCTCTGCAAGACTTCAGCTAAGTTTAAACCACAGCCAAAATAGGAAACTCAGTGACAAGAAGTCATTTCAAATGTAATTAAAATTCCTATGCTCCCTTCTACAGAGTAATCAGGCTAAGGACACCAAATGGTACGAAAGGGTTAATTTTTAATCAGCAACCAGGAACAAGAGGAGTGAATGCAAATGTTGTCACCCAGCACTGGCTACAAAGCCCCAGTAAGGAGACTTTGAGATAGCTCTCCAGGCAATGATTTATGAACACTAATCCTTCAGCAGGGGTTCACAGAGATCAACGGATTGATAGCAACATCTTGTGACATCTGGGGCCTTGTGCTTTGCTGCATTCAGCTCAGGATTTTAGACTAAATTACTGGTCCTTCATCTGGAGACCACAGGTACAAGGATTTATGACTAAACTCTTGTCTGGCCTCTTTTGATTTCTTAAGGCAACACTGCAGCTTTCTTCCCTGGAGCTTGAGAGATCTATTTTTAGAAAGTAAAAATCAGATTAGGTGTTGTATATAAGCATGCCAAAGTCTTAAATGCAGAGAATGCGACAATTCTTCTTTATATCAATGGACAACCAGATTTTACCTTACACCAGACAGTAATGACAAAAACAAGGGTTTACTCAGCCTTGAGAAACAAACAAAAATGGATACAACAAAAGCAAAGGATAAAAATTAGAAAGAGATCACATCTTAGTGAAATGATTACGGCTGAGAAGAGCAGGAAAGCAAGTTAAGGGGCCAGGGACCAGCAAAGTAACAGTCCTCAGTTCACAGGTCAGAAAAGTAGAGACAAAGAGCTTAAAAACTTCCACAAGACCTGTTAGTTGCTACAGACTGAATTCACGTTAGGAAGTGACATTTCTGTAAGCTACTCATTTAAGCTCCTACAATTAACAGAGAGACACAGCTGCAGAGATGGGCCACCTCAAGTGGCTCTGGAGGTGGCTCCTCTCCTTTCCACTGACCAGCAACCCTAAATGGTTGAGGTTCTGTGAAATAAATCCTGGCACAGTAAGGAAATGAGTCTCAACATTTGTTTCTTAGCTCTAATCACTAATTACAAAAGTTGTAAATGCCCTCCAAAGAATAGAGAGATATTTAATTCCTTTTTGCTTTAGACAGCTTTCCAGAAATAAATTTGTATTTTATCCTGTTTGTTCTCAGATTAGCATGGGGATGGATTTAATTGGGCACAGTGGGGAAGTTAATATCCTTGGGTGAAATTATGCAGAGACTTAGATCCTTGGTCACCCTACGGACATTGCATGTGGCATAAATTAGCACAACATCTTTCCTGTTAATGAACAATGAGAAACTTTTTTCCAGTAATTTTTTAAAAATGTTAACCTATACAGCATTTCTTTAGAAGTCTCAAGAACGTATCCACAAACCTAAATCAAGAGACTTTTCCATAGGCTTTACTTCTCCCATGAGGAGAGCTCTGTTTTGTTTATCTCTGGAACACACATGCTTCTTTTAATGCAGCAAGTTTTTGTGGGTGCAAACTACAAACTATATTAGACTTGGTTAGAACTTTTCTGATACAACCTGGTTTTCTCTGGCATGCAATGCAGATCTGGGGACATCACAATATTTCACAAGTCCATTTTGGATGGATCACTGACTACCTCGGCTGTCTGCTCACCTCTGAGAATGCCATAATTTATGTCATCAATTAGCCAGATGTCACAAAATACTGATCAAAATAGTTTATTTCTTTTCTCAATGAACTAAGTGTTCACAGATAAATTTTTAAAATTTTACCATCTACATCAACTTAAGAATTTGTTTCCTTTTTTTTTTTCCATCTCAAATGCAACTTTCTACAAATGAAGTTAGAAGCTTAGGAATTATGCCTTGAACTACGAATATTTCACAAACAAACATGTGCATTGAATATGCATGAAGGGACACTGTGGACCCAGTACATCAAATACTAAGAAAAAAACTCTTTCTGGACATTACACTTCTTCCTACTTTTCCACGAGTCAGGCATGTGTTCTGCAAAATGAGACTGCAATACTCTGGTAAGGTAGGAAAATTTCTAATGAGGCTTACAGGGTTCTAAACATGCCTTCCTCCAATTTCTAGATACTCAGTGTAACAACATCAACATCTGCTGCTGGGTTGCCCTTATAGCAAAGAGCTAAATGCTCTACTCTGTTCTTCTTATCAGCCTAGTTTTCAAGCTTGTAGATAGTTGGCTATATCCCATCTCTCTGATGTAAGTTCAAAAGAAAACTGTGTAAATGTAGGTCCAGGGGAAAAAAGCTGTACATTTGCATTGTCCTGAAAAAATAAGAAGCTGGATTTCTTTTTCTACATTTCCCACTACTTCCATCACACTGTTAGTACCAGTCTACTTAACAAAAAATGATTTATGAGCTCACAAAAAAAAAAAGAGGGAGTGAGAGAAAAACCTTTAAAGGAGGAAGGTTTCTTTAGAAAGCTGTAATTTTAAAAGCATTTATCTTGAATCACAGTCAAAATGAAAATGACGGCTGCTGCAGCTGCAGTCTATTTGAGCTACTGTTCCTTTGCTATTCTTCAACAGATGTGCACAGAAGATGAAACACAAAATCATATTTGCAATGGATATACTGAAACGCACAGCAAGTCTTCTCACAAGCCAAGCAGAATAGAAAATAGAACTGCAGCAGTCTTTTTAACCTGAAGCAATGAAACGCTCAAGCTCGTGGTCTCTGAACTGGAGGCAGAGGCAGTGCACACACACATATGCACACCTGACCTGACAAACAAAAACCAAGGGACACAGGTCATTCCTGTCCCAGCAACATGTCCAGATGGACCAAGATTTACCATCTCTGAAGCAGTGCCCCTGGTATTTTTAGTGCAGTCACATCCTCCTGATACTTTACTGTGATTTATGAACAACAATTTTCTTTACAAAAAAGAAGCACTAAAGAATTTGATAAGCAGAAAAGAAAGTATGAAATCCTGCGGTAATCGCTTCCAGAGCAGTCATTCATTATGGCAAAGAGGATTACGACTGCAGCTTGTCGGATAAGCAGATGAGCTCTCCCAAATTAAGGATGTTATTTCCTTGGCAATGTGAGGGCCAAATGCTGATATTAAAAGGAAAAAAGTATCACAGACAGCGAAGGCCTGATTCTGCGATTTGAAAGCTGTCCGAACTAATAATTAATACACAGCTGGGCTTACTGTCTTACTCCAAGAGTTTATTCTGTTTAATACTTCTAAACTCAAAGTAATCCCAAGGCACAGAGACGCTATGGGTTTCTCTGCAAGATCTTTTACTTTTCCAGCAGCTGTTTATTGCCTCAGCTGACTGGGATCAGGACAGCTCCAGGTTTGCAGAGCAGTGCTGGCCCCCTGTCCGGCCCCACTGGACCACAGAAGTTCTCCACCACTCCTGCCTTCTTCCAGCAGCATCTGCACATCCGTACAGGGAGGCTGGGAAGCTGCTTTCACACGCTCCTCTCTCTGTTAGCAATGAGTTTACACAGATAATATTGCTTTCAGATGTATGAATCCCCTCAAGTGGCAGTTTTGAAATATCCCAAACCACAGATCCCCCACAACATTTTACATATGAATAGGACATTGTCAGCTCCCTCACACCCAGACTGCACTTCACCACACAGAAGAGTAAAATACACATTAGCACTATAAAACTTCGTCCCAATTAGCATAATCTGTATTTCCATTATAGAGCCCAGCTTTACAGCCAACTCTGGGTGAGGCACTGGGCACTCTGGATCTGTCTTTCTCTGAGGAGAAATTCTCAAAACACAAGAAAACCATTCAGCACAGTGAATGCACGAGGTCTCAGTGCTGCTTACGTTTAAGCAGTCCTACTCCCTTCATCCGTCTCCTTCCACTGCCCCCATCGTTTCAATGACTTTAATTAAAACCTTTTGATGGACTTTGTCTGCAGTGAGGAAATGCAGCCATGCCTCACACATACACAAGTGGATGAGCCAAGCACACCAACTCCACCTCCTGAAGGGACATCCCAGAGGAGAAAAGGAGTAAATGAGGAATGATCTTTCTGTGATTTTACATCCAATGAGAGCATTAAAAGGGGAACCAAAACAGGCAGCAGTGGCAAAAGACACGTATTCTAGTATCACTAACAAATAGGATGCTGGATAGATTAAACATTTTTAATTGACTGGGAGTCTTCCTCCAAACAGCATGGATTTTCTATATGCATATAAAAGCAACATGCATATACAGCATGGGGCCACAATGCAAGTAGCTTTCCTCTGCATTAACTGGGAATGAAGGAATCACACAGCACTTCAACATGTAGTTTCTAAGGCCCCAGAATACTGGATGCCTATGTGACCTCTATTGGAAATAACAGTATTTAATAATTAGCACACAAAATACTAAGCTTTGGTTTCAGAAAAATAGCCTGCCAACGGCATTGAGAAATTCTGTCAGTGTTGCAGCTGGTGAACAGTAAGTAGCTAAAATCCAGGATCTCTCTGACAGTATCATTCTGAAGGAGACAGGCAACAATACTGCTTGACAGAGCCACGGACCCAAAAAGTTCTTCCCTAGGGAACATATACTGCTCTTGCCCTTGTGATGTCTCATGCAGAGAAGGACAGAAAGAGCAGGAGAGGAAACAAAGGAAAGTGCCCTTTTCTGAAGATTTTCCTGAAATAATTCCCAACAAAGCAATAGTTCATCTTTCAGAAAGACTACTCATCTCCTTTCTAAATTTGCCAGGAACAGAAAATACACCTTGAGAAACTGACTTGATGCCAAATTTTCCTCCCCAACCACACTTTTCTGCTAAGCTGATGTAACATATCTGCACATTCCAGCCACTAGATCTTGTGGAACATCTGCCTCCTCACCTCTATGCATGTACCCTGTGATCAAGGCACCTTCTAACTTCGCTTTATTCTGTGACAAGTTTTCTGGGCACTTCATCACTCCTTCCTTTCTTCTGAACACACTCAAAGCTAACACTGCAGTGTGCTGACACCAGGGTGCCCCACATCACACAGCACCACACCAAAGGCAAGACCCACAGGATGAGCAAGTGCCACCTCCCCTCGCTGGCCCTGTCTTCCACCCCCATGTGCTCTCCTGTGTGCCAGGCAGCAGGCAGGCCAGCTGGTGAACCATCACCCTCAAACCCTTTCCAGACCTCACTTCCAGCAAAAGAGGGTCCTCTACTAAGTAAGCATTTTATTCTTCTATGCATCCACTGCTGCTAAATGACTAAAACTGGGCTGCCACCCAAGTCACTGGGTATACACAACTCTGCATTAATGATCTGCAGTTCTCTTCCTCTCCATTTACCACTGTCCTAACTTTTGCATCCTCTGTAAATTCGATCAATAAATGAGTGTGTTTCGTTCTGGATGATAAATTAGAACATTTAACAAGCATCAGCCCAAAATCTGGTCCCCCAGGGGTCTCATGGGAAATGTATCTGCTTAGTCATGATTTCCCAGTTACAGCTATTTTTACAAACTGTTCAACATTTTTAAAATCAGTACTGCATGTGCCAAACTGACATGCATTCACTCGCCAATTTAACTTTTGGGTTGTTCACTCCCATATCACCTGTACAGGACTAATCCTGACATTGTATCATTAAAAAAAAAAAAAGGGTCATCAGCTTGGAGAATTAATTTTAAAACATTTATTTCTGAAAAGATATTTAAGCTCATTGTCTGTCTTTAACCTTCCAAGGCTGCAGAGAAGGCTTCTGTGATGTATTCCAGTCTTGCTTTGCTCTCAACTCTGCATGGGTTAATTTTATCGCAAGTTCTTGAAAGCTGAAACATCGATACTGCATTTTAATTGAAAGTACTTTACACTTTCAGCTTAAAAATATAGAGCAGAATAAAAATTACAGCCTAAGTGATGCTTTCTCAAGCCACAGAGCTGAATGGCAGATTGTTCCCTCCTGATCACACTCATCTCAGATGGCTGCTGCTTTTGGGGCAATTCTTACACTTTTTTCTGAAAATTCCATTTGTCTTCATTAAATATTAATCAGCCTTTACTAAGGCTGATACCAATATGTAAAAGCTGTGTAAAATAACAAAACACAACAAATGAAAAAAATAAAAGCTGATTTGATTTCAAATTTGCAATAAGGGGTTGTCACATATTATCCCTTTCCAAGCTGAGATAAATCATCTCAGCTCCATGAACTCAAACAGATCTCTGTCCTTCTGCGTGGTTGGGAATTGCACCTGAACCGTGAAAGGTGAAAGGAAGATTCACTGAGATTGACTGCTTGAGTCCTCAGCAGGCAAAGCAGTGAAATCATTTTGTTCAGCTGGGAAGGAGACCATTTGTGTGCTTAGGTAGAGCTACTCGTGCAGGTATGATATGAGTGACTAGATAACACCCATACATGAGTGAGTATATACTTGCATTATTGATGTTGACACACCAAACCAGTGTTTAACCCACCGCCAGATACTGGTGGTTTTTGTATTTTGTAAATAATTTTCAAAAGTTGTAACATGCTGCATTATGTTCTACTGTTCAAATCCAACCATGAAATAGCAG
This sequence comes from Oreocharis arfaki, assembly GCA_013398015.1. Classification (NCBI taxonomy): domain Eukaryota; kingdom Metazoa; phylum Chordata; class Aves; order Passeriformes; family Paramythiidae; genus Oreocharis; species Oreocharis arfaki. The sequence continues at coordinate 326,338 of VZRR01012549.1, forward strand.
TTTATTTTGGTTTCTCCTTGCCATTCTTTATATTTTGCTTCTATCTATTTCATTACAGGGCTCCCAGGCTGAAAGCTTAAGTAATATTCAGAGAAAATGGCAATGTGAATTTTTCATCTAATAGTAGTCTGTTATTAAATAACCTTTTTTTTTACAGAACCCACGACTTTTCAACTACTCTATTTAATCAAGCTCGACATAATATTTTTCTGTCAAAATCTATTCTATTTTTCTGAAATCTTTATCCTCTCTTTATTCCTCTCTGACCTTTTCTGCTCTGCAGATGTTCACTTGTGTCCTACTTATCCTATGAGGAAATTAAAACTCGGGGTGGTTTGCTGTATACTCTGATCACCATGTTAAAACAATGTCACTGTTTCTCTTGCAACTATGCCACTTCCCTTCTGAGAGAGAACAACAGCCCTAAAGCATCCATCAGCTCAGCCCCAGCACCCAGGACCTCGTGCCTCACTGCAGAATGTCCCTTTAAGCTGGAGGCTCTCTCTACCTCTGTCATCTTGCCATACCAGTAATTACAGAATCATGGAATGGTTTGGGTTGGAAGGGACCGTAAAGATCCTCTAGTTCCAACTCCCCCGCCATGGGCAAGGACCCTTTCCACTAGAGCAGGTTGCTCAAAGCTCCATTCAACCTGGCCTTAAACACTTCAGGGATGGAACTTCTCTGGGCAACCTGTTCCAGTGCCTCACCACCCTCACAGTAAAGTATTTCTTCCTTATATTTAATCTGAATCTACTCTCTTTTCAGTTTAGAGCCATTACCCCTTGTCCTGTCACTCCACGCCCTCGTAAAGAGTAATAGCTTCAAGTACTGAGATTCAAATAAACTGTCTTAGGCTAAAGTTCAAGGTCTTAGAAATAATATGTGCTTGGGGATTTGATGTGAACTCTTCCATAAGCTTCCACTTGTGGCTTTCTTCAAAACATCTGATGGCACCATCCAACATTCCAAATATCTACCCCATCACATCTACAGCTAAAAACCAGTTTCCAGCTGGACAATCCAACAGCAACCATCTCTTTCCAAACCTGCTTTACTTCACAAACTCCTTGCTGGAGATAGTGCTTTGCATCAATTCTTTTTTGCATGGAAAAGGGTGGAAATGCTCCAGTTCCATTCCCACTATTTTTCATGCAAAGAAGCCTCAGAGAAGCTTCCTCATGGCCACGTGGGAGCTGAATCTTCAGGACACCTTTTGGGTGGTGCTCAGGGCTGGTGGCAGGCTGAAGCTCATCCCAATTGCTCTTCCTTAAAAACAGCTGGTGGTCAAGTCATCCCTATCCTTAAGTGAACCCCAAATAAAACAGAGTGCAGTGAGAGAAAACGGGAAGTGAAACACAAGCACAGCAAGCCCCAACCAAATAGTAAAGGTAGCTTCACTTGTTAGCTCTTTTACAGCCAAAAGACAGAGTTCAGCTATGCACACGACTAAGTTTCCAGCACCAAGGGTTTCCTAATGCTATTTGTCTAATCAAAAAGTCAACAAGCTCCATCGCTAGGACAACACTGAAGAAAGAAACCACAAGACTTTGTTTCCTTTCTCCCATGTTTTTCAAACAGCATCTGTTTGCTCACCGCAGACAAAACAAAACACAGACTTCTTCCCTCACTTTAAACTCGAGATTAAGACACTCAGATAGTCTTTAATATTGAGAAACAAGTGACCAAAACGTTTCTTCTAAACCCAAACAGCATTTTTCTTTTCCACCATCCAGACACAACATGGTCACACCAGCCACGTGGGCTCTGCAATCTACTTCCCAGAAGCTCCCTCTCAGCAGTGCCATTTCTCCTCCTCACAACACAGCTTAGGTCAGGATTAAAGGAGGGGAGGGCATGTCTGAAATACAACGGGTCTTTTACTGGCCACATCAAGTACAATACATGTGATGGCAATTATTAAAGCCAAAGAAAGATTTTTGGCTTCCCAGCAAAAAGTAGCCATTAAAAGCAGTCATCAAGGCCAGGTGCCAAGCTAAAAACACACAGGGTGATGGCCAGCCCCATCACCTGTCACTTGCTAAAATCACTGTGTCTGGGCTAACACCTCAAACAAGCACTCAAAGACATCTTGCTCCCCAAATCACACTGAGAGGAGACGAGCAGGATGAATTGCAGGCCACCCCCAATGGTCACTAACGATGCAATGTATTTCTAACAGATAAGGCATTACAGCAACCAGCATTACTGTTTGACCACAGAAGCGCAGAACACAGCAAGAGCAAACACTTTTTCCTCCCTAAACCACCCCTTTCCTCTTCCCATGGCCTTTCTCCTGAAAAAAAGCGAAGAAAGTGACAAAGTGAAAATAAGACTTAAAAAAAGCTGTGCCTATTTGGTACAAATAAAACTGAAAAATTTAAAAGCTTTAAAAAAAGGCAAGCTTCTTAAAACATATAACCATATTCTACTATCTTTCTCTTTTCACTGACGGCCATTACAGCATTACATTTGTGCACTTTCTTACCCAATTCTATAATTTGACTCCTGTCACTGCACAGGCACCAGTGGTACTGAGTTTACACAAGATTCACACCCAGAAGGTTATTAAAAATACAAATTACACAATCCAGTGCTGAACACAACAGCTTTCCTGAATTATGGCTGTTTCCTAAAATATGAGCTGGTACCACATTGCCAACTGGAGCCAAAGGCATGACCAGCCCATGTCTATCCAAACCGCTTCAAAAGAGAGCAGCAGCAAGAAGCGACTGCAAAGCAGGGACACTCAGTCTGAATTCCGAATGCAAGCACGGGTTTATTATTAGGTTGTTCTTTTGAGTTATACAACCAATGCCTTGGCTACACTGGATAAAAATAAAAGCACAGTACTTTACAGATCACCTGCCTCTCCTGACGTGAGCTGCTGCCCGTGCTCCCCAGCGAGGAGGAGCACCCACCTGGAGGGAGGCACAGAGAAGCTGTGTGGCTCCTTGCCAGGAGCCCCAACCCCTGAGCTGGGAGCAAACACCGGGTCACACAGACACCCAAGCTGGCTCCCACTGCTACTGCCCGCACTGCAGAGCCCTTCCAGGGGAAAGCAGAGAGTGATGGAGAGGTCTGAGGCAGGAAGAGCACAGCCACAAGCCAACTTCAACCACTCTGCTCTCAGCAATGGGGAGAAAAATGCCCCCCTTAGAGCAACAGTACGGGGCTGGGCCAAAATAACATACCCCAGCATGGGAAGACCCAGAATAGAGCTAACAATGTCACTAGAGCAGAAGATGCTATTAAGGTTTACATCTATTTGGATGATGTAAGCAAACTAGTCATTGGTAGACCGGATTAATTTCCAATGTGTAAAATCTGAACTCCATCATGAAGCAAACAGAAAAAACTATGACTCTTTCCAGGAATCAGCAAGAGCAGCAAATCTGTTGTCTTTCTCAGATTCAGATTTATACACCAACAGCTACTCACACCACTCGGCACCGGCTGCCTCTCACCTTCCTGCCCTCCACTATGAGTGACTTCAATGATTTTGCTCATGGCCCAAAGAATTTTCGAGTTACTAAACTGCAAAATAGCAGCTATTGAAAAACAAAAGAACACAGCTTGTGATAAAACATACCGTGCCTGGAACAGAGCATTCAAGAATAGCTTCAAAAAAAAAATACTCAGACTTCAGATTCCCTACTGGAAAAAAACACAACCTCTACATACCAACTCAGGATATTCTATGATTCTGTGATTAGTATTTGTCTCCATTTAACATTCCTAAAGAACTGCTCTTATTTATTTAGCAAGAGTTAACCAATCCAACGTGCGAAGTGCCTAATCCCATCATAATTTTCCTTCACATCATCACCATATACCTTGTGCCCTGTTCTTAAATCTGGATATGCATTTCTCAAAGGCCATGGGCAAGACTCAAGCCTTAGGCCAAAATTCTTGCCTAGCAAGCAAAGGTTCTCCACAGCTGATACCTCCCACTGGAGTTTACTTCTGGCTTCTTCTTCTGGTTCCCTCACAGTCTTCTTGTGTAACCTTGGGGGCACCACTTCAGCCCAAATTCATCAGTATACTGAAGCCATCGCTTCGCCTCATGCATGTGAGTTGAAAATCAATGCAAGTATATTGATACAGTCGTGACTTGCTGAAGGTCAGAAAACAAACTGGTGACAGAGCTGGAAATATAGCAGAGACCTCCTGATCTCAAGATCAATTCCTTTAACCTCCAGGCCACGTTTGCATGAATTAACAAGGGAAACAATTCATCTGCATGTGGTCTGAGTCATTTTAGTGATCAGGTAATGCGTCCCAGTTCTGTCATCGTTACATTTGACGGCTCTGGGCTCCAATTTCCACCCCCATGCCACTTGCCCAACAATTTCTGTCCTTGGGAAAAAGTAATCAAGTATGATAAGGATGACAATCATAATTAGCTTAAAATACAGGCCTGCTGGCATGTATTGAGAACACATTTTTATATAAAGAGCTGATGCAAAGGGAGCTAAACTAAAGCAATAGAAATTTTAGATTAATTGACTATGGATATCCAAACCCAAATTATGAGAAATCATCATCTTAGGAAGTGGTAGGAATTCCCTTTACATAAATTACTCCTTTAAATATTTAAAATCCCACTTCAGCCTCACTAGAAATTAATGTTTAATAGCTGCTCTTCTGTAACCTGACAGAAGTACTTGTAAGATGCATTTAGCCTGGGCAGCTCCATCCTGTTCTCAAAATATGGGCAAAAGAAGGGGGACAAAGACCAAATAGGGTAAGAAGCCCTCTGATTTCAGTCAGATAGATTTGCTGAGCTACCTGACACAAAATAAATCACTTGCCAGAGAAGAAAGAAAAATAGACTTGAATGCTTGAAGGTGACTCTTTGTAACAGCAACCAGTTGTGAATTATATCACATTAGCACCACTTTTGTGTTGTAGAGATTTTCTTGTTCCAATATATTTGTCCATCTTCTGCCATTTTTCACAGCTAAGCAACTACAGGTCTGTTGGAAGGACGCCAGCTGTCAGTAATTCTGAGTAATTCTGTCAAACTGACACTTCACAAATATGTAAGAGTCCACATTTCTGATGATGAATTCCTCACTGCGTGTGTGACAGGATGAATTACTGCCAGCAATACCTACACAATGACTCCATGGGTCAGTGGGCTTGCTGGAAACAGAGACAGGCAAGGTGAAAAGCACTGCCACGGGATGACAACTGCCACATTGGGGGATTTAAAGAGAAAGTTGTGATTGTTTTTTGAACTTCACTGAAACCCCAGCTATCGAAATGCAGCGAGAGCTATGACCATGCCCATTACATTGGTAATATGTGTGATAAGAATTAAGCAGAGACAAGGGATATATCTTTATCAAGGAAGCTTGAATAGCAACACTAGGTTCCTCTTCAGCCACACTGACAGAACCGCTCAGAGGACCAGTTTTAGGAAAATAAGTTTTTTAGGGTAAAACAACTCTTTTCAAGAGTTTTAATGTTGCATTTCAGCATCCACTAACTCTTAATCCTCTCGTCCACTCTACAGACTCATGTATCAGGAATGCAGATAAAGAGATTGATGTCACACTGATAAAACACAGATATCAAAGCATTATCACCATGAGCAGTATTTATCATAGTAGTGTTGGTTACACATGTGTCTACTGCATAAGCCTGCCATGGAAATTACCTCTAAAGTTGCCCTAATTCATGTTTTTTCCAGCCTCCACCAACACATGAGCTTAGCACAAGCAGTAAGCCCTGGTGGGTTTCCACTCCTTTGCCCTTCTCACTGAATTTCAGTCTGAGTTACACATTGTCTCACGAGGTGAGGAGAAAAAGACAGTGTGGGGTCAGCAAGCTGATGGATAATAAAGGTTGATTTAATCAACGCGCATGGAGCAGGGCTTGAGCAATTCATCTGTGCAAGTGCCCAACTCTTCCACCACCAGCTCCTTCCCTGAGTCTCTCCTGAACAACTCATTAAACAGAGCAACGAGGTATCACCCCGGCACGATGATTAAAGTCTCTGCATGAGCAAGCGAGGCACCCTCTGAGATCACTCGATGTGCACGTAATAGGACTCAGAGCCAACAGAGGATTCCTTCCAACTGAGGAAAGAGAAGTGATGGTGTCTGTGATTAAAAAAATTTTAAAAAGGACAAATCTTTCCCCTTGTTCTTTTTAATGATTTCCAGTGCTACCAAAAGACAAAGAGCCACATCTACAGCTGATACAAATCTCAGCAAATCCACTGACTTTGACAACACTGCATGAATCTAAAGCAACTGAGATTTTGGTTCCAAAGTCTTAACAATTACAAATAAAACAGTAACTCCCGAAATTTTGGTTCCTATTTAAAAACCCAGAGACTGTCCCTGATAAAATGGAAAACACTGACTTAGGCTTCTACTTGCCCAGGCAAAAATGTGCTTTTCTCAAACCTAACAGAAAGAACTACATGCTGCTTAAAATAACAGCAACCACTGCCTGCTGCCTCCACTCCTACAGTTACCTTTCATTACTGGAAGCAAGCAGTCATTGTGCTTAAGTTTTCTGGACAAAGCAAAACCAGAAAAAAAAGGAACAGTCATCATATAAGAACAAAATGTTTAAAACAAAACAAAAAATATTGAGCTATTTTAAGTTAAATATTAGTCACACAGATTCCATCAAAATTGTTACTGACTCATTATTACTAATATAAGATAATAATGTACTACAGACAGCAGCCAAAATGTGTCCTTTCCTAAAAGCATAACTTATGTAAGTCCATATATAATTTATTTGAAAGATGATGAAACCACAATTGCAGGGAAGACGAACCATGCAAAAAAAGATAGTGCCCTTTTTTTTGAAAATCCCACAAACTGCTGAAACATCTGATTATTTCCAAAACAGGATTCCCATAGTAAACGAAAAGCCACTGAAAATAACACAAAGACCCCCAAATAGCACTGAAAACCTGACAGAAGTAAAGCCTCACAGGGATGTGTTGTAAAATGTCTAACTACAGCTTCCCTAGATAACTCAGCCACACGTGGATGATTTAAATCATATTTTTAACAGGACAGAGCATCACGAGCAAGTGTAAATCAATAGGGCTGCACATGTACAAGTGAATGCTAAAAGCATTGGAGCAAAACCCTCTGTGCTGAGGGAGACCTTGCAGCTGCTCCAGGAAAACACTGGAGCAAGCAAATCCATGGAGCAAGGAGTGGAGCGTGGTGGGACAGTATTTGAACAGCACAGGGAAGCTGCCAGCACAGACCCCCCTGCAGAAATACCCTGACTTGGGGTTTTGGGGTGAACAAAACCAAGCTAGGTAGAGGCCAAACACAACCATATTTATGTAGATATGATTAAAGACATCCTTACCATTTAAAAGCATATATAGAAACCCTGAATCTTAGCCTAATTCCTCCCAAACTTATGCTAAGAAAAGGTAAAAACCATTAATTTAATTTTTTTAGCAGCACATTCTCCTGCAGCCTATGCAACCCAGCAGGGACATGCAGAAGGTCTAAACTGGAACTGATTACAGCTTTAAACTAAGATATATTTAAAAACATGTTCAATGGGTGGAGTTCTGCCTCCTCTCCTGATTCAGGGCATAACTAGAAAAATACTGACATTTCTTTCTTTATGTAATAAAAATAAAACAAATGACAGCACAAAAAAATGGAACTTTAAAATTACTTATCAATCTTCTAAACCTAAACCAAAAAAAAGTACCTAGATTAAAACATTTGATTTTTCTAATTTAATTTACCCTGTTAAAACCTGACACAGGTTTTAACAAGCACAAGCTGTAAAATGGAAAGATACAGAACTCTGCCCTTAGCACATGAACTGAACTTAAGAAATAGAAGTAACATCAAATACTGGATCACAGAAGATGTAAAATACTAACAAAAGAAACAGTCTCTACAGTGGTTTTATTTAAAAAAAAAAATCAACAATTATGACATTTAAAATACTGCAGTTTGCAAATCCAGATTTTAACTTCAACTGCTACAACAGGAGTCTGTGATAAAGACAGAGGGGACACAAGAGATCCCCTTCTTGACTTCCACTGCCAGAACTAAGGAAGGTCAAGGGTAGGCAGGGAAAAGAGGAGAGAGGAAAACCTACAGCTCCAGCTGGGAGCCAGGACTGTGATAACTGGTGAACAAGCCCTTAGGCAGCAAAAAGAAGGACATGAATCAAGATCCCACGCAGCAAAGGTAGGTAAGGACACTTCCCGGGAACACACAGGGATCAAAGAAAGGGCAAGTGCTCTCAGACTGGCTGGAGCACAAGCACTGAATGGAGGCAGAAGTAAAAAGAAACATGAAATAAAGCAGCTGCCATTAAGGAGGAATGACAAGACGTGTTGGGACAAAACACTGGAGGAAGCACAGGCTGGATTCACTGATGAAAAGAGGACAGGTGGCAGATACAGGCGGAGCAACGCTGCCAGAGTACAAAGCCAGAAGCAGTCTGGGAAACCCAATAGCACAGAGCAGGGCAGAGGCTACAAAGGAGAAATAAAGGAGAAAGCTTTAGCAATCAAAACGACCTTTGAAAAAAAGTTTTCTGAGAAGGAAAAAAATCAAATGGAAGATGCAGACTCACCTCATCTCCATACAATAATTCAGGGCAGGAAACCTACACAACAATATACAACGGGCAAAACTCGGAAAAGGAATATAAAATTTGCCATAGAAGATAATTAATCCATCTAAATATCTCACAGCTTGCTGTGGCCCCATTTATGTTTCTACAGAAAGTATCTAATTAAATATCTGGTGCTTGCCTGAATACAAAAGAGAAAATGACGTCGTAACACCCACCATGTTCTTCCAGTGGTGATCACATCATTACCGTAATCAACCTAAGCTTTCCATATTTGACATGGGAAGTCACTGTGAGGAACAATAGTAGACCATTTCTCTCACAATTTTAATGTCAAACAATTTCTTTTATACAATTTAATTTCACTTTGACAGAAGGAAGACAATACCTGGTCACACCGAAGAATGGAATTTTTTCCTCCTTTTAATCAAGAGATCTCTTGTCTTCTAGGATAAAAACACCCTGCACACCATGCACATACTAATTCATTACATGTTCTTGCTCATACATTCATTTATTCAAGTCTCTTTGAAAGAGATCTGCCCAGATCTCTCTCAAATCAGTCTGTGCCCGCCCTGGTCACAGACTACCCACCTCCAATAATGTTAATTAAACAACTCAAGAACCCACTTTATGCTCACACTGACCCTCTACTCTGCTTACCACAAAACTACTTCCTAGTTTCTAGCTAAATTGCCTCTTTCCTCTGTGGATATTTATTTTCCAGAACAACTTCTTTTAAAGAGAGACTTCAATTTTGAATATTCAAGTTAGTTGCAGCCTCTGGGTCAGCTTTATTTACCATTATGTTAACTTTCTCAGGCCATTCTTTGCAGACGAAAGCAATCCTTGCAGAACCTGAGCACAGCTCATACCCTTGCAGGCACTGGCACATGGCCGGGGTGCAGCCTTGCTGTAGCCAGCATGCTCGAAGAAACGTAATTTTAAAAATATGACAGTATTTTACCTATGAGAAATAACATGATAATTAAGGAAGCAGCTTCGTCTTTTCATGCTTGGACACTCACTAAAATGGAAATTGCTTTTCCAGCCTCAATGGCAGAACTACAGTGAAAACTTTTGTTTTCTCTCCCTCAATTGCCAACGATAATAGACACAGATTCTTAGTAATAAATCCTACCGAGCCACACCCAGAATTAGGTCACATCAAGACCATTTCCGCTGTAGTTTTCATAAGAAAAGTGCAAAACCAGGTTTTCAAGCCCTGCTGGACACAGAGGATTCCCCCTCCCCCATCACACTTGAGAAGCTAAGCTGCCTTTCCTTGACAGCTTCCATAGCTGGCACCTGAGTTCAGTTCTCTCCATCTTTTTATCTTCCTCCAGTCAAGCCCTTTTGTACTTCCGACCTTTCCAACACCAACCTCATCATCCACCATGAATGACACAAAGAAGGGAGACAAAGGGCTTCTGTGTGAAAACCAAAAAAACTCCAGCTGGTGTAGTTCAGCATCTCTGTGTTGCCCCCTGGTTTTTGGGAACCCTCTTTGCACGTACAGGAAGCTTTTTAGCCAAAAAGCAGAAACCACAGATCTGGAGGACTCGCACCCCGCAGGGGACCTGCTCCTATGACACGACCCATTTTTGCCCCCTTTAGCCTCTGGCCACTCAGTGCAGAGGAGAGGGAGCACTGCCCGCCCCTGCCTGATCTCTGCAGGTGGTCAGCAGGGTGCTTTCATCAGCAGAGAGCCGGGCAAACACTGATGGTCAGCTTACCGGCTGGAATTACAGCAAGGGATTCGGCGGAGTCTATTTACAGATTAAACCCTCTCCTGAACGCCAGGAAGGCTTAGCCTCTCTGTTCCACTTACATTAATAACTGACATTGTTGTGCTTTTGGGTGGAGCTCTTTGAAATACCCATCAACCATTTCCATAGGCAGGGGGAGAGGAGAGGTGGTGTACATCCTCTGGAAAGATCACCATTTTCAGAACACACAATGCATCCATTTAAAAAAATGCATACCTTCTAATGATAAATAATAACAAATGTAAACTTCCATTGGGTTTCCTCTGCTTATGTATTTAAAGGACTGTTAACCACATCCCTCCATCTTAAGGAGCTGCTTAAACTGCAGCAAATTGTTAGAAACTAATCAGTTCTACAAGATACCAATTCATTACACTGGCTAAAATACAAACACTAATCCCTGATGGCTATCTGGCAAGGATGTAAACTTCATTAACTTCATGTTTTGCTTACATCTTGCATAAAATGAAATATTTATTGTCTTGCCACTTAATACAATGTAAAGATGGTATGAGTGTATTGGAGAAAAATATAAATATTTATTACAGAACTAATCAAATGCCAAGTAAAGCCAGACTAATCACTTTTTAGGTAGCTTGTGTCTGGATTTTTTTTTTTCTCAAACAATCAAAGCAGCACTGAGGGCCTGCTAAATGGGAGGAATAACACAGGTGTTAATGTGCACGCACTCAACTTCTTTTATTTCCGATTTGCTTTGTTTTTAAAATGAGGGATACTCCACTTTTGAGGAAATGGTTAAGACCAGGCTATGACTGTGATTTGAAAGCACAGCTGCAGGACACACAGCCAGTGTTTGCTAAGGGAAAGGGAAGACATTACACAGAAAGGATTTAATTTCTCAAAAAAGGTTTTCTCATCACTTTGTACATGCTTCTGCAATTTAACCTTCGCCATCTGGTTCAAGCAATTTCCCAGGCTCTGTTAACCTTACTTTTGGGGTGAAAGGAAGCAGGAGTCATTATTGTTTACTGTGCTTACTGCGTTTCTGCAGCAGAGATTTTAATTTGGGGGGCATAAGGAAAAGTGTAAGGAAATAAATTGTTGTGTGGTCCGTGAAACAGAGTCAATCTTAGCAACCTTTCCCAATGAGACTCTGAGGCTGACTTTATCCTCTGGGTGAAATACGAAAATTGACTTTATTCCCACATGCCTGCCAATTTGGATACTGCACTTGCTGACACAAAAGCATAAAAAGAATACACTAGTTAATTAGATGAATTATAATGATTTGGAAAACCTCGCTTAGAAAGGAGGTTGAACATACTTTCACTTGAGGGATTTGCTGCTTCTCTGCAAAAACTGGCAATTTCCAAACTTTCCAAACACAGCTCTTTGCAGTTGTGAAGTGCTGCAACAGAGGCTTCAGGGATGTGAGGACATCACACAAATAACTAGAATACTCTCCTTCCTGTGACTTTGATATTTTTGCTACAACATGAAGGCTGGAATACTAAAGTCACTTTGTTCTGGCTTTTTACTGTGGTTTGATACTGGATGAATAAAATTTTAAGAGTCAATAACTCGAGATAGTTCAAATAAAAGAAAAATAAGATTTTTTTTTTTTCCCTTGGCTAAAGTACTTGTTCGAGGTGAAAGATGAGACATAAAACAAGATATCCTGAAACTATCAGTTAGAAAAGGCAGAAGAGTCACTGTTGGTTTTCTAAAACTGAACTCCTCTGCCTTACTAAGCTACATACATGTTGTAGGGCTCCAGTCTCCGTTCACAAGGGTACCTGAGGGTACCTTTTGCCAAACTGCCTGGTGCCTTTTCCTGCATGTCCCCACTAGTGCACACTGTCCCTCAGTGGCAGCATTCCTGGGTTAAGAGACAGCATTACCAGGAAAAGTAATTTTTGAGACATCCTGACCAAGCCAGGGAATTTGCAGTGCCTTGGCAATTACTCTTCATCGCCCTCCCTCAAAGCAAGTGAATGCATTTGGAGCTTCTGCATTTCAGACACTGCTGATCTGAGAAAAACGATTTACCTTCTGCCTTGTAGCAGACTGCCCAAGGCAGTCTGCTTTCTGACCAGTGCAGGCATATCAGAGAATGCATCTGGCACACTGGCCAGCTGTTTACTCTTACTGCTTGTTTTGAGGGAGAGGGTAATTTTTGACAGATCAGGGCAGTTATAAAAAAACTTCAGTCTGCAAAGATGGCAATTGCTAGGTGGTATTTTTTTTTCCAGAAAAAGAGAAGGAAGTCACCCTTTACCTGGGTTTTTAAATGTCTTGTATAGACAGTGTCAGGAAAAGATTGGTTAACACATTGTGGAAGCCACTTTCCCCAAAGCAAGAAAGCCTCCTTTGACATAATTTACCACATACAGTGCCTTGCTGTGATGTTGAATGATAGCAACTGATGGCATGCTTGCACTGCACAGCAGACAGATACATAATGCTCCTTTCCTCAAATGTAAATAACACATTTCTTCTCCTTTCTCACCAGCTATTGCTGCCCTGGCAAAGCAGCCCCTGGATAACAAAGCTTCCTCATATGTGCCCACCTGACTGCTTCAGCTCTGTCTCTCAGACAACGGGTGGTGCTGCTCAGGCTTTTATTTCATCACTCATCTGTCACCCATTTTGTGGCTTGGCAAGTATGATTGGTCTCTCAGGTAGGTTCAGAGCCATGTTTTCATAAAATGCTGCACAGGCATATAGCGCGCGACAGATAAGGAATTACCTTGCCAAACACCGATCGCAAAAGAGATTTAGATTCCCTCAAAACATCCTTTATAGCTACCTTGCAGCTTGGCATCAGCAAATCTCAACAACTGGCACACTCTGCTTTCTCAAGTATAAACTAATTTTTTCTAGAAAGAAAAGGCACTTCTTAAAATTTATAATTAATCTGTACTCTTGAAAGAAGTTTGCTCTGCTGCTGCCTTTGTCAGGGAGCAAAGTTACCCAGCAGCTGTCTCAAAAGAGGCTTCTTACAGCTCCTAACGGGCACAGAGCAGGAGTTGTTACAGCTGAAAAGGATGGGTAAATCTACAGAGGGTGTTCCATAGGACATCACGGAATTTGCTATGTAAACCAAAAAGCGTATTTCTTCAACACCACAAAAATAAGGAAACTGATAATTTGCAAGACCCACTTTAGATAATTGAGTGCTCATTCAACATATTCCAGTAGTGTTTTGGTGTGTGTGTTGTCTTGGTTTTGTTCAAAATGTACATGTTTTATAGTCTTAAATACGCCCATATTTTTTTTACATTAGGAGTACTATGGAAATAAACACAACGTTAAACAAAATTGTCAGCAGATTTTTCTCCTTTTTCTTCCAATATGGCAAAATAACAAATATCTTCATTATCACAGCCATATTCCTGTGACAAGTCTTTCCAGTTTCTCTGCATTAGTTTCTCCAGACGTTTTTCATCCCTCTTTCTAGAAATGTGGAATTATTAAGAAATTTTCACATCACCTTTCTGTGTTGCCTAAAAGCCTGTCCTATCAAATCTAGCTCTTGCAAATCTTGAAGGAAATGCCCAAATCCATTCCTTCTACATAAAACATTGGCAAATACCTCACGTACACAACGTAGTAAAATAATTTTGATCGCTGAAATACTTCACTAAGTGCTGCTGCAGGAGGGAATGGAACATTTCTCTGTGCCAGAAGCTCACCTTGTTACCTCCACCAAGAGCTGCCACTCACGCTGCACTGTGACCTCACAAATCCACCTGCAGCTGCCTGAAGTTGCACTTCCTCATTAAACAACCCACAGACTTCAGAAGGGTATTTTTCACAATGCTAATTAGTATAAGCATATCTGTAAAACTTGGTCTGCGTCACCAAATTCCTCGCTAACACCGGCCCAGACATCATCGTCATCTTCTCTAAAGCCACCAAAAGGCCTTGCTCCTCCCTGTGGATGTAAATGCTCTTCCCATTTCATTACTAATAAATGCATCCTGTTCCCCTCGTGCCTTTGCCCCCCTGCAATCCAAAACACTGCAGCTAGATAACACACAGCTCAGCCTGAGCCACCTACCTCTGTGCTCCACGACAGCGAGGCCACAAAGATGGCAAAGAAGATTTCAGTTGATAAAGGGCTCTCAGCAGATAAGGCAGAAAGACATCATTTTATTCTGACTGAATGGTCTCTGCCATTAAATAGACTGTCTACATCCACGAGTGCTGAGACACACTTATATCAGTGTAATCAAGCCACCCAGACTGATTTTTCTCTGTGCTTTTCTCTCCTGTATTTCTGTTCAGAGTTATTGTGAATCTTGTACCTGGGTTATTTACACCTTTCCTTAGCCACTTCCCCCTGTAGTATCTTGGCTGAAAGGCAGAGTAGCATAGGATAAATGTCCCATACAAGGGTGACAGAGGACACCCTAAGCACCACGGCATTTACAATGTCCTACTCAAGGGTTCAACAGGAAAAAAAGGACCATAGGACAGCACTAGGAAGGAAAACCAGCTAGTTTGAAGGAAAATGCTTGTTTCTGAGACTAGTGAGAGACAAGGTAGGGAAGACTCACATCAGCAAGGAGCCCCAGGCAATTATGCTCTCAAGATCACAGTGATAAACAGCCTATAAAACGGTACCCTGAACTGTCACCTACAAGTGATCAGGCAGTCACTGCAGTTTTCCCCACTAGACGGACATGAACTTTATAAACAGAGAGAGATCTTTAGTACATATACCTCTAATCCAATTTATCCTCACTGGCTTTCTGAGACCATTCTCTCTCTACAACATCCCAAGCAACTCCTTTGGTTCCACCAGCATCTCAGTAGAATGTTTGAAAGAAAAATTGTAATTTCCAGAGAAAGCAGATTAAAGGCAATAAACCCTGTGCCTATCTTTGCACTTTCGGGGCCCAGTGATGCTTGTGCTTGTTCACTCAGACAAGCAGCAAAAACACAGCCTTAAGCTCTTAAGTGGCTGTCAAGGATGATGCCTCCCTGGCACTTCTTTAAGTTTATGCTGTGGTGTTACACAAGCCCTACAGCGACTGAAGGGATTCTACGTGAAGAGGCTTCAGTAACATTAACGTTCAGAAAAATACCACGAGTTTTAATGCACCTGTATCTGCACCCAATGGCATGTCAACACCAACGTGAGACAAAATATTAGGTTTGGTAAAAGCAAGTTGGAGAGATCTTAGAGGATTCCATTGTCAGCAAAACTTCATTGGATAGTCCTTTCTGAATGGTCTACATCTGGAAGTAAAGCACAGATCTGTCTTTAAAAGGTAAGGCTGGCCCATGAGCTGTTCCAGTCGTGGCAGAGAGCAGCTGCAACCAGGCAGGCAACACCGGGACTGAGCCAGGCCATGTTCTCCACACCCATGCCTGGCTCAGACTGCATCCCCAGGCACACTGCACTGGTTTCCACTAGGACAGAGTTTATTTACTTCACAGTGGCTATGTTTTGGATTTGTGTTGAAAACACTGATAATAACAATGGGATGTTTTCATTCTTGCTGAGCAGTGCTTACACAGAGTCAAGGCCTTTTGTGGCTCCCACCCCACCCTGCCAGTGTGTAGGCTGGGGTTCACCAGAAGCTGGGAGGGGGCACAGTCAGGACAGATGCCCTGTTGGAGCCCTGCTTCACTTGGTGGGCTTTAAATCCAAGAGGCTTTGTGGCCACATGACTTTACCATGCAGGGGGTGAAATCAAAAGGAAAAGGTTTTTCACCCAGAGGGTGGTACAGGCTTCCCAGGGAAGTGGTCACATCACTAAGCCTGTCTGAGTTCAAGAGGCATTTTGACAACACTCTCAGGCACGTGGTGTGACTCCTGGGGTGTCCTGTGCAGGGTCAGGAGTTGGACTTGATGATCCTGATGGGTCTCTTCTAACTCAGCATATCCTCTGATCAAGGTAAGAGGTACAATCTGAACAGGGTTATGAAGTATCAGACTTTCAACATCCATGTAATCTGGATCCTTAAAAACAGTACCTTGGCTTTGTTTTCAAAGAACACAAAACTTACAGCAGAAAAAACAGCAAAACAATTTTAACTGCAAAGAAAACCCTTGACGTGGAGGGGTACCACACAGATGGTTTCTGCTTCAGTCTGCCCATCATGTTTTCTCACCACATGGATTTGCTACCTATCCTCACCTCTGCATTGCTATAACCGAGGGTGAGGTTCTCCAAAACCAGAGAACTATGGAACTAGAAATGAAGAGATATTGCTGTTGAACATTGTGGAACATCATCCAGCCCCAGCTCCCATTTGGTGTCTCCCCCACGTGAGCCCTGTCAGGCTGGCAAGAAGGGACAGCCACAAGGAGAGATGCCCATGGCAAGGCCCTCCCTGCCTGCTCCTGCCACACTGCAGCTCCCCACTGCAGATGTGGGACATGCAGCCTCAGCTCAGACTTGAGCCATGCAGGGGCCTCCCCTCCATGGTTTTGGCCCCGTCTGAACATCTGTAATTAGCCAGCAGACAGCACTCAAGAATCTGTCACAGTTCCTGGGACCTCCAAATCCAACAAACCCATGGCAGATTGCACAGGACTAGGTTGGAAAAGCTTTACCTTGCCAGTTAATGGGGAACATGTGTACAACTCTGTATGCAATCTTTGGAAACGCAATACTCAGAAACCACCCTGTCAAGATAACGTTGAAGAAAAACAAAATCACTGTTGTTACAATCCAGTTTTCATCTCAGCCAATCTACCCTCCAAGCCTCTTGTTCTCCAGGCAGTATTTTATTATACAGTGCACAAAGGGGAAGAAAAAAAAATGTAAACAAAAGAAAAGAAGAGTGACCTCTTAGGTCACAAATTCATTCCACATTTCTCTTACTCTGCAACACGTGACTGCTCTGTGTGCACGTCCCTCATGGCTTTCACTGCACGCCCATTGCTCCAAAGAGCTGAATGGCAATAGGGAAAAGAGAAAGGGAGAAGTTTTCTATTCCAGCTGCTGCTGCTGCCAGAAATTGAGCTATGAACCCACCCGAAGAACTAGAGCACACAGAAGGGCAGAGTGCAGTATGTTACACATATTCTGGTTTTGGCTCAGCAGCCCAGAAATGCCTCCTGCACACAGCAACAATCAAACTTGTCTTTCTGGACCAAAATTATTAAGTAAAGGAACAACAAAACACAGTTTTTGGTTAAAACACCACTGAAAAACTCTTTGTAGGGTGAACTTGGTTTAAATATTATTCTCCCAAAGATTTGGCTACTGCACCAGAATAAATATTCTCAAGGGGACCTTTTCTTCTGAGCAGCTCTCCAGTCTCTGTGAACACAGGAGCTATTCCAGTACACCATGTCTGTCTAGGAAATTTATAATAATTTGGGTGAGTTTTGAAAAGGTCTAGAAGACTCAGAAGAATATCTCCAATTATTTTTCAAGAGGGCTCACACACTGAAGTCACTAAAGACCTAACTTTAAGAAAAAGCTAATAGATATATTATTAAGAGGTGCCTGAGGTTAAACATTTTAAATTAACTGGATATAATGTGGACCATAAATCAGTTGCGTGAGCTTAATATAGACTAATTAAAAGCTAAAACTTCAACACATGAAAGAAATATACAATGGAATTAAACTAATAAAAGTTTCTCAACTTAAAATTCACTGCTGTATACACTGCAGATCCTACACATCAACAGGCCTAAGATAGTAGATGTACTAAACTTTTAAGCAGATGATCAGGAACATGCACCTTTGTTAGAAAAGAATATATTTAAAGGCTGTCATTTTTAATTTCTTCCTCCATCTTCATGGCACCATTACAAAAAAAATACAACCATTTAAACAATTAAATGCAAAATTTCAGGCACATTTTTTGCCTATTTTTTTTTTTTTTAATAAATAGTAGATCCAAAAGGTGAGATTAAAGTTCTACTAAATGTCAGGTCAGACACAGTGTAACCATAGTGCATTATCCTGAGAAAGGTTACTTGAAAGTGTTAGCAGTGGAACAGATTTTGCTGCTGTTAAAGGTCACACACATTTTTTCTAATAGTTTCGACTGGAATAAGATAGGGCCATTTTGGTAACTGCTCTGCAACAGCAAAATGGATAGAACTGTGCACTGAATAAACAGTAAAAGCACAGGAACAGTTGGGTATTCTTATCTAACTGGGCTATCATTTTGTGTATACACCGATATCATGTATTTACACAGCTAGCAAATTATACCTGTAATGGTTACAAAGCTACAAGGATTAGTCACCAAAATCAATTCTATCGCTACAAATCTCAATAAATATTAATGTCCCACACGAAACTACTTTATCTGCCACAGGGAATCAAAGTCATTTCAACTTCACAGAACGCTTGTTTATTCCTAAAATTTCCATTACTATTACCTTGGCCTGTTTATAAAAGGAATTAGTGCAGTTCCACAAAATTGATAGTGTAAATCATCCAAGTGCCATCAAAGGACAGTGTGCTTCCCCTCTGATTTTATAATGTCCTTCTTTTGATGGGTAGCACAACATTACAGTTTAATCTTGCAAAGGCAAATTCTGCATCAGCTGTGGCAGGGCAGGAGACTGATTTCCAGGTATTTGTTTCAGTAACTTCAACCAGAAGCTCCGGCACAGAACCAGGGACCTGCTTTGCTGGAGAACATCCCCCACTGAGGTAGGACCTCTCAGGAAAGCATCCCAGTGCACACCCTCCGTGTCCTCCGGGGTTCTGAAGCACTTCTCAGCTCCATGGAAAGCAGCTGATGTAGGGGAAGATGAAAGTTGAGCCCTTCCAAGGCAGAGTGGCAGCTGTCACTCACCACTTTTGAGGAGGAACATGTGCTCAACCCTGAGGACCTGGGCAACCCAGCTCTCGTTAAGGAACACACAGCAGAACTGCAGTTCCAACTCGCATTGAAGCCACAGTGACAAGGTCACTCGTCCTCCAGCCTTGTGATACAAACCTCCCAAGACACTTGCTAATTAATACTGAGACTCCTGGAAATGGAGAATAAATTAAAAAGATGTGGCACAAATGTATTCTCCATCTGTGACTCTGACCACAACTCACTCCACAGAAGCTGGAAGTTTTTCCATGTGATTTTAATGAATAACCTGGTTGCTCTCAGCTTTACAGTGATCTCATACCTAAAAACATTTCAAACAGACAACTCAGAGTCTTTCTCCTTTAGTGTCAAATATAACAGAAGTAGCCAAGAACCCACAAGATTTGCAAACCCATAAAATCGCATTTGGCTTTCAGCTATGGAACAAAAATAGAACCAAATCACAGAGGTCTTATATAGTCCCTGGAAGCTTCAATCAAGAAGCAAACACGGGCTGCAGCCTTTGCCCAGTTTTTCACAGATCTCTGTTTCCAGCAAAAGTAAAATGGGTTGATGGTTATTGAGTTTGATCTTCTACGTAAAACAAGCCTCCACGTTCACTACAGCTGTCTTTGCTCAACAACTTTCATCTAACATGGATCATATTGTATAGAATCCCGTCCAATTTAAATAAACACTGCGAGCAACTGAGGATTTATCACATCGTTGATAATCAGTTCCATTGCTTCACTGCATTCACTGTTAAAAATATCCTTTTTTCTCCTCTTGACTGAGTTTTGGTGACTAACATGGAACCACAGGAAGTAAAGAATCCCCCCAGGAACCGAGATGTTCTCCTTGTGGAGGCAGTTATATACCCTAAGATCCAATGTTTTCTTTTTTATGAAGAAGCCAATATGTTTAGTTTAAGTTCTCATTATACAAACATGTTTTCCTAAATTCTCTGGAGTTAATTCCCCATACAGAGTGGTCTGAGAATCTTGTTCTTAATTAAACAATGCTTCTCTTGTACTTTGCATGCTTTCCTAATTATCTTTTTCCCCTTTTTTTTTTTTAAGATGAATTGTTTTGATGTGTGAAGCAAAGCCAATGATACAGTCAGAACATTTCATATAAGCTCTCCACTTTCCCATGCTTTGAGCATCAATACTGGTATATGGTTTTGAAAATTTTTTTCCAGACAAGAAAGAAATAATTAAAAAAAAAAGAAAAAAAGACAGTCTCAGGATAAAAGTAAGACTGTTAATTAGTAAATATGAAAGTTAATTGGTTAATTAGCTAACTAGTAAAATATGAAAGTAGATTACTTTTTTGTGACCAATTTTCTGACAGTGACAGTTACAACAAAGCAATCCTTTCATCACCAGCAGTTATTTATTACCTGTAAGAAGCAACAAAGGAACCCACTCTCCTTCAGAGACATGCAGCTCCCAAAATAAAAGTAGCATAAACTCCACCTGGTGCTGCAGCCAGTAGGTGGGGACACGCCAGGGTCTTTCTGATGGCAGTGCTCATACCTTGAGAAACATTGCTAGGAGCTTTCCCAGTGACTGACAGCTCCTACAAATAAGACATAACCTGGGACATGGACCACAGTGACCATCTAACCTGCCTGCCCACACAGCACTGGCCCCACACAGGGATCCTCCCCTGAGTTCATTAACTTGGGCCCAATCTCTGTCAGATGGCAAAACCTCAAAAACCACCAAAAGACAGGAAGTTTCACACATAGTGTGCTTTTCTTCCCAGCTCCCTCCTTAAAAGGATCTTCTGATGGTCTGATTTCTTTACAGGGAAGGCTGCCCATCCCTCAGCTCTGTACGACCAGGGGATACCACAATCTCTGCATAATCCACAGAGCAACAAATGTTCTAAGTGGATTTTCCCCTCTTCATTCATTGCACACAAGTGCTCCTGTCGCTTCACATTAAACTGTTTAGTTTCCTTCTGCTGTCTGAGTTTGGACATGTCCATACCCAGTTTTTGATTAGTGGCTGTGAAGTACCTCCCTGGCCAAGGAATCTGGCTGATGCCCACCATTGTGCCCACAAAACTTGGAAACAAAACAAATGTTTGCAGAGGAACAGAAGCATTTCATCACTACTAAAAAAGAAAAAAGGGCCTAAGTGCACAAATGCGCAAGTCTCAAGTGTCACTTGTAACATCATAAGATGATTTGGGGGGGTTGGAAGGACCTTTAAGGGTAATCTAGTCCAACTTCCCTACAATGACAAGGGACGTCTTAAGCCAGATCAGGAGCCTCACAGCTCTGTCTAACCTGACTTGAATGTTTCCAGAGATGGGCATCCACCACCTCTCCAAGCAACCTGTGCCAGTGTTTCATCACCCACATTGCAAAAAACTTCTTCCTTGCATCTAATCTAAATCAAACTTTTTTGAGTTTAAAACCATTATCCCTTGTCCAATCACAACTGGCCCTGCTGAAAAGCTTGTCCCCATCTTTCTTGTTAGTCCTCACCCACTCTACAGACCACGGCTCAGCTACAGATCCCATAAAAGCTCATGCAGAAATACGAGTGGTAACTGCAGAAGGATCAAATCCTCTCCAGCTTTGCTTCGTATGGTGACAGCAACAACAGCAAAAACTCTGTGAATATTTTAAAAACCTGTCAAATCACTGCAGTGCAATACATACAGATATCTGCTGTACACTACAGGACTTCCTTACCAGCTAGCACTTCCAGCATATTTTTTTTTTCACTTTGTAAAGCAGAAGCAGCCTAATTTTGAAGACCACTGGGTCTCTGCTGCTCCTACTGATAATGACAGCAATAACTCCCCAGCAGCGATGGGGAAGGAAGCCCTATCACCAGAACACACTGAACTACTTTGCCAGCAGGTGCCTAACTTAATGTGATTTTATGTGGATCTGGACCTGAACAATATGGAACAACTTTCTGAATTAAAAAACCGGTAAAAAAATAGCAGTGTGGTTGGGGTTTTTTTCCAAGAATGGTTTTCATAATGTTCATGGAAACTGAATGAACAAAAAGATATTGTAAAACCCTATACAGACTAACCTTTCATCTTAAAACTATCTTTGGAACTTCACATCTATGTATATCAGACAGGATGGGGCAGGGGTTTTTTGCCTTTTCTTCTTTTCTTTTAAGGCCTGACACTGAAGAGTGTTCAAGCAGGATTTATTGTCCAGGGCAAAGACAGGCCCTATCTTGCAGCCCTTGCTGCAAATTCCACTAGAGAGAACAGAAGCTGGGAAGACAAGGAGTCAAATTTAACTTCATATTTTTGTTTTCTGAGGGCTGCACCCTTTTCTAGGCTCCAATTCTGCAAGCATTTAAATGGATCCTTATTTTCAGTCATAGCAACCATCTCACTACAAGCAATAGAAAGTATATAAGGCTAACAAGCAGGGGGTTTTACTTGCTTGGGGGTTTTTTGAGACACTGATGTGTTGTTTTTTAACTCAATTTCCATGTTTTCATTCTTACCTTTACTAAGGACTGAGACATACAATTACTGAAATTGATACAGGCATTCTTTATCCCACACCTGCTCTTGGACAGGCACTTCTAAACCAGTTTGAGTGTTGAGGCGATTGGGACTACTGGAGATTTATACAGGAACTCAGGAGGGCATATTCTGCCCCTAAGCAAAGTGAGCAGAAACCTGAACTCCTGCAGCTTGCTGCTGGGTTGAGAATTAATAAACACACAGCTACCAAAAAGAAACTATCTTCTCCTGCTCCCCCACATTTAGTCCGCAGGACAATTCTTTTCCTCCTTGGCAGCCACATCACCGGGGAGAAAAAGAACCTTTTAGTTTCAGTCCTATAGCTAAAGTTAGGGTGAGCACTTAATGAAAAGCCATTTGTTCAAATGTGGGCAGGAACTTTTTTTTAATGATCTCAAAAGAATGTTAAAATTTTGTGGCTAAACTGTCTAGACCAGATTTGAGCTGTAAAATATTCCATTTATTAGGGAAAATGCAAGCAAGTCCACTCTCAAAAAGGATACTCTCCCAAACTGCAGGCACAAGAAAATAATTGTCAGTTTATGTTAGTTTTCACTTCTTCTATTTGTCCATTCCCTTAGACCATCTGTACAGCATCTTGCCTGTTCCACACCAGATTTGCTATTGAAAGCCTGATCATAAATGACATCAGCTCAAATGAACTGAAGTTTCATCCCTATTTCTGGCTCTCTCCCCAGATGCCTTGTTCCTAAACAAGAATGTACTCAGCTATGGTATCTTCCAGGGACCTCACCAGTCTTTAGAAAAGACTCCAGGTATGGTACTGCTATTGCCTCTTGGTGCTGGGCATGTTATCACACGATTTTTCCTTCTCCAAAAACCTAACAAAATCAGTTGTGCAGGGAATTACAAAATCAGATATTAGGTTTCGGATGACACATGGTTCTTTCCTCCCTGCGTACACCCAGCCTGGACTCAAAGCCCAAGGTCTTAGAGCCTTCAGACACACAGAGGATACTTGCAAAAGAGTCAGCAGCATCAGGGAAAACAATTCAGTGCTCCAAGTCTCTGACTAGTAGTTTGCATTGAAGCAGTCTCAGGATTTTCGTCTCAAAGATCAAAGCTTCCTGTGGGACAGAAATTTCCAGTTCTTACCAACTCTGAAGATAGGCATTGGAAAAAAAAAAAAACAACCAAACTTCTAAGCTATAAGCTTCTTCTGCACCAACCATAAGACCACATTTCTGTGCAGACATAGCCCTAGCAATGCATGTTTCAATTCCTGTTAACTTTAGAGCAACTTTGAACCAAACATGGCATAGGAATCTCCAAGTCATCTAGTTCCTGGAATTCTTGGGAACACAAGCAGCAGAGGAGACTACCAGTGTTCCCTACAAGGAAAAGGCTGCCACGTGTCTTAGCCCTCATTATAAAGCAGAAATTCAACATTGCACAGAGGGAAGATGAAAGAAGGATGTTAAGAGGCAGTGCTCCTAGCACAAAATCCATAGCTGCACCAGCAAGTCTCCCCATGACAGTGCTGGTGTCGGGTAAGTGCATTCTGCTGTTCCAAGAGGCTTTTTATACATCTGAACAGAAGGGACAAGGAGGTTATTTCTCCAATGGTGTACCAGGATTTGACTACAAACAGAGTAGTCCTGAGTTAGAAACTGTACCAGTTAAGGTCTTAGACTCCATGTGACAGAGAATTAAAGTACACACCTGCTTGCACGCATCAGCATCAAGTGCTGTTGAGTGTAGACCTTCCACGTGCTATTCTTGGATGCTGGTGACTATAAGGACCTGCCAAAGAACGTCTATTGTTCAGTACCCTTGCAGGGCTGCTCGGATAACAGATGTCTTGCCATAAGTAGCAGCGATGTCTTTGAAACAGAAAATACCCTCACAGAGATCAGCAGCTTTCCAAGTTCCTTAAATTACTTCTAAATGTATTTATACACAGTACAGCAGATTTTTTTCTTTTTAATTAAGATATCCATCTGAGCCTTGCAGGAGATGTCAGTGCTGTATGCTAGCAGTACAAAACCTGAAGCGTGACAAATAATTGTCATTAAAGCATAAAGGTCAGGGCAATCCCAAGCACAAATGCAGGCTGGTTGGAAAATGGATCGAGAGCAGCCCTGTGAAGCACTTGGGGGTGTCAGTGGATGAGTAGCTCAACATGAGCTGCAACATGCACTTACAGCAGGAAAGCCAAAGACGTCCTGGGGTGCACCAAAAGCAGCATGGACAGCAGGGTGAAAGGGGGCATTCTCCCTCTTTCTGCTCTGGTGAGACCCCACCTGCAGTGCTGCATCCATTTCTGGGGCCCCCAGAAAAAGGAGGACATGGATGTGTTGGAACATATCCAGAGGAGGGCCATGAAGATGGTCAGAGTGCTGGAGCACGTTTGCTATGAAGACAGGCTAAGAGAGCTAGGGTTGCTCAGCCAGGAGAGCAGAACGTTCCAGGGAGAACTTACAGCACTTTCCAGTACCTAAAGGGGGCCTGCAAGCAAGCTTGTCCTTTTACAAGGACATGTAGTCATGGGACAAGGGGCAATGGCTTTAAACTGAAGGAGAGTGAGTTTAGATTAGATTTTAGGAAGAAATTCTGCCCTTTCATTTGTCTTCTCTCCAGCTTCCTCCTGTTACACACCTGTGGCCGGGTTAACTAAATACAGTCCTTCCACTCCCTCTTCCTCCCAGCCACCAGGGATTCAGACTGCAGCAGCCTCAGATAAATCTTGGATCTGCCTCATAGGCAGATGACTGGATCCTGCCTCCACCCCCAGCTTCCCTCCTCCCGGAGGCAGCTGCTCTCACAGTGACAGGCCTGCTGCCACTGCCCTGGGGCTGCAGATGAGCTCAGGTGGTGGCAGGAGCCCCTGCACAGCCCAGATGCTCCTCATGCCACATCTGCCAGGGAGTCACAGAAACCAGCCATGCAGAGCCAGGAATCTGGAAGGCAACTCAAGCTTCCCGCCCCATGGACCATGAGGAAGTGCTGCAAGCCTCACTTCTGCAAAAGAAATGATACAACATGGTTTGGTCTTAGATGTAACATCATTTTCCCCCTTCCTCCATCTACACCATAAGCAGAGACTGTGAAATGAAAATTAAATTGTGAACCAACATCTCGAAGCACCTCTGCCAGTTGTTATCACAGGATTGCTTGCACTGGAGGCAGCATAAAGGACACAGCACAGCAGACACGCACTTTGGCCTCCTTCTGGGCTAAGCAGCAACTGAAGAACAAAGCCCAATGTACACACACAAAAACCAGATACCATGCAAATTCTAGATTTATCATTAACTAAGATTTAATCTTCTGCTTCTACCCTACATGTTCATGTGTCTCTCATGGGGCTGATTGGAAAGAAATGCCCAAAACAAATACACCAATACTTTCATACTCTGAGGGTCTGCAAGAGAGATGCAGTGATTAGAAAAAAATTAGTAATTTTTTTATTTCAGTACCTGGTGAGTGTATGCTTTTCCTCAACAATTACAACACACACACATGAACCAGGATGTCTAAGGATTATCCTCAGCTTTTTACCACTGATGCTATCTGAAAGGACCATGCTGCTTTGCTGCTCTTCAGCTCTCCTGGCTCATTGCAACAAGACAGTAAATGCTACTTCTCAAGATCAGAATATGTTAACATGTTCTGAAATCCCTTAGGCCCATTTAAAAGAAGAAAAGTGTCAAGAAGCAGAAGTTGGGACAGTTGCTTAAGATTTACAAAAGAACCTCATTGAGTTAAGGTTCCATGAATAATGGAATTTTTCGGTGATTTAGTCCCTATTTAGCCACCAACATCAAATCTGAACATTTGGAAGAGAGAAGGAAGAAAAACAGAAGAGAATCTCAAATCCTGGTGCTGAAATCCTGAAATAAAGAATGAATGCCTAAACCCTTCTTGTAAAATGTTTCCTTCATATGCCACATTTCCATACTTGCTACTTGGGAGAGGTTCTTTAGATTAACTCTAAGAAATCTCTGACAATCATCCACTAGAAGAGAGATGAGTATCTTGAATCGTCTTCTTGCAAGTTAAAGAGAGTCTCTAGTCTCATGTGTCTGAACAACATTTTAAATCAAATTTACAAGAACTGTCTCAGAAACAAGTAACATCTCACACTAATGTAGGTTTAACAAATTCAGAGTCAACAAAAACTTCTTTATATAAATTTTGTGGGCTGAAGGCTGTTAGCAACTTCCTAAAAAGTTTTGGAAAAGAAAGAAAGTTTTAATGTAAGAAAATTCAAAACTTAAACCAGCAGATTCTGTGACGACTACTCTAATAAACTGTGCACTTAGAAAAGTGTCAATAAGTCAACGACACAGTGTGAACCTCAAATAAATCAGCTATTGATTTCAAGACAATTCAATTTAGGCAAAGCAAACAAAAAAAACCTACTGCAACTGAAAGTCATCTATCTTTATTCCACAGCCACTTGGACTTTTGAAGGTCACGTATGTGTGGAGGAGAAGTGCTGTTCAGGTTACAAAGGAGCTGAAGAACAGTTTGAGGCACTTTAGTCTAAATACTAAAGCCCTACAATGCAATGTCAGGCCAGGAAAAGTGTCATCTTGACAAAATACTGTTATGGTTCAGACAGACTTTTGTTTCAGTTCCTGATCAAAACACATCATCCCTCACAACCCGGATCCAGCCTTCTTACAATTCCTCACAACAGTGGTTTTTATGAAACAGAAAAGTCTGGATCTGCTGTCTTGACTAGCTAAAGAGAGCCTGGACAGCACCTGTCTTATTTATTCTTGTTTAAAATACTCTCTATTCTTCTGTAAAATATTTAGGGTATGTTGTTCTGCCTCACAAAACGCCTCCCCAGACAGAAGCAAGACAAGATTTCCCTCACGCTCCTTGTGCTCAGATGTAGAAGTACCCTGATGATTTCATGAGTGGCCCTGGAAAACAAGACTCAGCATTAAACGCTCTGAGTGGAACAGAGCTGCCCACACCACTCCTCCTCCCCTGTGACACGAGTGTCTGGGTGTAAAGCTGGGAAACCAGACGTGGCTGCATCTTCCCTGAGCCCCAGCCAGACCCGCCCTACAGCCCTGCCCCTGGCAACGCTAGTATGAAACACTATCCTGTAGTTTAAAAGAAAGATTATCAAGAGCAATGCCATTCCAGAGTCACTAGGAAAAACGTGAATTACAGCAACAGCAAGCAAGAAGAAGCCTGAGAAATTATGTTTACATCCATCATCACACACACAACCTGCAAGCCCCAGTGATGCACATAGAGCCTGGGGCACAGCCCTACCAAGCTGCTATCGACATGCCAGGTGCCAGTCAATGTGACCTTTTCCACATTTAAGCACATGCACACTTAGAATTTCAGTGGAGTGAGTTTCTGTCATTCACTGTTGCCTCCATGTAAGTATTAAATAAAAAAGAATTTAGTAAGCTGTAAGTGGGAGGGGCTAATAATACATGCAGAGTCAGCAGGAATAGCAGAAGATTTTATTTTAGAGCTATCTGAAAGAAACAGATTTATTGTGAAAGAACTGAACTCTTAGCATCCACCTCCTACAAAATTATTCATCTATTTCTGCTCAAAAGCTAAACTACTTTAACTGGTCTGTGGAATAGTAGTGGCTCCTGTCAGCTGCCTGCTCCCATCCCATCCTCTCAGCTCCCTGGCCAGGCTACGGATCCAGCACCTGCAATGGGCTCGTGAGGCACAGCCTTTCCAGGAGAGAGGGTGGCCACCTATGGGCATGCAGTACACAGGAACCAGGGAGCTCATGTCAGAGGGAGATGCAAAAGGGCTGCATTCCTGCTCTTCCAGAGAGACAGCTGTGGTGCAGTTCTGAAAGTTTCAGATAATAGGCAAAAATATACATGAAAATTGAATTTAAAATCAGGAGAGAAAACTTCTATGAAGATACAGGACAGCATTACTTGGTTTGACACAAAATTTGACTTCATTAGCCCTACTAGAGGCCTCTATGTAAATGCACAGTAAGACACTGGTGAATCAGGTCCTCAGTGTACACCTGTTACACGAGAATACAACATTTGAGCATGAAGGGGAGGAGGCTGCAGCTGCAATGTCACACTGAAAAAACAGTGGAGGCAGATCTGGATAAATGAAGTAGAGGACTAGCATAGGAGCTCCTATGAGAAAAGTCTTGTCCTCTAACTAAAACAACTAAGTAAACAGAAAAGAACTGACACAGGAAGAGGCTCTTCTGACCATTAGAGATACAGAAAAAGAAATCCACTTCTACTGGCATACTGCATAGGAGAAACAACAAATTTGACTGAAATACCCCGAGAGGTGTGATGGCTGAGGGTATACAGGACCAGAGATGAATCAGGGGAGATGTATTCACTGTCTGACTCTGCCTTGAACCCAATACAATCGTGAACAAGCTACTTAGTTTCTGTGTTAGGGCATCCTTCCCAATCCCAACAGCTGAAACAATACACATTTTGACTCAATCCTTGCCCCAAGCCACATGAGCATGCATTTCCTAGGATACCAAGGCTCCTGTAAAAAATACTTCTAAATGTATATCTGCCTTTTACTGATACAAAGTGGTATCTATGGTCTGACTGTCACTTTGCATTCCCATTAGAAACAAAAGAGTTATTTTTCCACCCAGGAAAGAGAAGACATATAGTGAGTCACTAGCAAGGGAATGAGTCAGTCTACTTAGATGCTCTAGCCTTGTGATAATAAATGACAAACCCCTCTGCAGTCTGGAATCTCCTCCTCACACCCCCAGAGCCCTCAGCAAGGGAGGCCACATCCTGCCAGCACCTCTCACTCCATCCTGGAGACTCAGAACAGCTCCCAGCTTCCAGAGCCCACAAGTGAAATTGTGCAGGAATCAAGTTAAATGTGAAAAGCTATTGTGAATTTGAAATCCTGATGGAAATTTTCATTGGAAGGCCAAAATACTTGCAGTGGAGTTGCTAAGAAAAGACATCTTGCTGGTTCCTAACAAGTGGCACCTATCACTGCAACCTAACAAAACCTGGCAAAAAACCCCAGAAAAACAATTAGGCTGCCTCTGTTTTATACCAAGCAACTCTTGGAGTTTTTCAAATTAATTTCACTTTGGTGAAGTGTTTCAAAGCCATGCACTCCCACAACCAAAAGTAACCAGCAGTGCTTTGTTTGAAACACAAGCAATTTGCAGTACCATGCTTAAAAGCACACTTGGTCTAAATTACTAGCATGAAAAATTAAAGAGAAGAACAGCAACTATGAAAAAAAGACAAACCACAACAAGCTTTATCTATTTGCCACCGTTTCACAAGTCTGACCTTTCCCAAGTTCTACCATTCTAGCCTGGCCTTATTTTGGCACAACAGTGACACTAAGCAGTCTTCTGTTACTGCTACATACAGATAGTGAGAACTGCCACCAGCTTTAAAGAACAAGTTTTTGTTCTACTACATGGTCTGTGATCAGAGAGACAGCTGCAAGGTCAAGGTAACAGAGACACACGCTCAAAAGGTAATTATCTGCTTGTACAAGTCCCAGCCACCAGGCACAGAAGCACGGACTTAAGCAGCCTCAAGGCAGGAAGAGATGGTGATTCCTGCTCCAAAACACTTTCACAGAAGTAGGATCTATCAAAGAGTAGTGTCTTCTTTTAAATCAGGTGCCTTCAATTAGATTCAACAAAAATACTGAACCAAACTTCTTAGACTTTCCCCACTTCTGAAGAAAAGTGGTTGGTGTTACAGTTTACCTTGTTCAACTCCACAGTTAATTTTAACAGAATAATGCTTTTGCTTTTACCCAGCAGCTAATGTCTCATGGGCACATCCTAGTGGGAAGAACAATGCACTGTTATTACAGCAATAGCCCTTGGATTGGGCTGCTGGACAGGAAGATTTGGGACCAACTTTAACTGGACCAGGCGGCAAGAAAGGACTCAGCACAGCATTGGAATGCTCAGCCATATCCAGTAGCTTGGACTGGGTTTAGCTACAGATGCAGCCAAATGTTCACTTAACTGATTTATTAGGGAATGGCAGTGGTTTGTCATCATAGGAGAGATTTAGACTGAAAAACCACTGTCCGAACCTGAACAAGATTTTTTATGTTTTTCCACATTTTCAAGATGTGCTTTAGTCTGTGCCCACATTCTGCTTTACAGTCAGCAAGATCCCCAAAAGGATCTGTGATTTGGCCTAAGAAAGCCATTAGCAACATCACCATTGACTTGTGCCATCATCTTGTCATATTTCAGACTTTTGGAATAAGCAAAATCGGTAAATTCCTCCAAAGAACACTCAAAACCAACTCAAAACAAAACAAAAACCCCACACCATCACGGGAAAGACCCAAGAACAGGTGCAGTTATCACTTATTTGTGTATTATGTACTTTGTGGCATACAGATCTATGACATGGTTTCAATCAGCCTTTGGAGTCTGGAACTGAAGTATCTAACAGTGTTTTCTCTTCAAGCACATAGACTGTGAAACAAAACAATAGAGATCCAAAATTCAGTGTTCTCTTTCAAGTAAAACCCACGTATTTCCCAGGTGGAATAAAGTAATTATGACTGCCACAGGGCTTTAGTGCTTTTGCCTTTAAGGCATGACTCAGGTTAGTTATGCTAGGGAGTCATATTCAGGATATTTCTTACTACTGGAGATAGCCATATTCTAAGACATTTTTTACAAACTATTTAAAGGTTTAGCACTCATTTATTTTATTTTTCTTCCTTCTTTGCAGAAACTCTTGTGGTATTTCTAATTTATTCATACCCAAAGGACATGTATTTGTCCATCCTTTTTAAAACTAATCAAGTCTCCCTCATCTTGCATCGTTCTTGTCAATATGTTTGCAAGCAGCAGTCTCTCCTCTCTCACCAGAGTGAAGCACCTACAGCTAACACTGAAGGAAAGACCTGGTCACTTTAGAGCAAGGAGCTCTGTGCATTTCAAACAAGGATATTATGGAGGCAGCTCTCATCATTCTTGTGATGATCTAAGCTTGGAGGCCCACAAGGGAGTCCTAGTACAGCTGCTGTACTGAGTGCCTTTGACCCGAGAAAGTTGGTGCAGGCAGTTCCTGTTGCAGCCAGATGCCAAACTTCAGAAAAAATCCTCCTCTCTAAACTGTGGAGAGTCCAAAATTGTATAATGCCAGTACATGAGGTGTGGTATTTTGGGACTCTGCTATGAAAGGAGGCACCTTTCTCAGTGCAAACAACACATGCAAGTTTTGAATAAAGTGAAGAACCCACTTTGCTCGAGCCATGGCTATGTACTTGACTTCTGCAAACAATTCCCTAGTGAAAACTGGACACAAAGCCAGGTGACCTCCCACCCTGCTCAATACACTCGGCAACTTGCAGGTATGCAACTCGAATTCCTTCTTTGTTTCCTGACATCCAATGGAATAGATGAGTTGGGAACTGTTAGGGAAGTAATTAATAATTAACTAAGGGGAGGGGAAAAAAGTCACCTCTTTTGTTATGCTTCACTAAATTTTGATCTTTATTCAAATACTGGTCAATTATTTTTAAAAATCAGATTTTAAACCTCTTTCACATACTACTATCAGGGCACTGATTCACCTACACATCTGATATCTATTTACCAAGAGATATACAGCAGATCTGAAAGAATGAACCTTTGCTTGACAAACAGGGTTTCTCTTAGTCATTCCCTCAAGCATTCATTTATTTTAATGGTGTATGCTTCACATCGAAATTCAGCCTTGAAGATGTTAATTATTATTGGTGTTTCATTGCCCTTCTGGTGTTCTACAGCAAACCCTGATGAAATCTGTCATGTGCTTTATTACATTAAAGCCTACCATGAGCAGGGGTGGTTTTGGGTTGTTTTTTTTTTTTAACCATTCAATGCTTTCAAGGTGCATGCCTCATTGACACACCTTTGAACTCACCTTGCTCTTCACCTACACGACTTTATCTCAGCCACTTAATTTGCCCAACTCAGGCAGCTGAAGACCATGCTTTCCACCACAACTCTCCAAAGGTTCTGTGGTGAATCAGCTTTTTACCACATGGCTTTTCCCTGTGATAGGAGATATTACGGGCTGTAGATCCCACGTTGTGTTGATACATTTGTCCATTGAACTCAGATATTGCTAAATTACATCCAAATTAAAAAAAAAAAAAAAAAATCACATAATAGAACCTTAGGGGATTAAAAGGATGACTTAAAATTTATTGCTGTGATCCCATACCCAGGAACAGGAGTGGAGAAAGGACAGAAGAGCAAATTTCCAAATACAACATGGACAACATGAATTAAGCTTGCAGCCCATTAGCACTAACCTGTATTCAAATAACCTCCTAAACTTCATTGCATAAAGCATGAGATGCAGCAGGAAAAGCTCAGCATGTTGGAAAAACATGTTTATAAAGGGAAGACCCTCATTTGCCAACCAATGCTTCATACTCATTGTCACAAATTAGCATTAAAGCCCTGCATGCCCTCAGCCAATATACAGCACATGCCAAATCTGTTTTAGTGTTGGTCCCTTATATTAGATATAGAATTCACATGCACAGTTCACTGATAAAATTAACATGGGCTGCATTCTAGCTCTTCATCTCAACATCATTCAGTGCCACTTACTTTACATCAAATTAGAAGAGGTTCCAAGTTCCTTAGCAACAAACTCAACCAAATATATGGGTGGCAACACACAGAAGTGTAAAATGTATTGATACAGGGAAATGTCTCCAGCATGAGGCCCTCACCCAGCAATCCTGAGAGTATTCGGCAGTTTAAACCATTATTTTTACAGCCTCCTGGGCCTATCATCAGACAGTGCTGAGAAGGTTCAGACACCAGAACAAATGCTACTCTACTTAGTTCATGCACAACTTCTTTCTCATTTGCAACAAAACATGCAGGAGGCATCTTGCACTTGAGTGGTTGTCTTACAGAGAACTTCTGAATTCAGGTTTGCGTGCTTTCCTCAGATATTGGTTTCAAATTAGGTCTCACTTTGCTCACAGATTTCCCACTCTGTCGAGATCCTAATATAACCACAGCTGTACCAGGCAGCACAACTTATAAGCAAAGGATGCAAATAAGTGAGAAGTGCTCAGCATGGACCAGGATGACTCAGCAGGTGACCTTTAAGATATATATACATATATAAATAAATATATATAGAGAGAGAGAGAGAGAGAGAGAGAGAGAGAGAGAGAGCTAGATGAATAAACAGGGGTCCCTGGAGAGGAAGGCTGGTTGTCACCCCAGAAGGGCAGATTTTGACTTAAATAAATAATACACATTAGCAGTCTAAGAACTCATTAGCATTTTGTAAATATTTTACATATTAAACTCTCTGAATTCTCAGAAGCTGGGTCAAGTTCCAATCTCAGGATCTCAACTGTGGAGTCTGAAAAGTGTTATCAAATCAGGCTAATGACACTAAGTGGGAAAGCAGAAGGCAGAGCTCAGAGCTGAGCTGCCAAGCACTTTGAACTTTCCAGTGGGGAACTGGCAATTTCAGATGCTGTAGGTCAGCCAGCTGATAGTGATCCTATAAAACCATGCTATAAAAAACATTGATGTAGTTCAGCGACAAAATCATGAGAAACTTTCCTTTTGGTTTCTTCTTAGACAGTTTTTCACAATTTTACACACATACACAAAACGAGCTTTTAAGCTTTTTTCCCCTCTCTCATTTTGCTGAATTTCTCTAACACAAAGTAGCTATGAAAGCAAGAAACTGTTAAACTGTTCATTGAGGACAGCAATTAAAGGTGCTGGAAGGAGAGGGCATAACCACCAGGATATAAAGTCACCTTGGCTGACCCCCTTGGCCAAGCAGAAGAGCTTCACAAGGCAGAAGGGACACCAATGCCTACAGCTCAGTGCCATGGGCTCCCTTCTGAAAAATGGGGAGTCACAAGGTT
Source organism: Oreocharis arfaki (assembly GCA_013398015.1). NCBI lineage: Eukaryota > Metazoa > Chordata > Aves > Passeriformes > Paramythiidae > Oreocharis > Oreocharis arfaki. Next base: position 360,837 of record VZRR01012549.1, read on the forward strand.
TATTTTCTCTGCTTCACTGGGAGCCATCTGAGGGACACAATTTCATCTCAATTGGGTAAAGCAGACAGAACTCACAGTTTCAACTTCTGTAAGTTTCAACTTCCTTTGAAAACAGGCAATTTTGCAGCAGGAGGTAGGAAAAAGGAAAGGAAGGAACAGGTCCCTGAAAAGTTGAATAAAGACAGAAAAAAGACAGTTGAAATAATTTTTAATGGAACACTAACAAAGGAAGTCAGATGGGAGTGCTGCAGTGCTATATACAGAGAAACAGTCCAGTGATTAAATAAACAAAATACCAAAGGCAAAGGATTTGACTTGCTGTGGAGTCATGCCTGATCAAAAATGCTTAATTAAGACTCTGGGGCTTGTTCAAAGCCACCAGAGACAGTTTGAAACAAAATAAAGTTTTCCCAGAACCACCAAAAACTGTGTTGTTAGGAGCATGTTGGAGGTCAGAGAGCTTGGAATAAAAAAGTTAAAAAAAAGAAAAAAAAAAAAAAACAACCTTTCTCATCTCATTTGTGTCCACATCACAGAGCATTCTCAGGAAGCCTTCATTTGACAGCAGACCCTAAAGCAGCTTCGACCAACACAGATCCTCTTGGCTTTCAGTGCTCTCTGTGCCCGAGGGAGATGTAGAGGTGACCTACAGCCAGAATATTTTCAGCACCTAGTCCACATTCAAAGCTTCATAAGTTCTTCATAAAAAAAAAAATTTAAAAAAAGAAATCATGGATTTATGGAATTACATCATCTCATCCTCGCCGAGAATGCTTCCAAAACACAGGAGTGATCATAAAATTTAGAACACTAATGAAGAGAAAATGCTTTCTGAGCTCTTTGGATCCTGCCAAAAAAGACACAGCCGTTATTGCCAAATGTTACATTCTTTGCAATTTCTAAACAGACGTGCCTCTCCCCCTGTACCAGTCTTTAACTGGCTCTGTTACAGTCCACTCCAGACTGACTTACCGGGGAGGGAAAATAGAAAGAAGAAACTTATTAGAGATGACAGTAAATCTGCTTCTTGCTGAAACTCATCCAGCTCTGATGGAGCCGAGGCAGGGCCACCCTGTCAGCTCACCGAGAGGTTCGTCTGGCTGTGACTGGGCATGGTGTCACCCACCCCGACCTCGCTGCCTGTTGGCACCTGCGCCTCCCCAGCAGCTCTCACACCACACTGACCTCCTGGCCCAAGGCATCACACTCCCTAAAAACTACCTGGGACACATGCATGCACACACACCCCTCCAAAAAACATGATTCTGATGAACTGCCTGATCAAACAGGCATGTGCCAGACATGCCAGAGCAGTGGTGTGGGAGCAGACTGACCAGGGCAAAGACAACTGTTTGCAGGTGACACACATCAGGTGACATACAGAAAACTAATGTAAGAAATACAGAAAGGGTTCAAGCAAATGAACAGACTCCCTCTTCAAGTGTGCATACAATTGTTTTGCCCTCGATTCTTTTCACAGCATTTCCCTATGCTCTCCATCTGTGACCTCCTGGCAGCCCCGTGCTGTTCATCCTCACCTCCCAGCTGTCACACTGTAGTGCCTCACACAGGTGAGCAAAGGCAGGAAGATGATTCTATGGGATGAGTGTTTTCCTGCATTTCGGCTATGCCAATGACTTGATTTTGAAAGCCGTGTCTGTGAGGGTGATTTAAAGATGTAGCTTAGAGCTACAGGCATGTGTGTAGGCATATTTCTGAAAACATTCTCTGGATTGGCTTTTCATCACTCTGTTAGCCATAAGCACATTAGTTCTACACAATGATGCAGCAGCAGCTACAAGTGACTGTCTCCCACCAACGCTGGTGTCCTCTGAAAGCTACCAAATCCTGCCCAGCCTCCCTCCCTGAGGGAGGGCTGCACATCCCCGCTCACAAATGCTACAACTTCAAACACAGGCAAAGCCATTGCCTTCAAACATCCATCTTTTAACTCCATAGCAATAATTCTCTTCTGCCAGCATTCTCCATGCCACTTGCACTTTTTTATTTTTACTGAGGTCTCTTCTTATAATGCTCACAAGTGCACAAACAGTTTCACCTTCATCTTCAATAAGTCTTTTAAGCCTCAAAGACCGAAGATTTTCAGTACAATGGTGAATTTTTCACTTGAAGTTACAGTATGCAACAAAACCCCACTTTAAAACATGAGGCCTCAGTCTGACGCTCAAGCTTGAAACAAAGTGACATTCAGGCTTTGATCCTCAATCCCAACTCACAAGCCAGTTTTGGAAACAGATCTAAAGTTATCAAGGACCAAACTCTGAATCAATTTCAAACATGACCCAAATTGTCAGTCTTGCAATTAAGATCTCCTCTGCAGAGATTAACATTGTATAAATTGACATAGATTTAAATTCTCCTTCCTCAAATCTAAATGTTTACAGCCAGATCACTTGACAAACTTTCCATTTACAGTTTGGCTTCACTAGAAGTCCAAGCTCCAGACTGAGCTCTTTGATGCCATGAAATCTGTCTCTTTCAGACTAACGTAAATCAGAATTTTTATTTTTTGCTGACGATATATGAAGTTAAAACAAGATTCATTTGTTTTTCACGTCAGTGATGTATCTGTTTGCTCTTCTTGCCTCCCTTCAAGGAGAACTGGCAGCTACCGTACTTCTAGCACTATAACAGTCCCTGGCAAAGCCAAGCAGCATGACTGCTTATGCCATTGCAGTTCTACAGCAATGCTGGAAAGATCAAAATAAAAACACCAAACAAATCCACAGTCAGTCTTGCTAGAAAAGTCCTAAGAAACTCTCCTACGGCTTCCAAGCATCCTTGGCAATCCTGCCAATTAATTACTTGTCCTTCTCAGTCCTGTGAACAGGTGGAAATATCTTCCTCCTCCAGAGGTATTGCCCCTGAATAACATATTTCAGGAAAAGGAAGAGCAGTCAAGTACAAGACAGAAATTACAGCTAAGAATAACTGATGGTAAAACACAAACCTTAATAATGTTTATCAATAATGCTTCATAAAAATGCAACCCTTAGCAGTAGAAAGTGGCATACTAAATTGCTCACAAGAAAAGATTAATATATTCCTGTCATGATGGAATTGAGTGACACATGACTGAGAATTAGGGGAACTTGTCCATACTACTGAAGATAAACTCCTCTTGCTGTTACCTCCCAATTTAATTTGAAGTATGTGTTAGCACTGATAACCCAGCCCTAAGGTGCTGACTGTCAAAATGAAAAGCACTGCAACACTGCAAAAGAATATTCATTTGCAAATTAACTAGGATACATGGCAAAAGGATAAAAATGTACATTAATAATTAAAATTTTACTTATCAGTTGATTATTCCAATACAAACTGCAGAATCTGTTGCTAGTTAGGTTGACGCCTCGTAGCTGAACCCACATATGTTTCTTCTGCTCACTCCTTCAGAAGAACAGTTCCCTCCCTCCAAACAAACCTTCTGCAGAGCAAAGAGTAAGAAGCCCCAGTGAGCAGCAGCTCCCTTTTTCCATGCCCACAAAAAATGCTTCTCTTGCCTTAACACCAAGCTGCAGGCAATGGCTCAGCACACTTCCTACGTGGACCCGGAGGTTCCAATGGTGTTCTTTATTTCATGAAGGCATTTCTTTTAACAATATTAAGTTCAGTAATCTCATTTTAATTATAGTGAAATTCTGACTCAAAAAAACCCTACCTGCTGATATATTTCTCCTCAGTGCTAATGCCCACTAATGGGAGTATTTGAAAATCCCACATTTTTAAAGCAAGATCTAAAAATCCAATTAGACATGTGCTTTGATCAGGTTTTGCCTGCTTCACCACCAGTTGCAGCTCGAGAGGCACACCAACATGAACCGAAAGGAACGGCCCAGCATGGAGTAGCATGGTGTAGTTTGCATGTCAGCACCACCAGAGCGAGACACAAGTGCCAGCAGGCAGAAGAAGAGGAAGCAACAAAAGCCATGACCTTCAATGTTCTTGCACACCACCAGCTAACTCTGGCAGGGATCACACGCTTGGAAAGCCAGTCATGCCCTCTGTGCACACGTGCCAGGCTATGTGTATCCATTTAGCAGAAAATAACCGGTTTTCCTGTGAATAAATATTCCTGATGAAATAGATTCCCCTAGTAGGGATTGTTCCTCCTATGTAATGCCTTTCCTTTGTGTCCTGAAAGTATCCTCACATTTAGCATCCAAAACTGGGAAAGTCTAAGGGCCAAGGTTTACTGTAACGCATTGCACAAAACATGAAACCCTTATAACCATGGTGATGGAACAACTGGCACAGCAAATTCTTCTCACTGCCTGCCACTTGTCTCTGGGCTCCTCTGCAGCACAAGGCCATCTGTGAGGGCTGTCAGAAGAACTTCTTCAGAAGTTGCTAAGTTAGCACATCATAAAAATAAGATAGAAAGCCTACTGCCAGGACCCTGAGGGCACCAAGAGATCTCATGTGCCCTGACCAACCTCCTGAGAGTTGCACCTCTGTCACCAGGACCATCCTTTCCTTGCCAGCTTGCTTGTCTTTGTTCCACTGACATTGTCCAAAGACATGATCATTCATTAGTATGCCTGGAGCTTACTAGGTTAAACTCCCAGCTCCTCTTCCTGAAGCTGTGGGCATATGCTAGGAAGGAGGTTAGTTTTATTGATTTGGCCAGTTTACTGCAACCTGGTCTCCCAACACAGCAGATGACCCACAAAAGAACAGTGCTGGGGCACAGCTCATCCCAACACAGATGTCCTGAGAGCACACTGCTCACAGAGGCAGCTCAGCCCAGTGCCCTACAAAGCAGGACACTGCCTGTCCCAGGAAGGAGGCCACAGGACCAACTTACCGAGCACCAGCTCGCAGTGTTGGTAAAAGGCATTTCAAGACACGCAGTGAAGAACACAAGTGGGAAGCTGCGGACAGCCTGTGCTTGGCTTACCATGCTGCAGACACAGGTGTACATATCCTTACTCCAGCAGTAATGAAAGGGTGAGTGTTCTCTCCACCCATACCTTGGAGCTCCCATGAAGCCTGTATCTGACACAAACCCATTTCAAAGCAATTGCAGAAGTGAGGTGGTAATTGGGGTCATACACAAGCTCACGCTTGAGTTTGAATAAATCTGTCAGAATTATCAGTTTTGGTAGCCAGCAATTGTTTCCAGCGGCAATTTGCTTTTCTATTCTGCTGGTGATACCCCCTACCTATGTTGAGCTGTACAGGTTTAGAGAAGCTCTATTACACACATCACTACTGCCACTGCATGTCAGGCCCATCAGACTCCTGCCCTCAAGTTCTGGTCTGCATTCTGCCTGCCACAGGACCCTGCTTCAGCTGAGCCACAGAGACGGAGTGTGGAGTGTGCCCTGGCACTGCAGAAGAGCAACAACAGATAAAATCAAGGCAGGAACTGACCCCTCCTTTCTGACAGCCAATTGCTGGGTTCCACTCGAACAGGAACTCATCTTTGCACCCTCTGTTCTGGATCATCGCCCTTCACAAGAAGCCTCCGCCACACTCTAGCCAAGAGTGCAGAAACACAAGTGTGGGGTTCTCAGACCACATTCATTTACAGCACGATCCCCTTGCAGCTGCCTCGCTTGCATATGACACAGCGAGACGCATCTGGGGCATGAATGCTCAACTTGCAACTTTGACCTCTCAACCTCGAGTTGTGCTCGGAGATTATTGGCAGCCTGGGAAGACAAAGCTTCCCTACTTCCTGGGGTCAACCTCTTCTCCCTGAGGACCAACTTACAACAGACAAAGAAAGAAGCAATTAAATAAAATCCGAGTCTTATTCCCTGAACTTGACAACATTTCCACGTGTTAGAAAACTGCAAAGCCATTTGCCAAAGGGCACAGGAACAGATGGGAACTGAAAGGGCCATTACATAAATTAAGCATGTAAACACTGGTTGTCTGCTTAAAACCCAGCTCCTGTAATTTCCATGTGTGCAGTACTTGATGTGGCCACAGCACCACTGCCACATGCCTTCACTTGAGGAAGATGGGTGCACGTTTTTCCAGTTTGCTACATAACTATGTTGCGCTTAAAAGTGCCTACAGCTAGAAAACATGGCAAACGTGACAGAAACCTGCTATTTCCAGCAAGGAAGTTAAATGTGAAAAAAAGTGACTCCACGTGTATTTTTAGGCTAGAATTGAAATTTTAAAGTGGTCCCTTTCCTGAACATTTGAACAGATGCAGTGTGCAAGCAATCTACTACCGGCCACAACTTGTGACAGAGCAAAATTTTCATAATTCAATGCAAAATTAATCTGACAGATGAGCAAGAAGCAAACAAACACCAGCACTTCAGACACAGATATTTTTTACTATGCTTGTTTGACTATGAGGGGGACACAGAAACATACAGGTCAGCAAGGGAGAAAAAAGGCAGGAAGAAAAGCATTCCTAGATGCCTTGCAGTGAAGACAAGAAGCCCATCTCTTCAAAATGCCTCACTGCAGCTCTTAGTCCTGTGCACTTCTGGGAAACAGTCACACATGTTCAGCAAGATAGATGGGAAATATTTTACGTTTCCAAGACCGAGGTAAAAATACTCTTTCAAACATGTTAAGTAGCTTCCATTTCTCCACCTTGCACTGCATGAAACATTATTTCCAACGCCCCAGACCTCCAGAGGAACTGAAAAAGATGCTAGATTTAAATCTGAGGCTGCTCTGAGCATACACATGCTGTACCAAGCTTTCTTTTTCAAGGAAGGAACAACAATGTCCCACAGGCACCACAGAAAGCATGGAGGTCTAAAAGGGAAGGACCTGGGAGAGCATCAGCCAGCAGCTGCAGCCCCTCACAGAGATAGCTGATGATACCTTCCTGACTGTGACTTTAAAATTGCAATAAGAGAAGAACAACCAAAGTGCGGGGACAATGTACTGTACAGAGAGGCAATATTTTAATTTACAGCTATGGGTGCATGAATAAAAAGCCAGGATGCCTCATGCACATCAGCCTTGGTCAACATGTAAAAGCTTTGGTGACAGAGCAAGACCATAGAAAGGATTTGGTTTCACTGTATGTGCTCTTTTTTCCTCTTCCTTGTTTTAGTAAACTTAGATGACCTGGACACAGAGGTAAAAGAAAACGAAAAGGGAGGAGGCAGGACTTTTTTCTACCTATATTGATCCCATAAAACTTTCACTGGCAAAAGCTGTCCAAGCACATCACTGTGTAGTTCCACTAAGCAACACTGTGCTCCTGGGCAATGTCTCCATCTCAAGATGTCAATGTCATCATCAAAGATGATGTTTCCTACGCAGCAAACTTCCCTGTACTCAGCTTGGGAAAGGGAGCATTTTGCTGCTTGCTTCCAAGCTCTGTTTCTGCAACCTGCCTCCAAGCTGGGCATGCAATGCTGAAGCATGAGAAGCCACCGAGCAGAATAACTTCTGAAGAGCTAGTAAGGACCTTTGATGTTTTTTCTTCAAGTATGCCTTCAACTTTGATCCAGAAAAGCAAGGCCACTCAACCTTTTTCAGGGCATACACAAGGAAGATTTACACTTCAGAAACCCAAACATAAAGACAAAACAATGAAAAATTAGAAACAAGAACCATTTATGCCTGTGCTCTGTAGTACAAGCAGAGCACGTCTGTAACTTAGCATCAGAACTGGGATGCCCTGGGGCACAACTCAGTTTCCCTAGCTATAGAGTGAAAAAGAAAGCATGGACCTACTTTGTGGACCATTTTTAAGCCTTCTGATTAAATTAAGTATTACTGCCCCAGAAGCAGATTTGGACCCAAATTCCCAAAGATTTCCAGAGACACTGCTCCTAACTTGCTCCCAGTGAAAGCTTTCAACTGCAACAGACAGCAGGAAAGCACAGACTCACCATTAACCAATTCACAACACCCATGGCTTGACATTCAGTGTATTTCCAGGCTCCCAGAATGCTGAAAAAGTACACCAGGCATAAACCATTCTGGCAAGGTAAGAGTGGCTGAGGTACAATCTGATGACAAGGGATCCCCTCACAGCTGGAAAGGGAGCATGAAATAAATCTCTTGGTCACATCCCAACGAATGCAGAAACAAGCAAAATGTCTGAAGAGTACAAAAAACTCCCTAAAATGAAGGGGGCGAGAAAGCCTCTGTAAAGACTGGCAGTGGGAAAAAACCTCAGCTAGTTTGGACATACAAGAATTATGGCCTGTTTCCCTTGGTGCCCAAGCACACTGGGGGGAATGAGATGCATTTCTAGCTGCACAAAGAGTTCTCACAGTAATGTGTTACCACACTGGCTATAGCATTGTGGAGATGGATGAGGTTGTAAGTCACCGGCATTACACTGATGTATGGACTTCATGCATTGCTAATCATTCAGACACAATAGCCCCGTGTATATTTTTGTTTCGCAAACTCTCCTGGCATCCTCTGCAAAAATTCTCCTCTCTCTACTCTGGAAGAATTTAAGAAAAAGTGTTCAGGAAACAGGAACAGAATGGGGAAAGAGTCACCAGAAACACTGATGTGCTCTGAGTGGGGGGAAAGAAAAAGGGAAAAAAAAAACTACCAAACCACCAAAAAACCTCAAGCTGGCTCAAGACAGCCAAATATGAAGACAATTTTAATTAAACCACATCTGTCTTATATCATCTATTTCAGCTAATTTAGTATCTCAGAAGAGTTTTATCTCAAAATAGTTAATAGCTCCAGAAGCCTCAACTTTTTCCCAATTTTTTCTTTAATGCAATTACATTTTTGCTGTTGCACCAGAAATATTAATAGCCTTTTCTGCATGAGACAGAGAAGCTCTAAGCAGGACAAGAACGCTTCGATCCTATTGATGATCTGCATGCTGATGGTTACATATAGCTTGTCTGCCTGTAATTTCTACTGAAGCTATTGAAAATAGGCAGCACCCCTCTCAATACACCAAGCATGCATCTCTATAGGAAAAAAAACTTCCATTCACTTGACTGTAGAAAGGACAAATAAGTAGGAAAACAGACAAGCAGTGCTGTTGTTCTACTGTATATTGCTCTGTAGGAAGACACAGAGGGACAAATTCTGCTCTTCATTACAGCACCTTTGATCCAGAATTCATCTAACCCAGTCAATGGAACTGACCCAGATTTAAAGGGGAGAAACAGTTCAGGGCTCCACCCAAGTCTGCAATCCTATATTTCTACCTCCAAGGGGAATGTGTGCCCTTTGTGCAATCCAAAATCCTCTGCTCTACCACAGTAGAGCTGTCCCAGCACTCACTAAAATCAACAGGAAAAAAACCCACAGTCTCCTCCAGTCCATCATGCAGACCCCATGCTGTCCACCCCCCAGCAAATTCAAACCACTCAGTGTACCCCTTTCAGAAAGAAAAAAAGTAATAAACTCTTATGGCTTGCCCAAAACAAAACCCCAAACCCAAGAGCCTAGCAGGGAGCCATGTTCACCCTATCTGAGCTTGCCTAACCTTGCCACAAAGGACAACCAAGACTGGTTTGGGAAGAGAAGGGATGCGGAGAGGCAGAGATCACCTGGCCCAGCCCACAGGATTGCCAGTGCCACGGTGGCAGGAACTCTGCACTACGTCCGGCTGACTGATCCTGCAGCAATTAATAAAACCAGTGAGTGGGACACAGCAATGCCTGGGAGGCTGAGTGCACGTGCCCACAGTCACCCTTGCAGTCCATCATTCTCTGGTGTATTGCCCCACTTGATTAGCAATTACTTCAACTTTGTAATTATGTGCATGCATACACGTGCTTAATTCTAAAGATAAAACGCTTATCACCATCTGGAAACTCAAATGTATTTTAGAAGTTAATCAAGACCAAAATACATAATCAAGACAGGATTTATCAGTTTTGTATTTATGACCCCAAATGACACATTTTATTAATCACCAAGTGTTTAAAAAGCGTTAATGCCCTCCTCTTCAGTTACTATAAATTCTCTGCTCCCACTTCCAACACAGGCTGTAAAAATATGGATTACTAGAAGGACATATTCGGCTCCTGGTACCCACCAGCGTGGGTGCAGAATGTGCTATTCCGTGTCAGGTCACTTCAGATAATACAGACATTTTTGTTCTGCCTGCATACCAATCAGCTTTAAAGCACTATAATGCAAATAGTCTTTAAAAGGATTTTAACTACCTAAAGCTCTTTGTTTTAAGACAAGGTATTACAGTAAAGATCATCCATGAGATCCAATTATAGTCACCTTATTAATTATATGCCTACCTTCCTTAATTCAAAAAATCCCTACAAGCTGTCCATTTCAAAGTTTTTGATTCCTTTATGCAACCATTTATCAGCCAAAAAAGCATGAAAATTACTAGCTACAATGTCATTTATTATATGAATTCAGAAGGCATTACTCTAAGGGTCCTGAAGGCCACCTTTTTACCATCTACAAAATGTATCTTGAATGTCCATGTCTTAAAAATGAATAAAAGCAAAAAAAAAAAGGAATCCCACAGTTCTTTGATTTTTACAGAGTACACTGTGTTCGAGAAGTGGATTGAAACCCAACAAAGCCTTTTATTCCTTGTGGATTTTATATGTGGACTCCACAATTAAAATCTATTGTCTCCTACCACTCAGCCAAATAAGATAAAAAGACACAATCTTTTGATATTAGGATGACTAAGGAGGGCATCTTTTAGCCTGAGACAATGCTCATAGCAGCAGCAGCAGTTCCTTTGCAGATTAAGCACAGCTGAGGATGAGATGCTGCTCTTTCACCTCTTGGAGAAGAAAGACAAGGGGGGGCCTGATCCTGCAAAACTACACATCAATCACTTTACTCACATCCTTGAAACCAAGGCTACCTCTCGCCGCCAAACGAAGAGCAGACGACGTTTACAGGACGTGAGCATTTCGCACCTGTTTTCGCACGCTGCAGTCCACCTACCTCCATGACATTTGCTGGAGAGAGTTACCATCTCCCAAACCCCCGGAATAATCACAGTGCTGTGAGAAATTCTGCTCGGTTGCATTGTTTGTATTTTCCATTTCCCCCAGCACTTTCTTTTACGTTTTTTCATAGGAGTGTGAAGCCATTGCAGCGGTGATTGATGGTAACGGAGCAAAGTCATCCTTCAGTGTCTACAGCCTGGCACAAACAAGATGAAGGCTACCTTGAAGAGGCACTCTTACTGTTTAAACTGATACACTGATAAACTATAAAAATTCTTGCTCTTCTTCAGCCTAGAAAGAATTCATAAAATCATTCCTCTCTCAACCTGGATGTTTTCAAACGTGTAAGTTGAGAAAGAGTAACAGAAACGAGAAACCACACTTACTGTTCATTTCAGTTAGTAAAATAACAAAGGCACCTGTGTGGAGCCCTTGGCACTTCTGGCATTCCTTCTAATGACAAAGAACTTCATACTCCTTACAGCAGTCTTGTTAGAAGAAAAGGGTTTGCACTTCAGAAATCAATGCATTTGGATTACCTGGGCCACCAAGTACAGTTCTTGTAGGGGGTGGGAAGATGGGTGAGTGCATGTGCACATTCACACACATTTGTGTGCATAGCCCTCTTTTTTTTCCAGTCAGCATTTTATAAGTGCTCATACTCAGCTTTTTTAATCCACAGATTCAAATTTTTCAGGGGAAAAGACATGAAATACTAAGTTTCCAAATCTAGCCTCAATGTCAGTCAGTGTGTTCTAACGAACATTTTCCTTCAAATGTTCCAGTGACAGCCATCTAATTTTATTTCTTTTAAATACCATCTCCTTCTGATGCTTGTAAGCTAAATGTTAATGCCTCATTCAGAACCTCGTCTCTAACGTGTAAAATTAATACGGCCAAAAGAAAAACTGTCATCTGCTTTCATGGCCAACACTGGGCAGAGAGTAAAAAGCAACCAAAATAAGCATTACTGTTTAAAAACAATTTTTTTAAAATGGATATTTAAATGTTAAATGCACAAGACAGTGAAATTTCTTTACACAAGGAAGCCTCCCTTGACTCACATGGACACAAGGCTTCCTTGCTGCAAATTAACAAATGCTGGTGCTGCACCTACTTAAACCATGCTGTTATCCAGAGTCCTGTTAGCATATCACAGAAATGAGTCCTGTCATCCACTCTGGCTCTCTGAGGCCTGCTGCCACAGAGCTTTTCAACCTCTAAGTTCCTAGAGTGGAACCAGTAAAACACACCAGCTCCCACAGACACGCCTGCAGTTCCCATCTTCTGTCCAAGGGGCTCCCCACCGGCCTGCAGGGATTGAACTGGACATCACAGGCAGGGCAGAGCAGAGGATGCACACTGCCACAGGACAGGCAGCACCCTCCATTCCCTTATTCCTTATGGATAAGTGCTTATTATCTGTGCACAGGTTGCTTTCCATTAGGTTATTCCTAGTGATGCTACAGGTGGTGTGACAGCCCAAGCGAACAGTAGGGGAGGGAGGTGAAATCTAACACGGGCCATTCATGTGGAAACCTACAACTTCAGTTTCACAGAAGGGAATGGATCTACTCCAGACAATTTCCCCAACAGCTAACTCCTTGTGAGGGAGCATGTGGAGAGGGCAAAAAAACAAACCACATTCACTGATCACCATTCAATGAAAGTGGGGGATGATAACATTACACAAGAGAAGTGACCCAGAGTCCAAGTGTACATGCGAGAAAAATTTTGATTTATCCACGAAACCTTAGTTTCAGGTGCCAAACAATGACATGAAAGGAGGAACACGCTGCATCCTCTGCTGATTACACTCACAAAATTGAAATCCAAGAAAATCCCTGTGTCTGGAGGCATTAACCAGAGATAATTAGGAACTGAATTCTTTCACTGGTTCACAGTAGTCCCTGGTGGTCTCATCTTCTAGTTAAGAGCACGAGGCTTGTGCCAGAAACACCACTTTGCCACACGCAAGCATTCTGCCCATAACAAAAGTATGCTATTTATAACCTGGATACTGAAACACAAATAATGAGGTATTAACCGAACGCAGGTGGAACTGTGACTGGAAGGACAAGTATCTCGTCCACAAAGATCCTACACGAATGGGCTACACTGGGAACAGAAACATCCAATGAAACACAAACATGCTTTGAAATGTTATCCTTGTAAGATAGTAGGTGGCTGCTGAGTCTAAGTAACCCACCACAGACACCTCTTCATCTTTATCCTGGACACGCCAGGTCTACACAAGTACATCATTCCTGAACTTAATTTCATTCCTTTAATGTGGAGGGGAAAACTCCTTCTCCTTTCATTGATTTCAACTGGGCCCTTCATCCATGCATCTATGCTTCATTTTATGTATGTTGACACTTAGACAAGTCACACACAGAACTCAAACGTTTGCTTTGAACAGCACAAACAATCAGAAAGAAAAACCATCAAATTCAAATCATTGTGCCCCCCATCCCAGTCCTCAGCTCCCTCAGGAACAACTTGGAGTTGATACATAATACATATGCATCAGCCCAAAAGGCTTGAGAGGAAAAAAACTGTGCTGGAATGACATTCACACAAGGACGACTGCAGCAGCTTTGTCAGGCAGGATTTGATATAGTTCATCTGGCAACAGAGTCAAACAAAATACAGTAGTGCTGGCTTTGGAAAAAGTAACATGAATCTAATTTCTTCCAATTGTCTGAACCACTTTTAGAGTTAATTACATGGTACAGCACAAGATAAACTACCTGTCACTTCTGAAAAGTAATGGAAACAATTTCAGAATCCAGAAATATGCTCATATTTCTGAATATGAAATAAAATTGAGATACTAGTTGCACACGATCAATTATATAAATTTGTTCATAAAAAGCACTGGGCATTTCAGCTCTCTACGCTGTTTTGCTAAGTTCAGTACAAAGTCTCCGTGCACACTGACTTTATCTTTGAAAAAAAGTTACTTTAGCTAAGTCATGACACTTTTGCATCAGTGAATAGAGTGTCAGTGCTCTGAAAGTTAGCACATACTTTCCCAATATTGATACACAGTAATAAAAAAAAAATAAAAGCTTATAAAAACCTACATGGTAGAAAATGTAAATGTGGAGTAATAAGTATCCTGATAAGTTAAAATGTAATAAGACATGACTGCGACAGTAATTACCCAGGTAATTTTTGCTTGAACACATTCAGAGACAGATTTTTATTTCTTAGGTTCAACAAGCAGTTGTTGCAAAAAGCTACACTCATTTGTACTGCAACAGAAAAAGTTGCTCTTCTAGTAAGATTAATATTCACTAACCAGGAAGATTTTCACAAGATAAAAAGAGCAGTTTAACTCTCAACTTAAAGCCATTCCAGACTACCAGTCTCTTTGAGAAGAGTGATCAGAGTAAGCTTGCTCTCACTGATGACAGTCCCATGGAAATCTATGAAAAGCTTATGGGGACACCAACAAATAGATCCAGCGCACGGCGGGGTTTCTGGGGGATGGATTTTGCTGCATGCAATTAAATGAGGGCCAGTTTCTTGTGGCTGTCAAACGAACTCCATTTCTCCGCACCCCAAACAGAATAATTTAAAACCAGTATACAAGGTCCATCAAAGGAATGCCACACACCCAACTGCCTCGCAGATCTCATTCTCCTTTGTAAGCAAGGGAGAAAGCAAGGATCAATTGCAAGATGGGAGCCTGCTGCATTGATTTTCAAACAGAATCTTCCATCAAAACCAATGGTGAGCTTGTCTTCAGACATAAGGAAAAAAATCTCATGTGGTCTGAGTTGTTCTGATATTTGAGCAAAGGCAGATATCAGCTATCAGTCATACAGTGCTGCATATGTAACTGAGATGATCATGGACAGCAGGCAAGTCTGACCTGTGAGATCTAACCTTTGTTAGCATCCACAGGAGAGCAGTACAAGTCTTAAACAGATGAAAAAAGGAGAAAAAAAAATGTGGGTGGGAAGGGAATCAGGCTTAGAATAAGTTAGTTTCATAAACCTGTCTGAGGTAAGATAAAGATTGCATTAATTATTCTGCCTTTATGAGGAATTTTACATCTTGAGGGATCCTAGCACACCACCAGTGTGATCCCCAGCCTTGCAGGGCAGCTCCTGCCTGCACTGGGTGACTCACAGTCCCCCCCCTGCTCGCTGCAGCTGGGAAGCCTAAAGAACACAGCAAACACATCTGTGAAAGTGTAGGCAGGCTAAAGACTAGTGAGCAAACTGATTTCACGGGAAATGCAGCAGATAAGACTATGATGGGCTGTCATCGAAAATTCCAAGACTGACCTATTTCACACAGACACAAGTTCCAGGAGCATGGAGCAATAATCAGCTTGCACTCAGTTATCTAGATAGCACATGGCAGGAGAGTGAAGGGGAAAAATATTTTGAGCAAAAGAGACAGGGAAAATCAGCTATATATTGCTGTATGTCCATCTATAGCCAACACTGCAGCATGTTTTTTCAGAAAAGGCTAGACAGGAGACAGGAAAACACACCGAAGTCCCCAGTGCCACTTCTTCCCTCAGGAACAAACATAGCCCCAGATAAGCCAGAACAGCCAGGATCATCTCCAAAGTTTTCTTTACAGTGGTCCTGAGCACTGGAGAGCAGCACCATTCACCTTCCCTCACCAGCAACTGGTTGGGAAAGCTAACTTGGGAGGGTGGATTCCCAGCTCATAGGCAATCTCTGACAAAACACAGACAATGCAAAGGTGCAATAACCAAACAGCACATTACAGCTGGCTTCCCAACAAAGAATGGGTTCACAGCCAAAAAAAAGAAAAAAAAGAGTAAAAACCACCTGATTTCATTCCAATACAAATGTGTTGGTATTTGAGATACAGCGCAAGGGACACATCATACTCTTTTGCAAAGATAAGGCTAAGCTCATCTTCCCAGCTTCAGGCATTGGGTGTTCTTGTGGTGTTTGGATTTTTTGTTTGTTTGTTTTTAAAAAAGGCTATGCTGACTATGTAATTTTCTTTTTTTTTATCCCAAGGGGGGAAAAAAAAATCTATCAGCAGAAATTTGTGTCTCACACTTCTAACAAGAGTTCCATATTCAGATCTCCTAAAATGGAAAATTCCCATCTAACAGATAAAGATTTATCTTGACCCAGAGGGGGTTGGACTTATCATCTGGTGGCCTTCTAGCAACTCTCACCTTCACTTTCTCACACCTAAAACTGATGAGAAAGCTTTGTAAGCAGCCTTCTGAAATTCACCAAGAGAACTCCAGGGCTCAAGAAACCGACAGTAAGGAGCTGACACTTCTTGGTGAGGACTTCTCTGTAAACCTTATTTTCTCTCCCAAAGGTTTGGGTGGCAATTGTCCATCTAATTCTGATTTAAAAGTGCCTCTGCTAGAAAATATAGTAAGCTACCAACAACAGTGACATTGGCAAGCCAGAGATGAGAGACAGCTCCCTCCTGCAGCCGTCTGAAGACGTGCTTCAGTGGAGACCAGCTAGAATTTAGAACACCTTCCAACAACAAAAAGGACATTAACCAAGATTTTGAAAGCTTTTAGTACCTCCAGTCCTGACACACACTCAGTCCAGGGTCTGGCTTCAGTGAATTCTGACACACAAGAATGGTTACAAGCACATCTTACAATAAAGACTTAATTCCTAGAAATGATCTGCTACCTGATGTTTATCACATTGCCAGCTCCACCACCTCCTTCTCTCCTGACCCTTCAAGAACTCTACATTCATCTGTCACTTGCTCTGCCAGGATGGTAACACATGCAATGGCATAACAGATACCTGGGAGAGCAGCTGTCCAAGCCTTACAAACCATGTGTAACCCAAACAGGGACACTCTGTGTGAGACTAGAGTAGGGCTTGAGAGCTTCCCAGCAGTTTCCACTATGGAAACAGCCCACAAAGAAAAAAAAAAAAAAAGGAAAAAAAAATCAGAATTGGTTATGATCAAAAAGGCACAATAAAGGTTGTGATCTGTTTATTTCCAGATCTGCTCCACTCACACTAACAACCTAAATATGTGTCACACAGAAAATGGGTGCGCATTATCCTCCCGGTGATTTCACAGCATCGCATTCTCTCCTCAGAGTTTATGCTAAATCCTTTGAACTGTACTAAAATCTCAGCCTATTTATAGCCTCACAATACAATGAATATAAAGCCATAATCTCCAACAGTTAACTATAGAGCATATCGAGAATTTATAAAAGGCAATTTTTCTACATTCAAAAATTCACAGAATATTTTGCCTAATCTCTCACCTACTGCATGCTGAGTTTGTGTTCCAGCAGTATAATTCATCTGAAACAAGTGGAAATAATAAGTCTTGGCCAAATTTTCTGAATATGTCTGCAAATGATATTATCTGTGGAACTCTACCAATTAAAATATCACACTTCTATTCAATTGGTGAAGCTATGTTACAACCCATAATTCTGCATGGTGCCTTGAAGACCAGGAATAAAGCCTTCTCCAGGTCTGCTAAGGACTGAACACTCCTTGTGAAACCAGTAAGCATGGGGCAGACACAGCAGGAAAGAGAAAAATATGCTAATTTTTCCAAGAAGTTGGCAGGTATTAACACAGATGGGCACCATACAAGAGCACATTCATCAAGCAAATTATACCAACTCTGGAGGAGCAGGCAGCTGATAGAAAAACACCAAACAGGACTTGGCTTCACCAACAGCAGATCTACTGACTCCTAATTCTATCAGTGTACCAAGCCTCTACCATTTGATTAAAAACTCTGCAACAACTTTAAGGAAAAATCATTTCTCATAGAATGATTTAGGTTGGAAAAGACCTCTAAGACTGAGTCCAACCACGAACGCAGCACTGCCAAGTCCACCACTAAGCAACGTCTCCAAGTGCCACATACACGTATGGCAACTATGGTAGCAACAAACAGGGAAAGAAAGAGTCAATCTGAGCACATCCTTTTTCTTTTTACTGGACTGCAATTCCCTAATCAGCTACAGCGACATGCCTGTAGCCAGGACACTTGAGAGCTGGCAGTAGACAATAACAGGTACGGCTGAGAAGACTCGCCTGCTGAGGAGTGTGGCCAGTCTGCCAGCTACAGCTGTTGGCCCACTAAGAGGTATCACTCCCTCTTACCAGCCTCGCTCCTCTGCTCAGCTGTCAGATCCCTCCAAAAGGACACTGCAAGCGCAATTTCCACATCATTTCTCAGGCAGAAAGGGGAAAAAGTGAGACAGACAGACAGACCAAAATGATTTTTTTTTTTGCCATGCTGGACAGATTTTGCAAAGCTGCACAATACATCCACGACAGGTCTGTGCAAACAGCTGACACCGCATGAAGTTTCAACAGCCCAATCCCACCTTTGTGTGACTAGCTGATCTACGTGGGACTTCCCTGGGAGCCAGCATCTGCTGCCTCCGGTACAGCTCCATCCCTAGGATGAGGGAAAAACTGGAGTCGCATTAAGTACCTGGGAGTGTGGATCGGAGGTGATCCACGCACCCCTGCACGGCGCTCCGCAGCCTGCGTCCCTGCGGACACCCCTGCCCCAGCCAGCGGCTCCACCCGGAGCTCCTCGGCTGCCCGGACAGCGAGACAAGGCAGGACCGCGCAGCAGCGCCGCAGGCAGGGATGGGCCGGGCCGGGCAGTGGCCCCCGCGCTCCGGACAACTCGGGACGAGCCGGCGCGGAGCTGCCAGCGGTGGTGCTGGGTGCCCTTGCTCGGCCGCGGGGTCCCTAACACATCCGAAAACGAAAAGCTGGGAAGACGAAGGCCCGCGACCCCAGATGGGAGACAGGACCTAGGGTCCCGCTCCGGCCGGGGGAGACCCGTGGGGTCCGGGCAGCTCCCGGCACCGCTCTGCCACGACGCGCTCGCCAGCCGCTGTCGTCTCCCGTCCCCCTTCACCAAAGGCACGATATAAAGCGGAAATTAACAAAATTCTTAAATAAACCAACTTTCCTCCCTCCCACGGGAAGTTTTCTGCGGGGGGCG
>VZRR01012549.1:380001-455253 GCA_013398015.1 Oreocharis arfaki
GGAGGGGCGCTCTGCGCGCGCTGGGGGGAGGCGGGCCAGGCGGGGAGCCGGGGCGGAGCGCGCCCCCCCCTCGCCAAGGGGAGAGATGGTCCCGCCCGGCGGCGGCGGGCGGGGACGAGCCGGGCGGCCCCGAGGGGCCCCGGGGACGCACACTGGCCCCTCCCGGCCCCGGGCGTCCGGCGGCTGCCGTTCGAGCGGCTCCGCTGCCCGTGAACTTGACCACCTCTGGGTCACTCTCGCCCTCTTCAGGGGCTCGGGGTCCAGCAGCCGCCAGCGGGCAGGGGCATCCGCCCCCGCCTGGCTCTGCCCCGCGCCCCGTTTGTGGAAATTCTCCTCTGCCACTCGCGTATGGTGCCTGTCTCTCTGCGCTAACCCTAAGTGCCTCCTACCAGGTGTTCCCTCGCTCCGCAGGTTATGTTACAGCCAGACCGTGCCATCATGTGTTGCCGGTGTCGCGCTGTCCCGCTGTCCCGGGAGCTGCTCATTTTGTCGTCGGTGCAAACACCGACTTCCAAGCGCACGGAACCATCCCCGGGGAGAACAGTGCCACCTGCCCTGACAGAAATGAAAAGGGGTTCTTTTGTTTTTAAGCGCGAGACTTTCCAGTGTTCCGAATTAACTAACATTGCTCCTTTGTCGGTGGAAAACAAAAGGCTCTTGCCCCGCGGTCGGTCCGCCGAAGGTGGATCTACCTTTTGGTAGCCGAGAGCAACACCAGGCGATGAGATACGAGCCCGTACGTGGGAGGAATGCAGAGGAGCTGCGAGCTACAGAACAAAAGGCATCTGCCGTGTCCAAGCGTGCGTCGGGTACGGGACGGCTGCGGCTGCTGAAGAGCCGGGGGTTGTGAGAGACTGCGGTTAGCTGAGTCCCAAGCGAGGTTTCCCAATTCGAACCATACGGCACAGCTCCCAAATTGGGACCATCCGCTTCCTGTGAACTACACAGGTGTTGAAAAGTACGGTGCTGAATGGAAATGTCTTCTTAACAGCATACCATTCATCTTTGTGCGGTGGTAACTGTTCTGTTTGTTCCCCTGATGCACCCAAGTACCACTTCGCTATTAGTTTTCTTTTTGCTAAAGTGAAAATCATTATACTGATGCTGATACCATCTTCACGTGTAAAAGGATTTTTTTCCCCTCGAGCTTCTATCTGTTCTTCCGATGAGCTGGGGGGAGAGGTGTTTAAAATGGAAATAGCCCTGAACTGTCTGAGTCCAAAGCTGGGAAGCAAGTGGGGTAAAACATACTTTAAGCTAAAAAAACCCCTCCACTTCCATCGCCTCCCACCCTTGCCCCCTCTCCCCCCCAAAAAGCCAAACCCCACGAACAAACAAACAACCCCAAACAAAACAAACAAGCGAACAAAACCGCAGCCAACAAACCCAGAAGGTATGAGTGTTCATTCCCGGTTAATTGTGATGGAAACATGCAAAGTCATCAGGGTTTCTATCTCCACTTTCAAAAGCCAAAGATTTTACCTCAAGGATAAACCAGTAATTAGTTAGGCATTTGCAACAGAGTAGATTATTTAGGTTTGGCCTAAAGTTCCTTTTATTAGAAACAAATTCCATTGTTCATTAAGGAAGGTTTTACACTGTATTTTGCTTACTTTCTGTAGATTTTCTCGATTTTTTTTCTTTTAGCAGTTTTAATATGCAGTGACGGTTTTCTAGTCTTAATGTAAAGGAAGCTTTAAATGTATTTTTCTCTTTTAAATCCAAACTGCAAACATAACAAAAAGGCATTCTGCAAAAAGCACTAGACAAAGAGAAGTATTTATATGTAATGCATCAAAGTGGTGGATCGTTAGGGCAGTCAGCAAAAGTCAACCAGAAGCAGAGCCTGGCATTTCAGCATCCTCTGTCAATACACGCGCTGCAGCACTACAGCAACTGCAGTATTTTAACAGAAAGAACTGGACTGTCTCCAGGAATCTGGATAAGACATCGAGGGATGAGGGCAAGAGCCTAGAACTCAGTACTCAGCCGAGTGACACAAGAAGAGAAATGCTTTATGCTGTTAGAGAAGGTGGACAGTTTTTCAATGTGACTTAACAATAGTTACTTTTTTTTTTTTGTAAGCATCATCTTCTAATGGAATAATGGAGAGTTTAAAGCATTAAGAAGAAAATCACCAGCTGTGTTGCCATTTACTTTTAAAAGTACATTGTAAAGCAGCAGCATCATTATGGACATTGCTGATTACAAACTCAACATCCACCCAAGTGCTTACAGCATCTCTGCAAATTTCCAGCTATGACAACCTCCCTGGTGAGTCAGGACAGTGAAATGCAGCAGCCTGTTTTTGAGTGATTGAGACAGCCGGTTTTTGGTTTTCCTACAGAAAAGAGCATAACTGAGGTAACATAAGGAAACACAGTTGTCTTTCCAGGTGGGTGCCAAGTTATAGAATAACTACACGAACAGCTCAGGCACTTCTTCTGAAGTATGCCTCTCTCTGAGTGGAAACTTCAGCAGCTCCAGAGCAGCAGGGAGCCTGGATAGTACTGTGGGTGTGATCACCTACCATTCCCATGATAATAACCACCAGTCAGTATCAGTATCTCTGAATAAAAAAAATCCCGTCATCCGAGAGATGTCTGAAAAGAAAGACTTAAGGGATTAAGAACCAGATGCCAGTGACATCAAAAGAAGTCCAGACAGTGTTTTGTGGATTATTTTGTATAATAAAAAAGCTTCACAAAAACCCCTTAGCCAAACACAACCGCCCACATCACTATTTATTGATAAACCTCTAAAAATAGCAAAACTGCAGTTGGAAAACAGCACAGATGTAAATACAGCATGTAGTAAACTCAGGGTGCAATTTATCAAAAACATGACAAGTAGGCTAATATTGAAGAGCGTGTTGAAAGATTAAACAGAATGCCATTAGAAACCAGAGGTATCTGTGAGGGACATATAGGGTCTGTGCAACCTTTCCTCTCTAAGGAAAGAATCTCAGAAACAAAGTTGTTTTGTTTTATACTGATTGGTGTCATCCTCTTAAAAACAGAAGGTGACATTTTTACAGAATTTCCAATGTTGTTGAAGAAATACACACAAGTTTTAGGCATGAAAGCTGCCTTCAGATCTGAAACAGAAACAGCAAATTTCAGACTCTCTGTCTAACCTGAGACCATTGTGACTCCAATCTCATCACAACTCTCAACCACCATAGGGTGAAGTCAGGTGGATGAGAAAATCTTCTGGATGTGTCTTCTGATTATGTTCTGTGCGGATAGTTTTTATCTTCTCTGTCTAAAACAGCAATATCATGAAGAGGCCTGGTCTTGGGCTTTGTCCTCCAAGGAAAAAGCACATTGCTTTAATGATTCCAGCCAGTCAGTGGACTTTTCATTTGACAAGCTGCCCTAAAATGTGCTGTCTGAAGGCAGGTAGTCAAATAAATACCCATGTTAATAGTCAGGCACGCTCCCTACCTCAGCCTAGGATTGCCTGTCAGTCAAAAAGTGTTTGGCAATGTTATTCTATTAACGTATGGTAACATCTCTTAAGATACTGATTCCAAGCTCATGAAAAAAAGCATGTGAGAGTCTCCCTAACCCAGCTGATTCCAGTGGAATTAGGACAAAGCTCATTTCCCTGCACAGATTTCTCAGTCAGCAACTCACCGTCTGCGTGAATAAAAGGCCACCCACCTCCAGGAAGCCATTTCCATAGAGAATTGAAAGACAATCCTTTCTGGAACTAAAAACATGTCTTGCCCCTTCTTCTTTCCTCCAAATAAGACCCCCCATGCACCTGTGAAACTATCAGGACAAGGAATCTATGATGTATTTCAAGATTAAAATAGGACCTAGAAGCAAAATCTATAGTTGATGTAAGACCACTGTGATATTAATTGTACAGTTCTTAGTAAAAAGGCTTGGAGGAGATAGGCATAGAAGCAATTTTTTAAGCTTTGTTTGGAGGATGCAGTTTCTAGAGGTGATAGATGTTTACATCTCTGCCCACTGCGATTAACAGCTGTAGTGGACCAAACCCAGTGGTTCAGCACTGTCCAGAACAACATCACTGGCTTCAGAGGAAACATCTGTTTGCCCTGCAATGGGTAGCAATGGTCAAGTCTGCCAAAAGACTGGTGTTTGCTTGTGATGTTTATTAGGAAGAGCTTGGCTTTTGACCTGCAATGCAAATGGCTTCACTTGGGGAACACCCTCCTGAAAGTCAAATCCAAGAAAAATTCCAGTGAATCCTGTCACCACAGTTACAACCAGAGGAGCCAACACAAATTCCTGGGCAAAGCAGACATTAAAATATTTGCCAAGTTCCAGTGAAGTTCAGCTCTCTTTTTTTTTCACTGTGTGTATACTTTCTTTGCAGTTTTCCCCATTGCTAGTGAAGGACCCTTCTTATGAAGTGAAATATTGGAGAAAACCTTAACAACTGTAAGGGCCAAAGCAGCTGCAAGGCAAGCAGAATCCCCTTGTTGAGTTGATTGCTTGTGTTAAAAGGCAACATTTAAAAGGACAAGTGTTTTCCCCAGCAATGGCAGTGCACCCTTAATTTGCACTGAAATTCAGATCTCTTTGTCGACTCACCTTGGGGCATCATCTGAAGTGTGACTCAGAGCACAGAGAGGCTGAAATAAGAGGAATTACTGGCTTTTCATAGGGTTTCTCAACCCAATTCTATTCTCAGACACCAGGGATTACTCATGCTCTTCAGAACATATTGCTGGCATCCTGCTCTGCTGCTCATTAGACACAAGGATGTCAGAATGAAACCGGGTAGCCAGGAAGGCAGGATGTGGTGAGCTGAAGCAGCACAGCACCAGAACAGCACAAACTGCATACAATTTACAAAGCACATGCATGCTCCCTTCATTCACCCTGTAGCACTTTCCCAGCTAAAGTTCAAGTGAGCTACTTTCAGGAGCAAATTGATTTGTCTCCTAGAATTGGAGTGGCTTGTATGTTACTTGGCAGGAAAAATCCAGTTGAATAGGAATAAACACAGACTTAAAAAAACCCTCAAAAACATCTTTGCAGAAGATATGAAGAGAAACCTAGAATAAATGATTATTAAAGGGATGTGGAACAGGGAAATACCTGCCCCATCCAAAAAGAAAAAGGAAACTGGAAAACCAGTTACTCAGATTGTCAAGATTGTATTTTTTTTTAATAAAACCTGTAATCATCTCCTTTGTTTGAGATTTTAAAAGTGCTTTAAAAGATTTCTTGGCTTTCTTGAAAGTCTCTAAGTATTTCTGATTATGTAAATAAATGGCTGGTATTTTCTGTCAAGAAAATTTTCTGTAAATTTTTCTTTTAAAACCATTATTGTTGTCTCTTCTAGGGTAGATCCATTGCACCAACTCTTATATTCCATCTGGCTGGTCTCCAACTGGTCAAATGTCGATACATGGTTAGTCAACAGAAAACACATTTACATAACACAATTAATTTCCCCTGTTTTAGACATCTAAAGTGCGATGAGGTGAATCATGCCCTGGAAGTGCCCATCAACCAAAAAGCTGGATGTCTGGCTCTGCTACAGACACCTATATTGTACAGTTAGATGAAACAAATCCCAACAGAGCCTTCTAAATCTTTTGGTTTTGAAGGAAATGCTGCCAAATCTCATCTTTTCTGTGCTCTAATGTTCAGCTTGTATCTTGTTATCTTCTCACCTACATTAGGGTCAAAAATGGGAGCCTCCGTTTTCGTTGTACTTGACCATGTTAATTTCAGTAGAGGTTGTTTCAGGTCAATAATATGCCGTCTCTTTTCCTAGATTTTTTCTACCAAAAATAAACATTTTTCTTTATAAAATGTTTCCCAATAAAAGTGTTAACCCTATCTCAAAATTCCATACTTTCATACAAGACTTTAGGTCCTTCTGATTGTCAGAAAATCTTTTGTTTTTCTTTGATTTTTTAACTTTTATGCCAAAACTGAAGATAAACACATATCCTCTTTGGATACCTAGAACTTGTTTGGAAGACCATTTTAAGGCAACAGAAGCTGGAAGAATTCTTTGTTATTTTTCAGTAGTGAAATGAGTTCTATGCAATTTTTCATTCTAGTTTACATGTGTAAATACTACATGTTCAAGTTATACACATATTTGATTTAATTGTGTGCTTTATGTCTTTAGGACTTACATGTGTTGAATGATTTCCAAAATCAACAGCAAGTCAACAGCCTTAAGTGGAAAGTTACATACCTCTTATGTTGTTATGCTTTTCCTGTGTCTCATTCCTTTTACATTTGCCCTAGGAAAAAAATCCACTGAAGCCAGTAGAAGTATGGATGTTAAAATAAGATCCAAGGTTGAAAACAAGGTGGGCTTTGTGCCCAAAGGACAACTGCACTACTAAAAAACAACATACTGAAGAGGAGAGGCAGCAATTCGTACTTACAAGCAGGGGTTTTTCTCGGTCTGTACTACAGTGACCTTAGGCTTGAGAAGTGCTATGAGGTGCTTAACTGAAAAGCACTACGGGATTATAAGAAGCAGTTTAGAAACACATTTAAAAGAAAAGCATTTTCTAGAGCTAATTAAATGCTTGGTTTTTTCCTCTTGCACTATCCCTTCTCAATTAAAAGGTGTGACTTCAGGGACTCTTTCTATTTAAAGGATGTCTAGGTGATATTACAGGAGAGGGAACAGAGATAATAAATCACACAGCAGCTGTTGAAATAATATTATCCAACCTGCAAAGACATTTTTCCAAATCACTTCACACATCTGTCACTCCACGAGTGTCACATCTGTGTAAGGAGTTACCCCTTCCCTTTGCCCTCTGGTGTGGCTCCCTATTCTTATGAACCACCCACACTGGAGTTACAATTCCAAGTGTGCTTTGAAAGGCTTGCAAAGGAGAACACGCAAAGAGAATCTATAAACCCTGTCGAGAGGTGACTGTGGAAAACAGTGGCTGAAACAGTAAAGTATACCTTGGCCTACGTGAGAGGAAACGTTTGCGTTTACCCCTAGTTTAATCATATTAAGAAAAAATAACCCAATTAGAAGGGTTACCCAGTTCTGGTAATTTGATACACCTTCCTTCTGCAGTCTAGAAGGCAAAAATGGATATTTATGTCACCTTTCTTCAGAACAGAAAGTTAGCAATGTCTTCCAGAGCAACAGCAGCAGCTACAGTACATTTTCTTGATACATTCTGGGATGGTTTGAGACCTGATTTATGAAACATGAGCCATAATTCTATCACAGCTTATCTCTTCCTGGAGATGAGCTAGGATAGCATATCCATATTGACTCTATAACATCTGTCAAAGGCTGATGAGGAACAAATACCATTAAGCTGTCTGTCCATCCCTGCAGAGGAAGAAGAACGACCATTTTCTACATGTGATTCATCATTAAAAAACCCCACCACAAAACAGAACTGTTTTCTGGAGGCTTCATGGTGCCTCATTATTCTCTTGTAGTCAGTATTTAAGTAAAACAAACAGAGAATGCATATGCATAGTTTGGACTGCAGAAGTTCATGACTAATGACTTTCAAGTCTGCGTTAGTTTCCTTTTCACTGGTCTCAAAACCAAATAATGTTGCAAATGCATCCTGAAAGGCACATTGTTTTTCCCCAAAAAACATATAGCTAACCCTAAGAAAGTTTTCTGTCCCTGCAACTGAAAACCATCCTTTTTAATGACAGAAAAAAACTTGAAATCACTTTATAAATAACAACTACTGGTAGAGATTCCATTTGAATGACAGAACTTCAAACTCAAGCTATTGAAAAGCAAACAGATCTATCTCTACTGACAGAGTGCTCTTTCTGCAAATGGTGCCATACGATTGAGCCAACTTTTGGCATTACTAGGGAGAGTGAGGTTTTCTTAGAGGGCATCAACCTGTGGAGCATGGAGAGCCCACTCTGTTGTCGAGAAAGTTTGTATCTCTGCATGATGCTAACTGTTCATTCTCTCCAAGACTGGAGACTTCTATCACCTTTGTGTTTGTCATTTACCAAATCAACTTTCTCTGTGGCCATACTGTAAGTGAGTGCAGCAGGTTAACCCTGGCCAGCTGCCAGACCTCCACCCAGCTGCTCTGTTATTCCCCCTCCTCAACAGGACAAAGGATAGAAAGAAAGATGGAAAAACCCCTGAGTCCAGATGAAAACATGGAAATCAGTCACCAATTAGTATAAGAAGCAAAACAGACTAAGATAAATTTCATTTAAATCCCATTAGAAATAGACTAGTATGGTGAGGAAAACAAAGATAGAACTAAAAACCAAACAAAAGAACCCCGCAAAACCAACCAAACAAAAAGTCCAAACCCCAATAAAAAAAAAAATAACCTCACCTTCACCCCAAATCCCATTCCTCCCAGCTCAACCTCCTGACTCTTCTACCTCCCTCTCCCTCAAACAGCACGGGGGGATGAGGAATAGGGTTTGTGGTCAGTCCATGTAGCAGTTCCTCTCTGCCTGTCCTTCCTCCTCACACTGTTCCCCTGCTTCAGCATGGGGTCTTGCACAGGCTGCAGTGTGGGTATCTGCTCTGATATGGTCCTCCATGAGCTGCAGGGGGGCAACCTGCCTCACCACAACCTTCTCCACGGGCTGTAGGGTAACCTCTGCTCCAGTGCTTCGAGCATCTCCTCCCTCTCTTTTTTCATTGACCTTAGTGCCTGCCGGGCTGTTATTTATTTTGGTTTTTTTCCTCATTCCTCTCTCTCAAAACAGCCACACAGCATGTTTTACCCTTTCTCAAACACATTTCCATCGAGGTGCTACCAGCTTCACTGATGGGCTTAGCTTTGGGCAGCAGTGGGTCTGCTTTAGAGCCAGCTGTATCCAGCATGGGGCCAGCCCCCGGTTGCTACCAAAGCCTGGACACACAAGTCCAATACACTGAGGAAGTAGATATGATCTTCCTTTGTGTGTTTGGACTATAAACCTTTCTTCCCCTCCCTTTCCCATATTACCACCAGTTTGTGAAGTAAAAAATTAAACAGACCTAGTTCAAAACACAGCGTGCTCGCCCACCATGTAACTGATGGGATTAAGGGGAAAAAAAGCCCCAAACAACAAAACATCTGTGATTCATTCTAAGGAAAATATAAACCATGACCAGAAAGCACTTTAGAGAAGTGGATTTTAGCAGCGTGTGCACAGCTTGGATACACATTAACACAACTTTTACTGAAATGAGATTTGAGGCTTTACAGAACCGAACAGTAGCATTCTGTGGCACAAATCCCAGGGTGAAGGCTGGAGAACCACACCGTCCCTTCCTCCAGAAGTTCTCAGCAGTAGCAGTAATGCTTCTGGTGTTCCTCAGGCTGGCTGCTTCCCTGCAGAGCTCCTCCCTTTGAAGGCCAAATTTCTTCCATCACCGAAGTCAGAGAGTCCTCCTCAAGGCATATGAGCCATTATGGTAAAAATGCACTCACAGGTCCTCAAGTGCAGGCAGCCACCGCTGTGTTTCTGAGGGCTGCTGATCTCAGAGGCTTTCATCCTCAGGGAGGAGGGAATATTCTGTAGCATGCTAGGAGATTGCCTTTCCTCTTCGGGTAGCAAGCAAGGGCACAGCAGCAAAGCGAGGGCTTGTGACAGCACTTCTCTTCACTGCACTTTCGGGGACTCTGAGAGAAGTTCCCTCATAAGAGGGTCTCCTCTCCATTCCACAGAAGAGATTTCCCTAAAATACCTGAAACTTTCTTGCTTTGATTTGATGTTATGTAACTCACTAGTTTCAGATTGACCAGTAGGCACAGAGCTGAGGGAAGAGAAGAAAAACAGGTCATTTCTTTAATAACTAAGTTCAGTGGCAGGGCCTGCCTTTAGCTTTATCTTTGCAGTTGTGCTTTTTGTTACTTTATTTATAAATTTATGTTAATTTTTATAACTACATCTGTCACAATGCTAGCTGCAGGTGCCTAATCCATGTGTGTTAAAGCAAATATCAAGTAGCTTTGCAGTTAGGGCAGGGAAAAATAAATCAAAATGAAATTCTCTCTCAAGGGACCCAATCATCCTGCCAGTTTAAGTTGCAACACACACCTGATGAAATGATTGTTCCTCAAATTAAGCCTTCTAATTTGTGTATAAAACTAGGTCACAAAGCTTATTTCCTCTTCTCTTCCCTACTCCTATACATGTTCGTGCACTATATTACACAGAGAAAGAAATATGCTGAAGGGTAGAACTTTGTAGATGGCTCTTCAGTGTATCTACATGGTGTGTTAAAAGTACAGCTTGCAGCCAACATGAAAACCGAATCAAAACAGAGGTGCTCTTCGAATCTGTTACTGTTATGCTGCTCACTAACCATAACTATCAGTGTGGTAATATCACCTCCTCCTCTTTTGTATTTAATTTTCCCACCTATGTCACCAGCATCCAAAAAATCTTCAGGGCTATTTTTTCAAGTGTTTCTCAGCCCCTTGAGTCAGGCAGGCAGTTTCCAGACTGGAATTTGTAAGCTAACTTAATCGTTGTTACCACTAGTTTGCAAAATGTCCATTACTATATGCAGTAGCCACAGAAGATTTCTGTTTTCTTCCCCTCCAGGTTAAAAAAAAAAAAGGATTAAAAAAAATCTAGAAAGATCTAAAGTAATCTGTACTTATTTAAAATAATTCTACTGTAAACTGGGAGATAAAACATTTGTCACACATGCTGACAAAGCCCCACAGCCAAAGTCTCTTATCACTCAAACGTCCAGACAAAGAACTGATGGTTTTATTCCCCCAACAGATGTTCCAGCTGCTCAGGTTAGCAGAATACACACTTCCATCACTGCCCAACAGCAGCAGACTCAAGCTCTTGAAAGTCACCATCTGACACCAGGAACAAAAGGTCAAACCATAGTCTAGACAAAAGCTGTAAACTGGGGTGCTCGAGAGTCACCAGTCTGGCAGACTGAAAAAAGAGCTCAGCAGGGTTTTTTTCAACAGATTATGTGCATAATAGGTGTCTTATCAAACACATCTTACTCAGATTTTTGGCTCAAACTACAGACTGAGTAACGTCATAGTTATTTATGCATCCTAGCTTATCCAAAAAGTAACACAGTTTTCTCTATTTTTCAGGAAGGTACTCAATCATCTAATGTTAGAAAAGCAGATCAAAAAGCACAACTAAAACATACCATAGACATATCTATATGGAGATGGGATCAACTCAGCTGAAGTTACCAGAATTATCATTTAGCTCTAGGATTAAATTCACTCTTCTGTCTGGAAACTTCACACTGAAAAGCCACAGCAAAACAGAGAACTAAACTATACAACTGTTGCACTTCCATTCTTTTTCTTCCCCAACCCATCACAACACTGCTAGTGTTATCTCAACATCAGCTAGTACAGGCAACCCAGTTAGATCCTTGGTACATTATATTTGACCTCCTCAGGGCCCGGATTCCACCCCACCTACTTTATAGTTCCCTCATAGAGTAGCAATCTGAAGGTGATGAATGAAAAATGCAGCAAAACATGCAGGATTTACACTGAGCTTGTGCCTCATTATGTTTCCAACTCACTAAGTTCTGCCGTGCTGTCATAGAGCACAGCTGAACACCTGCATTTTGCTACACGGCTCTAATGTGCATGCAGCTCCTGTGCCCCCTGCCTACCCTGATTTCCCCTGCTTTTGGCAATTAGCACCAGGAGATTAACAATTGCCTCCAGGACAATTTACTCTGGAGGCAATTAGCCTCTTACAGGCACCTCACTAGCTGCCAATTTCATAGAGGTGAGAGGTGCAGGGGCTATTAATGAAATGCATGAGGAAGAAATAACTGAGCTGTCGGTTAGTCTTGGGCCTCATCCATAACTCTGCTTAAGAACAAATGCTGTAATTCTACATCCCATGTGACTCACAGAAGGCTAAAGGGAAGTTAGATGGACAGCTTTCTTTTGCCACAAACAAGGGGTTCATTGGATGCTCCCATTATGGTAATATCCATTTAAAATTTTTCCTATTTTATACAAATTAAGTGGTAGTGAAGTGATATTACAAGGACGTGGCTGTGCCAGTTGGAGTTATACCATTCCTGTCTGACTTCTAAAACACTGATTAGACACATCTCTCTTTCCAGTCTCATGTTGTGTATAAAAACAGATATCTCTGCAGATGAGTGCTGTTTGCAATGCTGTGGTCAGCCTGTAACCAAACCTAAAAATACATGAGCAGTTCCAGAAGCAGAAATACATGAGCTGTTTCAGAAGAAGATGGTCTACTTGAGCCATTTAAACAGCAACAAAAATGTAAGTTTTTTGGGTTTGGGGTTTTTTTTACTATTTGTAGTACGCTATAAGCTCAGTTCAGCATTCCTTAACTATTTGAAACTTTGTTTATGTTGGAAAGAGTTGTGTGGGTATATATTCTTTGAGAATAAAGAAGATGGATTCCAGGTTTTTAATGTTCAAAGAGCAAAAAAATACACTTAATTCAGCAAATCCTCATGTTAGTAGAACAGGTAATGTACAAGTAACACAATGCTGCCACAGCTGTATGTTGGAAGCTTCTCAGAAGAAAATCTGTGAAAGGAATTAGATGTTTTAACTCCACTGAGGAATCCTCCTGTTCTCAGGGGACAGAGATGCTCAAGACTGACAAGGAATAGAGTGCTGAGCCATCCTCAGGGAGTGCTGCAGGAGTGGCTGGCATCTTGTGTCTTGTCCCTTTCTGTGACTTTATTTCATAGCCATGACCACTGGAGACCCCACAGTGAAGTTATTGCCCTTTGTATCCCTCAAAGGGGGGCTCCAGGAGCAGACCAAATTCCCTTTGTTGAACTCGGAGAACAAACTCTCTCATCTGCACTTCCATATTTACATATTTAGGCTCCTCTCTGCACTGGGTCCTGGACCTGCTGACTAACGAAATAGGGGAGGAAGGTCACCTTGGAATGAATTAAGAGCAAGATCTGCCAGAGGGATTCCTACAAGCAGCAGCAAATGGTTTAAAGAACCTAAACCACCTTTACAAAGAACAGTAGCAATTCTCGTTTTTCCTGCTAGCTGCAGCACAAGGGGCAGCAGGATGGTCTGGCTGAAGGACCTCCCCCGTGCAGCAAGCAAAACGGGCTGAATTTTAGCAGTTTGAACACACCTTGCAGAAGAGGATACACAGTTAAGGCTGCATTTATTTATCCTATGCTTGAGTCTGTTTCCAGGAATTCATTGCCTGCAATTTTACTTTCTCTCTCCCATTCTAAAAACATCTCTTAGCTTGTATAATCCTCCTTCAAAAGATATTTTCCTGTTAACAAATTAAACTAGTGCTCTAGAGGCCAACAAAAAGCAGTCTCTTAGTGCAGGTGGGCTTTTTAAAAGGTGCTGAGCATTTTATTTGAGAATTGGAGAGGGAGAAACAGTCACATAAAAATTAAATTGCACCTATTTGATACCAGTCATCATTTTATTGCACGTAAAACCTGAAAAGCAAAACATTTAAACTCTTCTATATTTTAAAGTCTTGCAAAATATTGTATTTAGCATAAAATATATTCTCAACCAAAATAGCAATCTACCAGTTACCTTAGACAGAAGGAAAATAAGTGTCAGTTTAATGTCTCCCATTTCAATTTAAAACCTGCCAGCTAAAAGAGAAGGAAGTGAAGTCAGAATCCCCATTTACACGTTAGGCTGGATCTTCTGCCATGATCACAAGCAAGGGATGTGGCTGGGTCTGGTACCTGACTGGGACAGAGAGCAAGAACTGGAACCACAGTGCCAGTGCCCTCAGATGAAACTGGATCACCTGCACCACAGAGGGAATACAGCTGCTCTCCACAGCTTGATTTCTCTTCCATGGTATTGCCTGTGAAATGGACATTGAGGAGCACAGTACAGGGTGGAGTTGTGCACAGGTATAAGATGAGTGGAGAAAAGGGACAGTGTGGCTGATGCTAAGGTGTTCACCTACGTAAGAGAGACAGCCATTACCACTCTTTAACAGAATTAATCCCCTCTAGGAAGGTGTTTGGGAGGCCTCCTCCATTCACCTAGGAACATACCCACAATTCACACTCCTCTATACAGCCTAGAATGTCAGAATTTCAAGGCAAGAGACAGAGCTGGAAGGAAGCTTGACAGCACAAGGAATGGCAAACATTCATCTGAAAACTACAGAGCGTTAAAACTCAGCAGTGTCTGGAGGGAGGATCCATACAGACCTGAGAGAAACTGAGGGCAAAGTCCATGGAAAATGAGTATTCCTATAGGAAATGATACAGGTACCCGTTATCTGATAGAAAGCATAATATACCACACTAATTCCACCTGGCCCAAGCTGGCTCCCTCTGCGGAAGATCATCTGGAAGAAGAGGGTTGGACGTGTCCTTTTCTAGCGTGCAGAGCGCCAAGGCAAGAGCACTACAAAGGAATGACTGC
Organism: Oreocharis arfaki; assembly: GCA_013398015.1. Lineage (NCBI taxonomy): Eukaryota > Metazoa > Chordata > Aves > Passeriformes > Paramythiidae > Oreocharis > Oreocharis arfaki. The sequence goes on from VZRR01012549.1 coordinate 394,349, forward strand.
TACACTTCAATGTATGCTGGTATTCCAGCACATCTGTGACAGACTGTTTCAGAACAGGAGCAAAAAAGCAGTGACTGAGAAACAGGAAAAAAAAAATTATCATTTGGATAGTTTCAAAGCTCTTCAATCCAACCAAAAGTGAAAAACTTCTGCAGGGTGTCCAGTGTGTGTGAACAGAGCAGGATGCCTCTCATAATAGGAAAATGTAGCCGTGCATTTTTTTACCCAGGAATCAGTATAATGCCTGACTGCCTCACAATAAAAGTAATATCAGAAGCTGAATGGTATGGGGCAGGGAAAAGCCTTTGAATTTGACCCTAGTCAGAACAGGATTGAGACTTAAAGGCCACATATGTGGCTAAAAAGCACGATACTGATGCACACAGCTTTGGTAAAACAAATAGTCAGAAGATCTTTGAAGAGCTATTGCTGCCAGTAGAGACCAACTCCTGTGTTCTGGCAAGCATATTAACCTTTTGAAACTCTGATCCAGGTGCCTCATCAGTTCTGGGATAATTCTCTCTCTCACCATCCATGTGCACATTATGCTCACACTATTCCATTCACCAGCCAGGTCACAGGGCACCGCTGCTCCGAGCTCGTTTATGGTTTGATTTCACACACCCTTCATCCATTTTTTTCAGTCTTAACAAAGCTCAGCTCCTGCACAGAGGCCAGATTATTTTTCAAAAGTGCTTAAGCTCCCAGACTCTCTTCTTGTTCTCAATGGGAGATGAACCCCTTAGAAAATGTCAAATCTCCATTTAGAGTGTGCAGCTCTGTTGGAAATCCAACCCTTGGCGTTTGGGAGAGCATTACATACCCACGTGCTATGTCCACGGCAATCGTTTTTGCAGCTGAAAAGGAGTCCAACACTATACAACTGCATTCTTGATGAGTGGTCTGAAGCTGGATGAAGCACGCTCTCTTTTATCAGCTAAAAAGAATGCAAGCTAGCTACCTCTCAGGAGTGCAATTAACCTTCATATTTAGATAAGAAATCTTAGGTATTTTGTGGTTGTTAGTACACTAATGCCTGCCCAATCTCTTGATTACGTTTATCCCCATGTCACCCCTATGGGGTGGTGTTATCACCTTCATCTTACTGATAAGGAGCTGAGACAGGGAGATGGATTAAGTTAAATCACCCACAAGGTGCACAGAAAATCTTCACTGAAACTGTCAGCTAAGCCAGGATGCTGCTCAGGGCTTGCCAGTAGATGTGGACTCTTTAACACAGAGTAACTACAAAATGCTGAAATGATGAATTTATATTCTGGAATTAAAAAATCCCACCACATTGACCTAATTTGATTGTTTTAAGGAATATACTGATAGCTAGTGCCAAGAATGACTCCTGCACTCTAGAAAGGATCCTGATACTGGACATTTGTACAGAAACCTGTAGGCAGATGGAGAACTGTGGTATGGGTCTCTGAGAAAACGGCAACAACTTTTAGTTTAATACCACAAAGCTGCTGCATTCCTTTGTACAGCATATCAGTAGGAAAATCCATTGTAAAAAAAAAAAATCTTGTTTTGTAGAATTGCTGAGGGAAGGGGCTTTTTTGGTTTTTTGGGTTTTTTTGTTTGCCTTAATGCCTTTTGGGTGTTAGTGCCCATGTGTGTTAGTCCTGTGAACACTTAGGCTCCTTTGTGCCCCAACAAGCAAAGGTGCTCACAAGTATTTCTCAAGGAGATTCTTCTTCCACGTAAAATACTTACAGAATGAAGTTCTTCAAAATTAGAAACCATCATTTGTGAGTTGGGTAACAGTAATGGATTTTTTCCCCTTGTGTGCACGAACCAAGCTGATATTAAAAGGACCTTAATAAGCCTCACCATCTTCTCCAGAAAACCTTTCAGACCCAACTTATTTAACTGCTCAGCTCCTTTCAAAACTTTCTATACCTACCTTCACGTTTTTCTTCCCTGTACCCCCGGAGCCAAAATGTACCACGTTCTAAGGACATATCATTGCCATAGGGCTTCCTGATCTACGAGGGGTGCATTCCTTCAAGAGTCTTGTCACTGAGCCCTGACCCTGGAAACGCTGTTGCACAGCTGAAATCATGCAAAAGCACCCGCCCATTCCACTCTCGCTACTCTGTTTCAAAGGCCATTTCTGTCCTCCTTCCTCATGAGCTGGGAACATACCACACACGGTTGTGAGAGTGGCTGTAATCCTCCAGGGCTGTAGTTTGCTCACAGCAGATTACTTGTCTACAAAGCGTTTTCTCACCTGGGTCACCTCTTTAAAGGGATTTTCTCCAGCCTGGGTTTGTAATGTTTTTGTAGAACATTTACTACATTGCTATTCACCAGCATGAAATCCATGCTCCATATGAGTTCAGCAGCTACAGCACAGCAACTTCCTAGACATCCTGCTATGCCCAAGGTGCAGTTCTTAAATCCAATTTTCTCCACTTTAAGGCTGGCTGTCACAGTTTCCATTCGAGACTAATTCAGTAGCTCAATTTCGCAATCTGTTACTCCAAGCAATTTTAACAAGACTGGTCTAATAAAGGCAATTTTTCAAAGGTGAGCTGGTGCAGTTCTTTGTTTCTCCATTTGACCCGCAGGCAAATTATTTATGTTCTGTACACACTAGGAGGACCTCCAATTCTGGACCAGCACTATTCTTCACACAGAGTGATATGCTGCCATCATGCCCTCCAGGTACTGTATTTTCTTCCACAGAGAAGAAAAGCAGGCTGGTATTTCTAGTACTGTCACCTGCAGACTTCTATTCTGCTTCTCCCTCCGCTACTAAGATGCTATGTAAGGCCAGTGCTTCACCTTCTGTGCCTCAGCTCCTTCACCTCCAAAGTACAGATAAAATGGGTACTGCCACACAGAGCCACCAATGTTTCAGGGAAGATGGAAGACTTCTGGCCTAACCAAAAGTGGGAGAGCAAGCCAGAATACAGAATTTTGATGTTTCCATCCTAATGATCTTGCTTGTGTTAACCGTAGCTACACAAGCAGTCACTTCCCTCCTTGCACTGCTTCAGTATCACCCACAATCAGTAACAGCTGAAAAGCTCTTTATGGTCTGTCTCACCTACTCTCTGACATGTTTCTTGAATATGTTCTGCACTCTCTGCTTCTGCAATCAATGTCCATCATTGCTAATTAGCCATGGTGTCGTTACAGATCTCTAATCAGTGAAAAAGGCCACCACAGAATCTTGTCCTGGACACACCTTGAATGAAAAAGCAGCACCTCTCTCAGCGGGTTTGCAGTGTGACCATGGGTCAGTATATGGATGCACAATGATCCAGGTAAAAGATGATGAAGTAACTGCCTCTTACCCCAGCAATTCTGGACATTGTGTATGACTGGTTAATCCCCTTTCTTCTCCTGAATATCAGCCCCGGATTGATGCATACAACACTCCAGACAGCTGTAGTCCTGGCTTCCTCACAAGGGACTATCTCGCACATTCCTGGCACCAACTCAGCCTGGTTAGCCCAGGGCAGGCAGCCACCGCAGCTCCCAGAGCAGCAGCTGCTACAGCCAACACATTACCTGAGATTAAAGCACACTAGGACAGAAGGGACTGCCCCTCGCTGCCACCGGGGAGGAAAGGGAAAGCTGCAGGGCAGCAATGCCCGTGCAGCCTTAGAGGGTGCTGTATTAGATCTGGATTAGGTAAGGAGGTCTGTGCTGCCTCTTCATTTAACTCTTTGTGACCGAGTGAGCAGCTTCTATCTTCTGCCCTCAAGCAGATACACATTTACAGATTGGGTGTGGGGAGTTCTGAGTGCAACTCAGGGAGAAATTGGTGATGAACATCAACTGCAAAATCTGGCTTACAGAAGAGATTCCCACAGAAGATGGAGAGCCTGGTGTTTCTGTAGCCTTAGGGCACTTGGGATTTTTGTAGGCTCCCAGGGCCAGTTCTACATATAATGAAAACCACAATGAAAAACAGAATCCCTTAGGTCTCTTAGGAATAGAAAATAAGGACTCAGGCCTGCAAATAAACTTCTTTTTCCCCCCTCTTGCCGACACAGAGCTTCATCTGCTGGGACTGGAATTCCCCTACATTCTCTCAGTAGGGAGGCCCAGGATCCCAGCTAACTGGGTGGCCTTTTGCTAAACTACAATTTCCTCCTCCTTTGTAATGACTGTGAAACAGGAACAGATCAAGGCACGGACAAAACTGAATTTTGGTGCCCTAAGAAGTGGGAGGTGAGTCAAACCCAAGTTGCTCCCACTGCCAAGCCCCAGAGGGGACAGCAGGGTTTCCTGCCCTTGGAGGCACAGTGGGGCACACAGGAGGTGGCACATGGCCTGCACAAATATTTAATACTAAGGTTAAGTTTATGGCCACGTCCTTGTTTCACCAGTAACGAGGAGAAAGAGAACACGTCACAAAGAAACATTGATGTGATGCATACAAAGAAGATGTCAGTGAAAATTTGGAGAAAAACGGTTTCTCTGCTTGCTTGTGTGATAGAAAATAAAAGTCAGCTAACCATCATTCCCAAAAATTAAGGTGTAATTTTGTGTGTGTGTGTGTTAAAAAATAGCTCTTTTTGAATTACTGCCTAAGATTACATGGAAGTTAAGATTTTCTAGCACCAAAAGAAAGCACACATGTTTGGATATTTCTTGCTGTAATTTATTTTTTTCCCAGTTCCTCCTCGTATAGGACTTAAAGGGTTCAATAGCACTCAAAAAGCAGCGATCCGAAGGTGTGTTATTTTCCCGGAGCGCCGTGAGGGCCCGGCCCGCGCGGCGGCGGCGCCACCTGGCGGCGCTGGGGGGCCCGGCCCGGCCCGGCGCCTCAGGGAAATCCCTAACCCGGGGGTTATTGCCCCAAAGCGGGGCCGCGGGGCTGGGGAGCGGCCATGGTGAAGCCGCGCGAGGAGTGGCGGAGGGCACTCGGCTTGTTCAGCCTGGAGAAGAGGGGACTGAGGGTCTGCAACGTCCTCACGAGGGGAAGCGGAGGGGCAGGCACTGATCTCTGCTCCGTGGCGAGCAGTGACAGGACGGCGGGAACGGCCTGAAGCTGTGCCGGGGGAGGCTTAGGCTGGAAATCAGGGGAAGGTTCTTCACCCAGAGGGTGGTTGGGCACTGGAACACGCCCCACAAGACTGCCAGAATTCAAGAAGCACTCAGACAATGCTCTCAGGCACACGGTGCAGCTCTCCGGGCTGTCCTGTGCAGGGCCAGGAGTTGGACCTTGATGATCCTTGTGCATCACTTTCAACTCAGGATATTATTGTCTGCCACCATCGTATCTCTGAGCTGCTGGTGGAGGCAAACATGATCTGCCACTGGCCTCTTGGCACGAATGGGATTACTTAGTGACCAGGTGGCTTTGGGTAGGGACACCACACAGCTGTGAGAGAAAGGCCTGCAGGAAGGAAATGCGGGGCACCTTCTGCTCATGGACATTCATCAGTGTGGGATAACCAGCCTGTGAGGGGAGGCTGGCAGGCGAGTGCCACTGGAATCTCATTCTGCGATGAACTCATATGAGTCCCACCACCAACAAGTGGAGAAAAGAGCAAGTACTTCAGTGTCATTCACCTGAAGCCTTCTCCTGAAATCTGAGCTGCTGGGCAAAAAGAATGAACTAAAGAAAAAGGGAGGGGAAAAAAATAGCTCAGCTATTTTCTTCTCCTTCCTTCCCAAAATAATTATCCACAACCTGAAGCTTGTTTTGGGGATACAGGAGCTTTACCAAAGTGGTATTTTGCAGCAGTGGAGACCTGAGCACCTTTTTCCACTGTGACGAAGGCTGAAGAACTGGTGTAACAATGCTGCTCTGAGGGTGACTATGTCTGTATAAATAAAGCTTTACAGTAAAAGCTTCCTTTACCCTGTCTTTTCTTTTTTGTCATTTTATATTGATAAATACACTCAGACATTCCTTGCTGTCACACCAGAGCATCTCAAAATTGGCACAGCACCAGTGGTCTTATGCTCACCTAAATTTTAGAACCAGGTCTTGGCCTGATTAGACTGCCCACAACACCACGTTTCAGCTGCCCCCCACCAAAGGCACTTACCAAACCCTCAACAGGTACTGTGACATTCCTTTAGGGGTAAGGGGCTTCCTACCACATGCACAGCTGGAAAAAGGAATTACAGAAAAAAGGGTATTTTCTGTAATTTCAGAATAAACCTTTTCTTGTACTACTAATTTAAATATGATCACCCCTGTGGCCTTTTTAGGGGAGTTCTGACAGGTGGTGGGATGAAGGTGGTTGGTTGGAAATTCTTTCCTGCCCCAGACATCACAAATCCTTTGAAAACATTTTCTTGTTTGCATTTTTATCAGAGGATCATTGCAGAGATCAGGAAGAGATGCATAAGATAAGGAATGTCTCCAATCTGTGCTGGAGCTTTATGCTCTGCTGCACTTCACTTGAGCTCAGAGGAGATGAGTGAGATTTGCCCATAAGCCACAAACAGAGAGGAGTAGAAGGGAAAATAGACAACTGGAATATAGGGGCTTCTGGACACAGAAAGGTATGTGGGAGAAATCCACACCAGAGCATTTTATTCTCCCTGGCAGATACTTGGCTTCGAGAGAAGGCACTAAAAGCTGATAGAATATTCTCCAAACCACGTTGTCATACTGAGAAACACACTTTTAACAAAATGCCTTTCTTAACCAGTTTGCTGTTTCCACCTTTACCTTTTGGCAGGGGGAAAGGAAGTACTTGTTACATAGACTACTTCTACTGCGAGCTACAGATGAGCCCTTGTCTCAGCAGAGATGGAGAAATGCCATTGAGGGGGATGTGACAAGTTACAGAGAGGGTCATTCTGGAAACTTGGAGTTTTTTGCAGTTTTTTCCTTGCCAGAGAATATTTTATATGCAGAGACGCTACAACACTAACGCTCATGCTACAGTAAGCATGACCACATTGCTCTAGGAATTTTTTGTACGTAGAATTCACACACGCAGAGCTGGAAAGGATCTGATCCTTGCAGGGATGAACTTGGTATATGCCCTGCTTGACTGACAGTTTTCTAGATGTTTCTTAAAGGCCTTTCCAGCACTGAAGATAATACTGTCTTCCTGGGTAATCTATCCCAGTGCCTCACTATCATTCAGGGACAAGTATTTGCAGATGTCTAAGCACAATTCCTGTGACAGAAATAAGAGCACCTATATGGTGTGGCCAGTAGTGATGCGTGGCCTTGCATCCACCAAGGCTGGAGGTCATCTCAAAATGCCAAACAAACAGTCAAAATTTCCAAATGCCCCTTGGCAAAAGCTCTGGGCACAAAAACTGTAAGGATGTCAAATGCATGCAGAACCTCTTCCTGTGCTTTTCCATTGGCACTGCAGAAAACCATAATGGTGAGTCAAAAAAATAGCCATTTCAGCCAGTGTTACACATTTTGAGGAAGAGATGATACAAACAAGCCTGTGCATTTGCAGGATAGGCTGAGTGCCCACAGACTGTGAGCACAGTGGCTCTTTTTCGCTGCACAGCCCAGCTTCCATGCAGAGGACTCCTCCAGCCAGGCTGGTGCAGGGTGTGCTCTCTGGCCTGAAGCCTTAGCGGTGGGAGGATGTGAGCAAGTAGCAGCTCCTGCTGCCAGCATCAGTGGGTGTCCCTAGCCCCCAGCTTCATGCTCTGCCTTGCTGCACCCTGTGTTAGAGCCACAGCAGTGTTCTTCTCCCAGTGACTTGTGTCTGAAGTGCCTTCTCCCTTCAGCATTTGCCGCTACTTGGCTTTGCCACCCCATCACCAAGACATTTTGAGTAGTTGCAGATCTCAAATACACATTGCTTAAAACCAAGGGATGCCATGTAAAATACCTACAACAGAAAGATTTCTAATATATTAGCAGCAATCTAAGTAGCTGTTCATAGCACCCCATCCCTCCAAGAGCTCTTTGTTTCTTTGTGTTTATACGGACACCTACTTTTGCTTAAGAAACAGGTGTGGGAGTGAATCCAGTTTTAATGTGTGAAATTCTCTACAGCTCCTCAGTTTAAACTCTAAACTGACTATTCTCTGAGGTGACATTCTTAACTGGAACAGCAGCCATGCAAGAAAGGTAAACTGTTTGGCTGGCCTACACTTGCATGATCAAATAATTAATCAGCCTCAAAGGCAAAATTAGATTTCCAGTAACTCTGTTTCTTTGGGATCAGATTTTGAAGTGGAAAAGGTCAGACTTCTGTCATTGTTATTTAATTTGTAATAAGAGAAATAAGCTTCCATCCAGAGCGAGGTAAGAGTTTTCTTTTTCTTGTTAAGTTTCATAGGGCAAAATCCTGACATACTCTCTTAAACCTCCAGTAGTTATTTTTGGCTTGGTCCCAGTATAGTTTCTAGCAGGTATTTTTCTGCAATACAGAAGCCCCCTTGCCAAGAGCAAATGCATCCACCCTCTGGAGAGAACATCCAGGCTGGACAGTCAGGACTCTCTAAGTTGCCATTTATCATAGATCTGACAAAGACTGGCCTTTAGCAAGATCTGATTGTGGAGTTTGTATTCCTGCTGAAACATGGCAGAATCTATCCCAACACGAAAGAGGAATAAATCATCTTGTGCTATTTAGGATCTGGAGAACGGGTGCAGTGGGAAACAGCAAGCCCAAAAGCACTTGACCCATCCCTATGGAGATGACAAGCTGTGATGGTGATGGAGCGAGCCTCTGGGCCACAAAACATGCTCACGTGACAAATACCTCTAAGTTTCCTTGGGATGTCGATTTCTGATAACGACTTACACAGATGTAGAGTACAAAGCCTGTTAAATGCAGAAGTTAAGCCCAGCTTCAGATGTCCTCAGCTGCTTTGAAAGCAGAGATGAATGAGAGAAAACTCAGGGTTTTTCCTTCTGTTCATGTGACACTTCACATACCTTCCCAGCACAGCTTTGGCACTAACCTGTGAGTGGCTGAGTCCATTTTTGATGCTCATATAGAACTGTAATATGTTTCTTCCAAAGGAGAAATCTCCCATGACCCCCGTTACTAACAAACTGAGAAATATTTCCTTTGTTCATCATTACTTGATTCAAAGTATTTATTATTCCTTGCAGCACTTCAAAGCTAAGGAGACAAGACAAGCCAAGACAAGGCAAGGTAAGAGGGAAGGATGAGAGAACTCTCCACAGTCACTCAGGGCAGTGTTCACCCTGAGACCCAGTATAGTTTGTGTTATTGTAATCCCCACAACCTTCAGCCACACAGCAGGACTCCAGAATATTTCTGAGAAGCACATGCTGGCAACAGGCACTTTGGTCCTCTCTTCTGTTTACTGGCAGGCACAGCCTTGTAGGATTCCTTCTTTAACATATAAGTCCCTTAAGACACATATGTCAGTGGTTAAAGAGGGCAAGCTGGGGATGTAAGGAAAATACATTTATCCTACAGCTTAGGAGTGGTTCAGCTAAATAGGAGGCTTCTGTACATCAGGTACACTGGGCATTAGTAGAACTGAGTGTAATTCATGAGTTGCCTACCGGTGCTAAGCTCAGCTGTCACCAGAACTTTCAGTCCTCTCCTTTCCTGAGCAAAGAAATCTTTCCAGTTTGTTTGTTTTCTAAACAAAAAATAAAAACTAGGAAGAAGGATATTTCTAAGATCTCTATTCACTTCCAGTTGTTTACAGATGTGCTGCTGGGACAGCAAAGTCTGGTTTTAGTGACTGGTTGCACTATGAAACGTCCCAAAGACAAATCTCTGTATTGCCAAGAATAACCTTTCTGTACCAAATTAATTTCCATAGTACAAGGAGGAATGGAAATTTTAGAAGTATGTTTGAGAAATAAGACATTCAATTACAATCTCTCAACAGACCCTGGAAACACTTTTTTTGTCCACTCACGTGTTTTAAAAGCACGTAAGGCCACAGCATAGCTGGAGTACTGTTGCTATCATTTTCAAATTAGGAGAACAGCAAGCAGATTGCATCTTACCAGGAAACACCTCTGAGGTTATATGTAAATGATGCATGCACACAGATCAACAAGATGTTTGTTGACAGTAAGCTTTCAGCTACTGCTTTTCACTCTTTACAGTTCCAACCAATGTCACTGTCTCTGAAAAGCAGGCAGAACAAAATTAATTGTACTGCTTAAGGTACCCAGCTGTAATAAAACCCCTTTTTTACACAGACTGGAATCTTCTCCATTTTTATCTCTAAGCTGTAAGATTCCTCTTGAGCAACCCCAACTTCACTGTATTTAGGAGTAGCCAAGAATCAGGTTAGCTGTGACCTTCTAGTCCCTTTCAAAGATAGAGGGTCGTCTCAGTGAGAATTCATAGCTGGACAAGTTTAGCCATGTCTCGGCCACTGGATTACTGAAATGGACTGAACACATCTGAGAACTTGGATTGTGAAATGGTGATTTTTTTCTAAAAGCTGATGTAATTCACTTGAAATATACTGAAAAATTCTTGTTTATCTTGCTCATAAAAAGCCCAAACTCAAAACGCCTGACAGAAGAGTTTACCAATTCATAACAGAAAGCAGGTCTCGGTCATTGACTACAGCAAATGGGTCTAAGTTCACTTATTTTTTATCAGCTTAACATAAAGTTTACATAAGGTATAAATTATAAAATTTGTTTAATCTGAACAAAAAGGTGAACAGAGGAAAAACTGCTGCTCTTTCTTCACGGATGAAGAAGTGAAGCATCAAGAGAGGGCGGACAACAACAATCATGAGAAAACACATCTGTGTTGAGCTAGGAAATCCAAATGGAGCAGGTCTTCCTGAGCTGGACAGAGCACCTGGTTCTTCTGGACATACATGTGTGGGCTTAGTGCCGTGGGTGAAGAAATGAAACCACTGCTTACAGTAACCGTGATGCAGGGAGAACTCAACATTGTGTTGGATGTCCCCCACCTTCTATTCCCATTCGTAGCGATGTGAGCTCAGGTGAGGCTCAGGACACACCTGCTGTTTCAGGTCACATCACGAGTGTAACTCACAAAGTTACTCGACTGAGATGGTGGAGTTGGCAAATGCCTTCTGTGGAGGCTGAGACAGTCAGGCAGGACATTCGACATTCCAGTTGATTAGCATCTCAGAAACTTGTGAGGAGGAGAAACAGTACTTTCCTGGGTGTCCAGGTCCACTCAAGACATCTAGTGACCAAAGCTTGACAGGCTGGGCATTTCATGCCTCAGTTGTCGGCTATTCACACTACTGAGCCTCACAGGCTGCTTGCACCCAGCTCTGGGCTGCTGCACATGGTGATAGGTACATTTCTCACAATGTCTGGCATCACTACAGAGATGCCAAAGTCACCCACCTGAAAAAGGAACAGCAAAAAGGTTTCTCTTCTGTCCTGCTCCACTGACATAGCCACAGAGAACAATCCTTCTTCTGGAAAGAACTACAGAAGCAGAGAGGTCTGCCATGGCAACACATCAAAGGCAGTGTTTTCCCTGTGAGTTTTATGAGCCTCCACAAGAAGGAAATTAGAAACTGAATTCTACACTCTCTCCCATTTATAAACGTGTCTGTAATGTGTACGTTGTGCTGTAGGTTAATGATGCAGTTCTCAAGCAAGATTAACTGCTGCTTCAGACAGCCATCAATTTTTTATGACTGCAAGACCATTTCCCTACTAAAAATGAAAGTTACATTCCCCAAGGGATGGGCTGTATTTAACATCATTCAAGTGTGCAGGGTGGGAAGATGAGAATAAAATTTTAAAAAAAGCCAAGAGAAAGCAAAAGACACAAGCTAGTTCCCCAGCTCCTTCACCAAGGAACAGGTACACGACCTTCCTCACTGTCACTTCTGAGCATCCTGAATAAAGTTAAATATGCAGACGTGGACCACTGACCCTCACTGATGGGGCCAGCTTCCTCTGAAGTGGTGATCGAGGCACTCAGTGCCTAATGCCAAGCAACAGTGACTTTGTACAAGATCAGCACAAGTGTCATCCTGCCTCAAGAGCCTGGGACATTGTTCATGCCTGAGACAGACAGTCCAAAGATTGCTTAATGCTACAGTTGGGCTTTCTATCAAATTTAGCCTATGTTGAGCTTTCTGTCAAATTTAGCCTATGTTTGGCTCAGATTCCAAGAAGTTGCTTATAGCTGCATCGGCACAATGAGGGAAGTCACCTCACCCACCAGTCCCTTTAAAGGCATCTGTCTAAGAAAAGTGGGAAGAATGGTCCTTTGTAGGTGTCTCTCATCCTTTCTCTCTCGGCAACAACTGCAGAAGGGAGCTTGATGGCTAACTTTGATTACAAGCACATTTTTAGATGCCTGAAGCAAGGGGACATGAATCCTCATCTGAAGTGCAAGTTTTTGTATCAGTATTAGTATTAGTAATTCTGTAATCAGTATTATTCAAGTATTAGTTTCAGTAATTCTTACCAGATACATCATGTACTGGTGTGGCTGAAAGGATCCCAGCTACCTTCATTAACAATAACCCACATTTTAACCTCATTGATAAAACCATTACCACTCAGTTTGAACCTTTTCAGAAATCTAAGCCAAACCCACAGTGTCTTTGTAACCATATCCCTTGATTGAGTTTTAGGCTGGCTTATCCTCACATACCTGCTCTTTTTTGTAAGTGGAGAAATAAATTACATCTATGCAAAGGACATTGTGTCCTAATAATCACATCTGTATTTTGTTTTTGACTAACATAATTATGGAAGTTGAAAAAATAAATTAAAGTCAGGCCTCATATCACTAACCAACATGTTACACTGCCTTTACAGTATAAGTGCCGCTGAGATTTTTGTTGAAAAGTGGGACTGGAAAAAGTTAAAATTGCAACAACCAGCTCCTGATTAAATGCAATCCAGCTACTTTAAAAACTTTTCTGGTGTTGGTTCACTGACAACAGCTGGATGACCCTCAGACAAAGCCCATGTTTAGGTTCATGTTTAACACCATTTCTTTCACCCAACTCCTAACCATGCTTGGATTTCACAGTTGAAAACTCTGGGCCTCAATAGCATTTTCTAGGTATCTCCCATTATTCCACAGTCTCAACTGCATCTATGATTGGGTTTTGCCACTGGCAATTTTTTTGAAGAAAGCATTTCTGGTGTTGCTGTATTGCAAAGACTTAGGATAGAAGGATCTAGATGAGAACTCTCAATTGTATAGCTGCCTACAAACCACACCCCCTAAGGAGTTTACCTTTCTGCTTCAATGTTTGCACGGTGTGATACAGCTGGATTATCTCCCAGACCCCTTAAGCACTTTGAACATGTTTCTTGGTAAAGCAAGGGTGGACTTCAAATTACTTTGCATAGCAAACGTTGTTTTCTAGACCTAAGTCAACGAGGACCATTTTAGTTAAGCCTGAGTTAACAGAATATAGATAAAAGTAAGCTGATGCATCCATTCAGCAGACAATTTAAATATTTACGAGGAAGGAAAGTATGCAAGGTCTCCTAACCCTCTGCAGGGAAGCATTGTAAATCTTATAAGCATACATCTGTAACTACCTTGAGTTGCTATGGAACATTCATTTATGGGGCAGAATACATTGCTAATATGCCAGATTTGGAACATCCAGAAGTATCTCCAGTGAACTGTATATAGGCCAAAGACTAAAGGTTATTTCCCTTTCAATAAAACCCACAATCAATTTAGAATATTGGCAATGTTTGTACCTTCAGTGTTTTGAAAGAGCCAGCTTGTGTATTGGATGGTTGGTGTGAGTCATTCATAGGAGATGTGGAGGAGCATCCACTGCATCACTGAACTGCTGAATCCTCACAACATGAAGGTGGCCAGGTCAGGTCATAACCAGAAAGGCCAGACTGACTTCTCCTTCACTGACTCATCCTCAAACACTCCAGCCAGGACAGGAGAATGACCAGAACCAGTCAGTCCACTCCTGAAAGAAAAAATGCTTATCAGTGCTTGTGCCAGTACAGCCTCAAAATACCAACACCAATATGGGTTGTGAGAGGCATTTCTCCCCTGTATTCCTTAGCCATTTGGAGAACAGCAGTTGCTACATTTTTGAAAGCTGAAAGGCTTGACAAAGTAATATTTAAATGCAGGAAGGGTGCCAAAATGGTGAGTGCAGGGACTCTAGCTTTCCATTCATATGCACAACAGGTATAGCACAAGCTGCAGCTACACAAACTTCAGTTTATCTGGTTTTGTTGTCCCACCATCTCCAGAGTGTGGCGGCTCCCCCTGAGTGCTCTGACATAGCAGTAATGTTTTCTTCTCCTGCAGCACATTCAAGATAAAATTTGATTAATCCCAAGCTTGTTTGCCTGTTCTGGCTCTGTGTGTGTGTACATGGAAACTCGGGCACTTTTGCCTGTCGGTTTTCGTGCACAGCTCTGCTCAGAAGAACAACACTGGACATCTGCAAGCTTATAGGTATAAAAATGAACGTAAAATCGAGATACGAAAAGTCCACAGCTCCTGAACTACCTCCCTTCCATCAACCAGGAGAGAAGGGAAAATGTCATTCTGGTGTACAGATAGCAAGAGTTGCTGTCTTGTTTGCCTAATAAGTGCAGGCAAACACACAATACAGGGAACTAAGTCTGTAAAAGAGTTTCACACAAGATAAAAACATTAAACTGCACATGCCACATGAGAGTTGTGGCAATTGCAATGGTAATTATTTTCATGTTTCTTAATACTACTGCAAGATACTAATTTCACTAGCTATTATACTCAAAAATAGTCACAACACGGGGGAAGCGGGGAATAGCTTGTATATCTATAATGTGATCGCTGCCAATACATCAGTATATGAAAACAAATGAATGCATTTTCCCTCAAGTACCAGAGTAAGAGCCTATATATCAAACCCATTTGACTTAGCCTTGTGAGGAGAAAGTAAATTTTTAAAGAAATAGCATTAGAAGGCAGAAAAGCAGAACAACTTTTTGGTCGTTTCAAAAGAAAAGCAGAAGGCTTAGATGAGGTTATCTCTTACACCACAGTGGCTGGTCCTTGCACCAGCAAAGAAAGGAACAGGAGAAATATGTCCTGTTTCTCCTTTTCTGTGTTTTTAATTAAATAATTTCCCCTGTACTTTTATATAGGCTATAAATATTGAAACATGGCTGTGCATTCTTCGCTGGAGGATCCTGGCAAGCTTATTGTGGTGTTGCATAAGCTTGTCACTTGAATAGCAGATTGTTTCCTCCCCCAGCTCAAGTTACAGGGAAGGCATACCGAAATTTAGGCCCAAAGTTTGTCCCTTTCAGATGAGTCCCTGCTTTGCTTCCCAGCTTGCTTGGAGCATAAGAGGTTTAGCTAAGGAAAGGCATGGAATTATAAGGTTAAAGGGGAAGAGAGAGAAGAGAACCGCTTAAATGACTGATCCTTCAAACACTTTGGCTATTCTGAATTCTAAATATAGCAAGAATTAATGAGGCAGAACTCTACTTCAACATTAAAATTACCCTAAAATTGTTCATGCTCTGTCACTGAACACCACACAAGAAACACAAGGCATGCTCCTGCACCCACCTTCCCAAAGCCATAACTAACCAGTCTCCCTTTCAAATAGGTATGTGCACCTAAAGACAATCAATTTCATCTTCTTCCCAATATGAAGAGCAACTGAAGATCATCTTTGCAAGGGAAGAAGGGTATGTAATCTCCATGCTTTTTTCTCCTAAATTTCATCCTGGTTAGTAGGTTTATTCAAAGCTCTCCTCGCTAGGATCTGACATGGCAACTTTCAGCATCAGTGAAAACAGTAAATAAGCTTCATATTGATTTCAGTTTTCTGTCTATTGCCTCCTTACCATGGGCAGGACCACAAGAAACAGGACCAGGAGGCAGTTCCAGAGTCACTGAATCCAGGCCTGCACAGCTACAGACCAGGAGCTCTATGGAGAAAATATCTGTCCTGATCACCTACAAGGGGCAAAATTCAGTGTTTAAACATGGATGTACATCTTGCACCTGAACAGTCAATAGCTGTGGTATTTAGATCCAGACCCCTTTGAGTCCTGGGAAAAGCAACCTTGGACTTAGGGACAGCCCAACTCTATTTCCAGTTACTTCTGCCCCGTTCATTTACTTTGAGCTGGACAGGAGCAATTGTAACATTTGGCTTTTTTCCTTGTTGAGCCCCATGACCCTGACATTGATGAGAGAAATAGACACCGTCCCAAGGAAATAAGCAAGAAAGACAACAGATATAATCTGTAGCAGTGTGAATGCCAAAGACTGTCCCCAAGACATATGGTGACATTTTTAATGTCTGATTCATTTGGATCATTTTCTTTAGGTTCTAGACCTGTGAAGGGAAGTGAGGCAGAGAGAAGGTGAGAAAGAAAAGAAGCTCTTACCATGGGTAGTTCATGATCTTGGTTTGCAAAATCAGCCAGAACTCTCCACCTTTGCAACCCAGCTGAGGTAGCATTCAGCATCAAAGATGGGTTTTCACATTTGTCACCGTTCTGGATTTATCGCTGCAGAGGAAATGAAAATGCAATAATGAGCAACCTACCCCATAGCCCGAGAGCTAATTACACACCTTTCTTCACCAAGTAAGCAGGAAACACACGAGCTTGGAGGATATCCACGGAGCAATTAAACACGCGCTTGTCAACATGTCACAAATACAGTGTTTTTACAGTTGAAATGAAAACACAAAATGCCATCTGATTGAACTTCAGAATAATTAGCACATCACAGCACACAGCCACGACAAGTACCTGTCAACAGCTATCAGCACAGCAATGACATTTTCCACTGTGAATAATAATGTCATTTTCCACTTTGGAGTAGTAATGCTATTTTTTGTCTTTTCAAAAAGAGCATTGTTTATAACAGATACAAATATATCCTCCATTAACCAAGATTTCATTCTGCAAAGGTAACACTCAAACAGAATTATTTTCCAACCAAGCTCTAATTCCACAGGCAAAAGCCAACGAACCTCTAATTCCACATCGTAGCTGGAAGAAGAGGAAGATGCTGCCTGTGGGACACTGTCTTTATTAGCTGATGCCTATTTAATCCCAGAACACTTTCTCTGTATGCCAAGCTTCATAACCAGCAATGCTCTGGACTTGTACTAAACCTGTGATTTCTTCCAGGAAACACACCAATAAAAAAAATATCCCAGAGTGTGGTAGTACTGTGTACAGGTACTGTGGGTGGTTTTCAGCAGTTTTCAGGCAAGCTAATAATGTCAGCTTTGATGTGCTCCCAGAGTAACTTCTGAAGAGAAAGGTAAGGAAAAGTAAAAAAAAGTTTCTGTAAATTTTTATTAAAGTTTTAAACTGCTCTGTGATCTGTTTTCCGTAAACAAGTTGGCTATTAATAGATGTGATTAAAAATGCAAGTTGAATTGCACAGACTGGCACACTCACCCTTTTTGGGTGGCTGTGTACAATTTCACGCTTGTTGACTGTGACTTTAATTAACAAGTCATATGAGCTTAGACTGTTTTATGTCTTTACAGTCCATTAAAAAAAGACTGTTTCTTACTAGCAACAACACACTAAAATTCCTACAAGGACAAGCTTTGAAAAAAAATCTGGAAAAATCAGTATAGTGACAGCCTTGAGTACCCATGGTAGGGCAGGATTGGGCAGGGGTCAGATCCTTTATCTGATGCAGCTAGAGTGAAGTCACTGTGTTGGTTTGCCTGATTGAGGATGTGGTTTTCCTACTTGCAGCACAATGTAGCCTTCTTCTTCCAGTCTGCCAGTGCTCTGAGAGAACACAGCCCAAGGAAGCACCGAGTGGAGATACTGGAGTTGGCTTCAAGAGCCTGAGGCTGGGTGGCAGCACAGAATAGCCACACTGGCTGAGCAGGTGGTCTGGGCTGAGAAGGAGGGAGGTAATTTAGGGGGAGTATTTAATTTAGAGGGAGTATTTCTGCACGATGCTCTGTTGTGACACATAGTTTTGCCTTACATGAGAGGTAAATCAATTCCTGTAGCTATTCCTAACTTGACTTGTCTGCCCACCAGAGTGACAGCTTTTAATGCCAGCTGGAATAAGACTGGTGCCATCACAACAAAAATTCTCAATTTATATTAATAGGATTAAGTAACTGATCCATGGAGATGGCTCATCTCCACTCAAAGCACAGAAACCCTCCTCCACAGAAATATGTATCGTTATATCACAGTCCAGAGCAGTCAGTTCTCTCAAGGCTTCATGTTCCCTAGAGTGGGATTTGTCTCTTCGTGGTTTTAACCATTAAAAAGGTAGGTTTTTATCTCAAATTGTATTGATGGCTTCTGCTATAACCTGTGGAAAAATACTACTATCTCCAGACAGGAAAACATCTCACGTGTCTTAGGCACTTTTATCTGCAGTTTTCAAATTGTCCAGAAATTTGGACTGCTAATGGTACTGTTGTATGCCAAGCCAGCTTGGGTCTTGGCTGACACAGGAATCGTAACAAAAGTAATACAGAAATGTGCATTATGGATGGCATTTAAATGGATTCAATTTCTGACTCACCTCAGTGTGAGAGAAATCCTCTTCCAACTGTGTACGTTTTATACCACTGGTGCCATTGGAGAAAAAAGCAGTTTTGCAGCAGAAAATTCCAGACTCTTGGTAAGACATTCTGCTAAATGACACCGAGTTTCTGCTATCATGTTTGGTGATTAGGAATGAGCATGGATCAGGTAGATAAAGCTGGTTCTCTGTGCCAAACTCCCACATCATGTAAAATTCAGATTAAATTTTATTTTAAATGTAACAACAAAGATCTTCAAGGGCAAGATACATCTCACTCTGTCTCTATTCCCCTGAGCACTAATCCACAAATCTCTTCACTTCCACCCACTGCAAGGAAAGGGCCAAATGTTACCAGAAGTCTGCATCTGTGGAATTTTAGGCTCAACTGTGAATATGAGAAGAAGTCACAAGTAAACAAGCTGTTGAAATTTCCAACAGCTATCCACAAATCTGCAGTGCCCCCAGAATTTCTGCAGTGACTGAGTTGCTGTTGTGATTGCCTGCCCTGCAGCCTGGTGTCCCAGAACAGAGATGGCCAGCCCCGCTTGTGAACACCACCACAATCTCTCTGAAGCTGTGGGATGGGGCCACCATCCCTTCACTCCAAGTCAGAGAGAAAACGCGAGTGGTAGGAAGCCAACACTCAAGAATGAGAGCCTTTGCTCTACAATAGATGTGCTGATTACAGATGGGGCCTTAATTGCAAGCAGCAGAGATTTCCTGTTTGGTTTTGATTTTAGAGCAGTGCAGATTTAGAGATTCATGCCTTGTGGAGACAAGAAACTTGTGTGGAAGGGTTTTCAAACAAAGCAACTACTGAGCCACTGTGCCATGGTCAGTCATTCTGGCTCTTCACAGCTCACCCACACTGTCCTGGAGCTGCAGAGAGTAATAGTGTGCCAGTCAAATAGCTTGCTTGCAAACCACTATGAACTGAAAGACAACAAATCTTCCTTAAAACTAAATTTACCTGGGGATCTACTGGAAATTCACCAGTCAGTTTAAGAAGAAGTTTAAGAAGAAAATTCCACTCCACACACATTAGGCAGTGAATTTTGCCCTCACTGGAGGTGAGATGGGCTGAGCTGATGTGTTAGATGAATTCTGTCACCAAAAGGGCTGACCCTACTCTCCTGTCCTCCCACTCCATCGCTTCCTCTACTGCTCATCTGGCTGCTTGGTGAGCCATTTCAGACCTCAGACAGTTATCTCAGGGGAGAGGAAAGGAAGACAGAACACAGCTCCTCATTAATGATTTCTGTGTTTTGTTTCTTAACCAATTTCCTGATTTTATTTGTTTTGGTGGGTTTATCCTCTTCCAGGAAAGAAGAGGAGAAGGTCTGAAAAGAATACCCACCAGACTGAAAAACAGATGAATGCAGGGCCAGCTGGGGAGAGCTCCTTTCTCCACAGAACTATGTAAGCAGTAAGCTCAGAAGGTAACTGAGCTTGCAGTCTCCAGTACAAATAATCCTCCAGAAATAATTATTAAAATCCTTCTGTGTCCACAGGGTTTGATGTCATCAACCAGGGCAGCAGGGCAACACATGGGGGACACCAGTTAAACTGTGCACAGGAGAATTCACTTACAGAAGCAGCGTTACAGCTCTCTCGGCTGAAAGATCTTAGACAGGATAATGCCATTTTTGCATACCAGAGACATTGGTTCAGCTAATGGCACCACTGGAGGAGAACTGAATGCTCTTCAAACAGCAGTATGAATGCACCTTACAACATCTGCACAGTACTGCAACCACTTCAAAATGGATAAAGAACACCTTCATGTAAACTGCAGGTCTAACCACTTCACTAAAAAATGGTTAAAGGTTAGAAAAGAAAACACATATGGCAAATATATTGATGTTTCCTGTAGGATTCCTGCCCAAGCTTCCAGCACTTGGTGGTATAAGGGCATCCTGCAGCATAAACTACAGTCAGATTTTACAAACCCCCACTGCTTATGCATACAATCAATCTCTTTTTCAACACAGGTGTATTTTCAGATTATAACATACCATGACTTGCACTTAGTTATGTGTAATGCAGAAAGCCCCAGGCTTCCTTGACTGCTTCAGCCATAGCTCTTGTATGGTGAGAAATGGTGAATCCTTGCTCCTTGTTTGCCTTTCCCAAAAGTTTTATGAATTTAGGACTGCTAAAAACATGTGCTAGAAGAACTCTGTGAGACAAGTCTAAAACAACAAAGAAGTGGTAAAGAAACAAAGGGAGAAGAAAGACAAGCAGATTAAAGCAAAAGTAAATATGTATCAACTCAGAGTGTTAAAGTTCTGCAACATTTAAATAGGTGTTGGTAACATGCCTCTTGTTCTAAGAAAATCAGTAGCACCTCACATTTCCTCAGTGCATTGCTTTTCTTCTGTCTAGTTTGTAGGAGGCAGCATGTCTGAAACAGAGGCACCACTTTAAGGTGCTTTATGGCAACTTCCCCACTGGTTTTATTTTCAGGCTGCTTTGATTTCCACCCTGACTTTACCTTCAAAGCTTCTTCACAGCGTACACAGCTGATGGTTCATGTACACATCCCCAGCCTAGTCAGGAGTCCAACTCTTTCTTTGACACACATTTTTCATTTTTTATCTTCCTGAATTGAAAGGCACTCATGCACACACCCCGATATCCTTCCCATTGAGTGTCCCAGCCTAACGATTGTGCTTTAATTGGCCCCAAGCATTAAAAAGAGCCCAAGAGCTGTCTGAGCACTGAGCCGTGGCTCCCATACATTTTCCATTGTTTTCTTTTAGCACTGTACCTCAGATAGCAGAGAAATAAACATAGGCTGATACCCATCTGCCAGACTCACTAAAATAACACATTTAAAGGGGTTAGTAGCATCTCTGCTTTACTTCCTCTTCTGTCCCTGCAGTAAGAGCTGCTCAGAGTGCTCATGAAGGGAGGTGATCTGCAGAAATAGCCCTGACATGCTGCCTTCACCTGTCCCAGCCCTGAGACAGGTTCTGCCCATTCAATGTCCTCCAGAAATAACCCACAAGTCCTCAGGGAGCTACTCACCT
The DNA here is from genome assembly GCA_013398015.1 of Oreocharis arfaki. Classification (NCBI taxonomy): domain Eukaryota; kingdom Metazoa; phylum Chordata; class Aves; order Passeriformes; family Paramythiidae; genus Oreocharis; species Oreocharis arfaki. The sequence goes on from VZRR01012549.1 coordinate 415,776, forward strand.
CGGACATGGGCACCTTTCTACCTTTCCTGGGTTGTAGCTGACCCTGCTCCAAGAAATCACTGCTCCAAGAAAAAGCAAATGCTTGCACAATCAGGATCACCTGTCCAACTACCAAAAAGAAACCTGGAGGACGCAAGCTTTAAATGTGCAACAAGCAGCACTTTTAGCATGCCACGTTGGAGTGACCAATACAAGTCTAACAGTTTAATGTGAGTGTAAGCCATTAATTTAGCATGGTTATTTTTAGCAGCTGTAGAGCTAAGGAAGAAATGGTGCTTTGCAGAGCCAAGAAAAACATAAATAAGGGTGGTGTGGTCTCTCTGCATCCCCCCTTGCACTGCCACCATGGTGCTGACCTGCCGTGCCCTCTGCCACACACAGCTCCATCGTGGCCCCCCCACACCCCAGAAGAAGTTGAAACAAGTCATGAGCTTCTATTTTCAGACACACTGGTGGTGTTGGGTCCACCAGGCACCTCATGTCATGCAGTTTCTCTCTCTGCATCTCCCCTCCTTCCATGATGTAGCAACCCCAAAGTGTCACCCAAGGGAAAATCTGTCTGCAGAGACCTTGAGTTGCCCCATCCCACAATCCACCTACATATATTTGCATATAGATATAAATACACATAATGGTGCAGAAGCTCCAGAGTGGGAAAAGCTACTCTGGGTGAAACTCCAAAAGCAAGTCACCACTTTTGCCTACCTCACATCACACTGTATGGCATACGCACACTTCTCATCGTGGGTGGTCAGTTTACACTGACATTAAAAGGGAAAGCAGATCTTCAGGCTAAATGTGTTACCATTTATTTTTGAACAAAAGCAAAAAGGCAGAGCTCAATTTACTCTGTGCCTAACCTAGGGTAAAACCTGTTTTCAAGTAAAGAATTGCTTGATGAGACAAGTATATACAAAAGAAAGAAGGATCTGGGGTTTAGCTGCAGATTTGTCACTATGTGCCTAAGTCAGCTTCTAAAGAAGGGGATGGATACTTCCTTGAGCTCATGATGGCCAGCCAGAGCAGGGAATGGGCTCACTCAAGGGGTCTGGCCACAGCATGGCCTCCCTGACAGAAAAGCATCCCTTGCTGGCAGCTGATGGTCAGCCAACGTCATGGGGCAGGTCAGGTGGTGCTGAGCAGTCAGTCACGTATATTTGCTAGGGGAAAGGAAAGCCTTCCCTCTCTGTCCTGATATCCACCCCACTTTGTGTCAGCTTATTTCATGATTTTAAGATGCAAAAATGCTGTGGGAGAACTCCCTCGGACAACTCTGTAACTAGGAAGATTTCTAGCTTCTAGAAAAGAGACAGAAAAAGGACAATTGAATGAAAAAGAAATCATATGTGTAAAGTCAAATTCTGCACAACAGAACATGGGTCAGAAGCATTTGGCAAATAAAAGGAAAACAAACATATTCAGATCTGCAGGCTCTGAATCCCACAAACCCTGCAGGATGGGCCCAGCTGAAGGGCAGCACCTCACTGTAGAGGCCCTCCTCCATTTCCCAAGCTCCATGGATTCTTGGGAGCCCTCTCAGCCATACCCCCCCCAAAGCTCTCCGGTACCCATCACAGCACACGACCTGCACTGTGCCCTTGGCTTTCCACACTGACAACCCTTCCCACCCTCCCTGATGGATGCCAAAGCCCTTGCTCCACTCCCACCTCCCCACCAGCAGCCCCAAAACCAAAACACTCTGGTGGGCACAAATGGTGCCTCCAGAATGGAAATATTTCAGGAGCATTTTGCCGTTTTGTGCATGCAGAAGGGAGGGCAGTGGTGTGGCAGATCCCCAGTGCCTTTTTTCTAGGTTTTTTTTTTGTTTGTTTTTTCAGGTTTAATCTCTCTCTGGATGCCAAACAGGCCTTGGCAAGAACAGTCTCACACCATCCCACACTGAGGACAACTGAGCAATCAGATGAGCCGGTCATCAAAGAGAAAGGGCTTCTCTCCCTGCAGGGCTGACATTTACCACAAACATTTATACCCTGTTTTGACCTAAAAGGTGTCTATCAAGTCTTGTGTAAAAGACTCAGCCATCTGGCTCCTTCTGGCACAGCCAGAGACAGGATCAGTCACAGGCTTTATGAGTGCCATCCCACATGGCACAGCAAGACACCCACCCTATCATGAAACCTCCAGCACTCACGACATCTCCAGGAAATCCACCTTGTCTGACATGAGTCCTGCCCATCCTACAGCTCTACAGAACCTCCTGCACTGGGGCTCTGGGCAGGCAGCAGGGCTTGAAGGAGGAATGTTGGAATGCTTGAAGGATGCAAGTTAGAATACAAGACTTACAGGAAAGTTAGGATTGCTCAGACAACTCACACCAAGGGGAGGGGGTAAAAGGGGAATGAAACTTGGGTCAAGGGAGCTTTGAAAAAAAGAGAAAAAAAGAAAAAATTCTAGGAGATGTCAGTGAAACTCTATTAAATTCCCTGTTTAGGTCTGTGAAATTTCCTGTCAAAATCTGTATCTGTAGCATCTTAGGATGATCCTCACACTCATGTAAGAGCACCAAAAAATGTTAATAACAAACAAATATGAGCAGAACATAAATACTGACTAGCTTATTAAATTTTCTAATATGTGCTTCCAAAGCATGCATTACCCAAAGTATTCTTGACAAAAACATTGAATACTTAGCTTTGGCATTTAATAAATCCTAATGTGATGATATATTACATACCTCTATCATATGCACAGATGACATAAATACACACCTGAAAATGTTTTCCTTATGGAAAATTAACAGAAAAAGCCCTACCAAAAAAAGTCTCACAATTTAAATTTTGAAGTAAAAATAGAAGTAATTAAACCAAACACCTACTGAATTGTAAGCAATCAGTGTAGAAACATGCATCATTAATAAGGACATGACCCATAAGAATAGATGCATGTAGGTCCAGCCTTGCAAAGCCAAGCTCATACATATCTTTATTCCCTCCAGGAAATAAAGGATCCCGTCTCCAGGACCTCACTCTCTTACACACCTGCTTGAAAATGCTGCTATCCATGTGCTTAAATATGAGCAGCTACACTGCCCAGCAGCTCAGGAACCTGCACTCCTGGGTTTTCAGAAGTTACGTGGATGGCAGCTGGTGCAAATAGCAAAAGATTCGTCTCCTAATTATCTTTTATTAATAAGTATGTCCTTCTCAAATGTTTAACATGCAAAACAAATGCACAAGAAACGGCGTCAAACCCTGTTTTTCAGAGAAATATCTACCTTCAAAATCCAAGAGACAAAGACAAATCAAGCCGGGTTTATCACGGTGCCCTCTTCTGGCCCTTGAAAAAACAGTCGCCTTGCTGTCACCTGGTGTCTGCTTGGAAGAGGCATCAAAAGGAGCATCTGCTTGTGCAAATCGATTTATTTATTAAACTGGCCAGAAAAACACCATCACAGACCGTTCTAGATACCATATAAAACACGTTTAAAAATCCTGCAGTTATGTATGAGTTTATAAAAATAACTTAAAACACTATTTTAGAAATCTCAGTAGAAATACAAGAATTTGTTACCAGGTAGGAATTTAGGCATAAGGCATTCTGCCCACAGGGCTGAGGAATTCACCCTGCTCACACTGCGCTACTGAACTCCCAAGAACCATTTAATAAAAGTCATCTGAACCATTCTGCTAAAACAGAGGGAAAAAACAGGTTAAAAAGCACATTCATTTCCATTACAAAGATGCATTTTTGCCTTTTCTTGACAAGTATGTATGTAACTTATCCAACACAGGAGAGATATTCAAGAATCTGGTATTTTCCATGGAAACCTCTGTTTTAAAAGTACTGTTTTCCTAATTAAATATAAAACATAGCACACACAGAACTAAATACAACTTTCAGGCCCTATCTACAAAACAGATTTTTCACTATTGGTTTTTGGAATTTGGCTTGAGGGTTTGTTTTTCAGTTGTTTTAGGGGGGTACTGTTTGGTTGGGTATTTTTTTTATTCTTTGGGCTCACTAATCTCAGGGAAATTTCAATACTTTTGCGTCCAAAGTGGCCAGTTTATACCTGAAACAGTGCAGCTTATGACAGCTCACCTGGAAAGAAAGAAATTTACTCAAATTTAATGAAGTTGCACAAAGTTTTTGGAAGTATAATTCATTCAACATTTCTGTCAGCTCCAAACTGGATGCATTATAATCACATAAGCTTCAAGAAAAGCTCAGATCATCACACCTGTGTTATATGCATGATTGTTACTTTCAGGGAAAAACACAACAACTTTCTGTATCAAAAGGCCTTGATAAATTATTTTCCTTTCTCACTGAGAAGAACGTTTTCACAAATAAGGCTTTCTAAACAAAAAGTCACAACAGAGTCAGTTTGGAAGGCAAGAAGTATGTTATTTTAGGTGGTACTAAACTTTTTTCCAAGGCTATTTTCTTCCTCATGATCAAAGAAGTAGAACTTCCCCTCCACAGGCATGTGAGCTGGTAAAGTGCCCACTCATGAGGAGACCTTGCATTTGCTGTGTCATGACCCAGAACACAGGAGCTATTTTATCTGATACAATTACCTGAACTTGTGGGGATTTTTCTGAGTTGGGAAGTTCTTTGTTCTGGAAAGAACTAGAAAGGAGTGTTCAAGAAAGAAACGAGAGAGGAATAAAGCCAAACCAAAACAGTTGTTGTCCAGCTGTGCTAGCAGTTCTTCCATCACTGCCCACCAGACAATGCAGGCTTCGGGCTATGACTTCATGAAAGCATTCATTAAATGCCCTGCTAACCACCAACTCGACAGTCAAGATTCCCACTGCATTGCTAATTGCCAACCAATCACCACAAGTGACCAACTCCCACAGAGCTCTTCTCCTTAGGACGATGGAACATCCAGATTAAGCTCTACCCATTTCTGCAGATGTCCCAGGGCGACTTCTCCCAAGACCTTCATTCTGAACTGCAGGAGTCAGACTGTGTGACCAAAGTCAGTCTCTGGCAATAGCAAGAATGGGGCTCTTTAACCTCAGCATCCACTCACAGCGGTGTTTTCACCAGAACGCTTAGTCACAGACAGGTTGGTGAATACCTTGAGAGAGAGAAAAGAGAAGACTCTTAGTATGGCTAAAAATTAATTTTTTTTTCCCTGGGAGGTTAACTTGGGCATGATGCTTAAAACAGCAGCCATTTCTTAAAAGTACGAAAAGAATGATGAAAATCATACATTTAAAATCCTTGCCATTAAACAGCACACACATATACAAATAACTTTTGTTCTCTTCATTTAGCTCATGTTTTTCCTTTTACAGTGGAAAAGAAAGAATTAAGGCAGTCACATGGCTTTATACCACCTCTTGTCTTAATGCTCCTAAGTTTTTACAGTGTGAACAAGCTCAGCAATAATAAACTCCAGTACACCTAATGAATAAGTGTCTTTATAACTCAAAGAAAACTTCTTTGTTTGGAAAAATGAAGTTAACTCAAGGCCTGGGTATTTGGAGAGAATTTTGCCTTTGTGCCTTTCTAGACATTGCAGAAATGTGGAAGTGATTGCTGTGAAGGTATTATGCCTGGGATCTGTGTCCTCTTGACAATAGCTGTGAAAACACTTAGTAAAACTAGTTTGAAAAATCTTTACTGTTTTCAAGCCACATTAAAGCAAACAACATATTCAAAAAGAATTATTGTAAAATTAAAAGATATTAGAATTTGGGAAGAAAATTTCTAAAAAACTTTTTTAATACTGGTACTTTACCATGCAAATAATTGCATGCTTTTGCATACATATAATATAAAAAGGAAAAAAGGAAATCAAAACCACTGCTATTTAAATGCTTCAAAGTTGCAATAATTAGTTATCATCAAAGCCATCTCTCAGGCAGAATAAACCTAGCATAGAATAAAGTACATACACATTTCAGCCATGCAAATTACACTGACGTATCTAAGGATAATGGGGATCAGAAGGACCTATATTTCTCTAAGTAGAAGCTTTGCTGCATTAAGGCTGTTAGCAGCTCTTCAGAGAACAACATCAATAAATGATAAACCTCTTCCACTTTCTGTAAGTACGTAAAGCATTATACACAAATCAGGAAGACAAATGCATGTCTAATAGATATGGAAGAAAAACGGTGACTTATTTAAAATATACTGCATGTCGTAAAAAAGCGGTTTGAAGTCTTTATTTCTGATCCACAGCATGACAACATATGGGAGCCTTCATTTATTGTTATTTGACTTCAAAAGACCAAGATTAAAAAGCACAAAATTTATCTGCTTTCCTCCTGGGCAGACTGCAAGCTCCAGGTGTGGGAGAGGACCACACTGCTCCCCAGTAAGCCAGCTGGAGTCATTTGATAATTGTTGGAAACATGTATTTTTTGGCAGAATTTGTTCGTTATTCAAGTGAAGACAAAACCTTAGATCCAATGGCTAGAAAGCCATCATTAGCTACCTGGAAGAATCACCCCAGCTTTCAGAAGACAATTTCTCTTCATCACAGATGCTCAGTTGTAGCCCCCTGAATTTCAGGCAGGACAGTGCAGCTGAGGCTGAGATGTAATTCTCTGGAGGGCTGAGGTCCTACCAGCTCTGTGCTTGCAGTTATTTGGACTTTACCTTGCAAGAAATTCCATTCTGAGCTCATGTTTTCTGCAGAATAAAATGCTGCTCCAAGAAGAGAAGTAAAATCTGGCTCTAATTTGTAAGAAGTAAGAATGGGACCCTCAGTCTCTAGGTTTTCTTCAAGTGGAATAAAACCATGTTTCACAGCAGACTTAGCAATTAATTAGTACTAGTGCCAGTGAAGATGTCAGCATTTGACCCTGAAACACTGCCACTTTCCTGTTCAAATCAGACTTCATTTTCCTTAACTTTTACAGGGATGTAACAAAAATAGCAGTGATATTATCCATCATTCTAGTCATCCAACATGCTCATTCCTCACAAATTCCAGTTTTCAAGCATTTCTCTAATCAAAGAGTGCCATCTTGCACTTTGATTTTTGTTTACTGCTCAAGAGATTAAATTAGGTAAAAACATAAAAAACCCTTTTGAAGACTGTCACTAAAAATGATCGCTGTTCCCTGGAGCTTTTAAATAGCGTATTTCTCCTGAGCCAATTTCTTCCTCCCCCACTCAAACAAATATGATTATCTGAAATTACCTCCCTGAATTATGTCTAATCATCATTCTATTCAGTCTCAATTTTAGCAGCTCAGATGTCCAGAATAAATTATGACTCTCATCTTCTCTTCACACTGCATATGCTAATACCCCGCTCGAGTTCACAGGTTTGAATGCCTCCCTCAGAGATCCCCCTCCAAAGGGCCCCTGGCAAGATAAGGACCTGCTACCCCTCCTCAAAGGCCTCCAAGAACACCATTAGAAGGTACTACAAAGAACAGAATCTATATTGTGGATGCTTTGAAGATGATTCAGATTGTTAGCAGTCCATTCCATTAATGGAGTTCTTACTACATTGCTTTTACTAAACTACCTTCAAGATAGGAAACAAGAGAGATGGATGTCACTTCTGCAGAGCAGCATCCTGGTGCACCCTTGCAATGCTTTATATCTAACACAACCAGAGATTCTGTATGAAGACATAAACAGGTCACAAACAAGCTTTCATGGATCCTCAGCTAATATAAACTGGTCCTGATGCTACAAAAATCAATCTCTGATTTACATCTGGGAGGAGCTGTCCCACACCTGCTAGAGAAAATTGAGCTCTTCATTAAAGAGAAATAGCAAGATAAACAGAAGAAGAAATATTTGTGTGGTTTCATGAATTGAAGGCCTACAGAATAAAGAAAGATCTTTAAGACGAGAGAGTTAGATCAAAAAATTGTCATGTAGCTGGGCCCCTTCCCCAGCACCAGTTTGTAAGCCTATTTTGAGTACACTAATCTAGCTTTGACAACCACTTTAGCAGAAATAGTATTTGAAGCTTTCATAATCTTGAGAGGGAGAAAAATTCTATACTCCCCAGTGGAGAGAGAACTGGATTAAGGGAGACCATAAACTTTTCACAAATGAACACGCTAAAAAAAAATTAAATATCGCAGACTAAGCCTAAGCGTTAGAATTCTAAATATTAAAACCAGATAATTTCCTGTCATTTCCTCCCCACTACTTTCCCACAAATCTGGACCTCTTTAATAGAGCTCTGTTATTCAGATTTCCAACACCTTATCCCAGAATGCTATGAAAGCTGGGCTATGAGGTGACTTTGTATACAAACCTCTGCACAGACAGGATGAATTCCTATGGTGCTGTCCAGCTGTTCTTTTGTCAACCCACATTTAATAGCAGCTGCAAACCCTTGGGTGACTTCTCCAGCATTTGGACCAAGGACATGGAAACCAATGACTCTCTCCTAAATGCCAAAGATAATCAAATGGAAGCACAGTCAGGAATTCAGTTCTCTTTAGACAACGTGTAAGGTTTTCTTACTCAGAGTATATAATTCAATCAGCTCACAAAACGTATCACAAATTAATATAACCACTAAAATGTGAACTATCATTAGCACCAACAGACGGGAGATGGTGTAATTTGGTTCTCTCTCTCTGCAAAGATTCAACTAGGAACTCAGGAGTCAGCTTCTTTACAAAGTTTTGTAAAGGAGTACATGAAGAGCATACAAATTTAACACACACCACGGTCTGTGCTCAATGATGTGTCTCCAAACCACAAACAAGGATTTAAATCTTATTCAGGTGAGTTATTCCACTCATTCCAACAGAATGCTTGCCTAAGTAAAGGTGAGCACCCTGCATGAAGGTTTTCAGCACGAGGGCCTGTGGTAGGAGGTTACATGGTCTGTATCTGTCGAAGAATTTTCAGTTTGATAGTTGCTCACAGGAAAGGATCACGAGCTGAAGTTGTGCCCAACCAGACATGGCAAGAAGTGCATTTTAACTAAACTGCCAACAGCTCTTGTGGCAATGTTGGCTTTCATTGGGAGATAATACATTTAGAGACCGGCAAAAACCTCATCCAGTTACAAGGTACTATTCACACTTCTCCTACCTATACTCCTTTTCAAGTGCAAAACACATCACACTGCACATACATCCTCAGAAAACACCCAGCAGAACAAGCTGTACTGACCTGACCTGCTTTTCTTAAAGAGAGAAACATGAAAATTTAGCACATGTTAGCTGCTGTGGGCTTTAGTGGCCTTTGGGGAATTCATCAGATTTTGGTGAGCACAGATATAGCCCAGTTGAGCATCAAAAGTTATCTACTCTTCCTGCCAGATGTCACATATATTTGGTATAGTGGATACTGCATACACTGAAAGGTTATTGTTCTTTCAGTAAGTCTGAGGACTGAGATTTACCACAGGGTTTGTTTAAATAAGAAAAGCTATAATTTGGTAATAGCTAAAATGGAATTACCCCTATTTTCCTTTAAAAATATGGACATATGTCAAAAGAAAACCATAGTAATGAAACCAAGGTAATGACAGTATTAAATAGTTACTGAACTATTTTTTTTCCAGGGTAACTCTCAATGCTACCCTAGATGTTTAAACACATTTCGAATTTTCAGGACAAGAAGTGAAAACAAATTAATGAAACACTTTAAATCACCATTAAACCATTGCATTTTCTTAAGTAACTCTGGATTAGAATGTAGCCAGAGGTTCTAAGATACCTTCCACACTACTACAAACTCCTCCAGAAAGAGGAGATGGGCAACACATGACAGGTTTGCAACTTTTACAAAATGGTGACACGATGCTTAGAAAAACTGCAGGAAGATAAATCTGTATCTATGAAAAATGAATATAGGTAAAGTTGGTTTTGTTTTTTTTTCTAGGACAGATAGCTATGCCACCATCTTAACAGGAATACATTTTAATAGAATATTACTCTTCATAATACTTTATATTATTAAAATCAACTAAATTGTATTAAACAGATGATGATCATTCTGAGATGGGCACACCAATTCTTTCAACCGATTACTAGTTTTGTTTTCGCTTCAGCAGGTACTGTATATTTCCACTGCCAGGAAATTTGATCCTAGTCCAAGGATAATCCTGGCATTATCACCCTAAACGGGATTTGTGCAGGCAACATACATTATCCTGTTAGAACAAGCTCAAGAGTTTTATGAACACATGTGGGTTTGGAGAGGTTACAAGTTGTGATGGTTTCTGAGAGACCTCAATTTTAGAGAGAAAAACCTCCCAGAAAAGAATGTCCAAGTTTGGGAAGGAGAGAATAAACCAATAAAACTCTTAACCATTTTTACATGCATTGATTTGCTCACTTCTCAAAGTTAATGAACAGTCTTAAGGATTTCTACTTCTTATTTTACATATATGGAAGAAGTACCACATACAAATAACAATGGCAGAAGTTTGTACTTTACTGAGAGTTGGTTTTGTAGACACAGAAGTATGCATCATTATAAATATTTATTACATTTCAAAAGGTAGGCAAATTTAAATAAATTTTAATTTGTTAGAAATAACCTATTTATAGCTGTTGTATCATCAACAGTCCCTATGATAAACATATAGATACTGTTTTCCCTGGAAAGAAAGATGCACTCACCTGATCTTGAATATTGCAAATTATCTTTGCATAGCATTTGTTGTTGTCTCTGGATGGCACAGTCCATTCCAGTGGCCAGAAATGACTATGATACACCTGGAAATAAAACACAGCTTAAAAAAGAGTTGCATAATTTCCAAGTAGAGAGCACGATCTTCCAAAAGCTGCCAGATTATCCTAACTAATGAGCTATGTACATAGCATTTAGAACATCTGAAATCATGATGATACTCTTTTCCCTTAATGAATGCCAAAGACAGGAGTCTCTACAAAACAAGTACTAGTGTCATCCAATAATTAAAAAAGGAGAAGCCATAAGAATATTACATGTCCAGGACGCAGTTCACCATGCTCTTATTAAATTACAAAATCACAAGCGACTCAATAATCTTACTGAGCCTTGCAAAAGCAAAAGCCAATAAGGTGACACAATAAAGAGATCAGACTACACTAAATGAGGACTTAGCCAGAACACAAATGCTTCTGGGTGCACATTTTAAAAAATAAAATGCTTTGGAAATCAAGAGTGCATTTTCCAGAACAAAGGGTCCAGTGTTTCACATACAGCATCAAGGATTTCACTCAATAACAAAAATTTATTTATGTTTGGGAATATACAAACTTTGGAGACAGAAAAGCATTTAAGCCAGTGCCTTGTGGTCAGGTTAACAGTATTTTACACACTGCCATTTTGAGTTGTATTTACTTATTTTTCTCCACAGTCCAAATCAGAAAATGTCAGCTAAGAGGAAGACAAGTTCTCAACTTCATGAACTAGCACTTATCTGCTTATTTCTGCAAAAAATGCTCCTCAGGGTGATATGTGCAGGATATAAAAGTTCAGTTTATTGTGAGATTTCCTCCCCTCATGCTTTCTGTAATGTGGTCAGTACAGCATTTTGGAGGAACAGCCTCAGGCACTAAGTGCTTATATACGCCTAATTTCACTCCCGACCAGCAATCCCAGGGAATGAAAAGGGATTACTCACGTGAGTAAAATGAAGCACATACCTCTTTGTACAGTCAAAGTAAACAGGAAAAACGAGCATGACATTTGGCTTTATAAAGTAAAAATCACTATGGTAAGGAATTTGCCATGCTGTAGGTACAAAAGCTTCACTTTGACATTAAAACTAGTGTATTGCTTCCAGCACATACCAGCTTAAATTTATCCTGAAGTATTTGCAGAAACAAAGGAACCCTTCTTGTCATTTTTTAACCAAATATTCCACCTTTAAGCCCCAGTTTGCCAAAAATAGAACATATCTGCAATTAGAGCTATTGGAATTGAGGATTATTTTTATAACATGCGTAGGAACAGCCCAGGAAGACAAGAAATGTACCTAGTCACCTCCTGCCCTTACATCAGAGCACAAAATGCTGTTTTAATTGACTCCTAACATTATTTTAAATTAGAAATTGGAAAACTAAAACCCAGATGAAATTAAGGCATTTACCTCAATGTTTTCCTCCCCAAATTTCTCCACTGCGGTCTCTTCAGAGTACCCACAGGCTCCATACTCCAAAGGAGTAAATACAGTAGTTGGAACATTCACATAGTCACACTGTATGGCATTCAAAATAAAACAAAAAACCCACACAACATCAGTAATAAAACCAGCATACAGCAGTCTGAAACACAGGAAGAAAAGCTCAATTACTCACAATTCTGAAAGCTCTTTTGGTTTTTTTTTTAATTGTCTTAAATTAAGGTACAGTTTTGTGTTTGTCCATTCCAGAGGTGTTAATTAGAGCAAGAACAAAAAGACAGTTTAAAGCCACACTAACATTAGTATGCACAGAGTAAATGGAAAAGGAAATTCAGTGCCCCATTTTAAAAATGCACCAGATCACAGGTCAAACTGGAGATAAACAGTAGCCTGTTCAACCAGTTCTACAAACATGCTATTTTCAGCTGGGGGTGCTGCAAAGGGACCACTACCATTCAAAACTCATTTTTCATCAGCTGTGGCCTAGGTGATGCCCAAGAACCAAAGACATGAAGTACAGCCATTTGGGGGGACAGCGAAAACTTGTCACTTCTCCCAGTTTTGTATCATCTCCAAACTTTCTGAAGGTGCAGTTCCCAGCATCCAGAGCCATTAATATAGATGTTAAACAGCACTGGACCTATGTCCAACCCCATGGCACACCACCAGTGACTGGCCTTCAGCTGGTCTTTGGAATGCTGGGCACAGCCCTTCAAGCTCATCTGCTCAGCCAGTTTCCAACCCACCCCACTGCCCACTTACCACTGCAATGCATCCATTCATCCATGACAATGTTATGAGAGACAGCGTCAAAAGCCTCTACTAGACTCAAAATAAACAAACATCCACTGCTCTTCCCATGTCCACCAAATGAGTCATTCTGCCATAGCAGACTAGCAGGCTGGTCAGCTCCATTTCATTTCTAGCAATTTTATTTTCTACATATTTCAAATCCAATTAATTTCATTTGTGACTGGGGATCAGCTAAGAGGCTGATTACTATTCTTTCCCCACTTATCCAAACACCTCATTACATTTCAATCACCTTTTCCAGAGTTGTTACAAAGGCAATGTAAGCCACGTTCCCATTTAAGCAGTTACTCATTTCTTGGATTCACTGAATAAGAATGCTTCCTTTGGCAGCATAAGGATTTTTGTACCTTGAGAGACGTATCTGGCATAAAACGTAAATTAAGACATATCCATAGCATTGCAGCAATAAAAAAAATCTGGCTTCTGCTACAGTTTCTTAAACCTTGCCTGGCTAATTCAATGACATTATGCACACTGATTCAGAGTTCTGTTACTGCAATACCTGCCAACATAAAATAAACAACTCAATCAAGCTCTAAATCTGGCTGATAGTTAAACTTGCTATGAATACAGCAGGCTCTGAAAAAGAAAAACCTTTATGGTCATGCCATATGGTTACGAAGGTGAGACAAGCACCCATATCAGTATAACAGTTCTTTAAAGGCACTCTCCTTCCCTCCTGCTTTAAACATAAGGTGTAAATGAGTACCCATGGTGCTCCCATTTGAACAACCACAACCTGGCTGAAACCCAGAACTGCACTAGAATGAAACATAAACACTGAATCCATTAATTCAACTACTCAGGTATAAATATGTGCTGACTTATTGGTACATCTGATCTTCCATTGTGTCCATATTGAACTACAATTAGGACTGTGTATTACATTGAAAACATACTGATGAGAAGGGAAAAAAACTAGTGAAAAAACATTGAAAATTAAGAGCATCACAAACTCCTATTACACTTTTTTTAGGGATCGTAGGTAGGTTTAGTAAACTGCCTTCGAATTGGTGCTAAAGCACTTAACAGGATAGGAAAGATTGCTGACTTTTAGGGAAAGCAGTAGAACTAAAAATAAGTTAAATGATCTCAGTTAATTTCATTATCATTATACTCTGAGAGAAAACTAAACCCTCCTAATAGGAAAAAAGAGACTACTGCTTAATCCACAAGGTATTAATTTCATCCTACACAATTAGCAGAACACATCTGCAGTAACATCTTTGCCAGGGGAAAATTAAAGTGATCATCAAAGCTAATCCTTAAAACTCTACTGGGTTTTCCATAAACAAGCAGATTTGCACTCTGCACTTGGAAGTAGAGCAGTGAAAGTGTTTTATGGCAACTGGTTCCTTACCTTAGTGGTTGCCCCAGCATAAAGCCTCTGAACTAACAACCTTCCTGCCTGGATTGCCACTGGTGTGAGTTCCAGCTTGCCCTGCAGTATATCTCCAACAGCATAGATATGTGGCACGTTTGTCTGCTCCTCATCATTGACAGGAATTTTTCCCGTTCTGCAATTGGAATTAACAAGAAAAAAACATCTAAGTGTTCCGCTGTGAAGGCTGGAGGTGTAAATGACCTAGCAGGAGTTAGGCCCCTTAGCTTTAAGAGCAAGACTTGTATGTGAAGTATGAGGGAAAGAATTCGTATTCATAATCTTACAGTCTTGGGCAGGAATATAAAGTGGGGCAGATTTGACCAAAACTACAGGAATTCACACAGTGGATAAGGAGGTAGCTTGAGAAGCTGTGACTCATCTCCTGGATCACTGAGGTGAAGCATAAACCTCTTCCTGAAACACCCTCTACCACCAGCTGCGCTGTGTACTGGCAACTTCAGGAATGACAGGAAGAGACATTCTCCCACTCCACTTGTAAGACAAAACAATTTTTCCACTACTGAAATTTCAGTCCAGCGGCTGAAGCTGTTTATAGAAACTTATCCTTCAGGCTCCTACACAGAAAGAAGTCAAGCTGCTACACACCCTACCTAAGGGACAGCCAGCAAGCTTTTTAGCTGTAAGTGCACTGAGCTAATGGAAATTTTTAATTATTAATGTTTCCTACTTCATCAATAAGTGAGATAGTGCAGTAATCACCATAGGAAACACATGTAACAGGGAAACCTAATCAGACAGATACAGAAACAGTCACACAGTTACTTGAGAGACCAGTGGCAATTCCCATATTAAAAAATCCAACTTCCTCAATTTTGTACTTGTTAACAACTATACAGTTTATGCTAATAACTTTATAGTTCATTCTATTACACTAGTAATAGGTGTCCTGACATCAGAAAGATGTGTACTGTTCTACAAGCCAACACGGGTCTGCCAATTTTGAGCGGACCAAAATTTCCGCTTATTTGGAATATCACAACTGTTCCCTTTGACAACATCAGTTACTGCATTCATGTATAAAAACTCTGCACTGGTCAAGTTCGTGGTCCCTTTTCTTTTCTTCAAAGTGAAGATCTTTGAGGACCCACATGCCTGGAAGATGTTTTGGTTACCAATACTGAAAATGTTACCGATAGCTCCACTCTCTGGTGCAACAACCTCACTACATTAAACACCAAATACTCTTCTACAGAGGACACAAGGATTGCTTCTAGGCAAGAAACAAATCCCTCCAAAACCTAAAACACATCAAGAACTTCACCTGTGAGTCTAAGGAGCGCTAGTTGAACCTTATCTTTCAAAATAACATACAGTAACATTTACATTAAAATATAAACAAAACTCGCTGCTCTAAAAGCCTGTATGGACAAACAGATTTATGCTCCAAGAGGTCATAAAAGCAAGGAGACAAGAAGAAGAGAGTACAAGTACAACTGACAGATACTAGAAAACCCTGTAACTGGAAGAAGCTAAGACAGATCTGTGAACCTAGACAGAATGAAGCAGACACTTTTTTCTCCCAGGAATTAGAAACTGACATTTCAGCAACAAAAAAGCAAATACAGCAGTACTATGGGAGAAAATGCTATGCTACTACATCTGCTATGTAGTCTCCCATGCAAGTGTATACAAACAGGACAAATTTTTCCTCAAAGCTTTTGGATGTCTCTGCACCACTACCATTGTAACAGTACATGACACAAGCTCAGCAGTGAGTGGTACACAGACATCTGTCCTTACTTTTCATTGATATTCACTCCGACTTTGTCCAAACCAATTTTTCTTGTGCATGGATCTCGTCCGATTGCCAGCAACACCTGCAAAACAGCAGTGCACATTACTGATTTTTAAAAAGTCAGAAGTGCATTTTCCTCTGGCTATTATCTTCAATGTATACTAGAGATTAGTGTCTAAGGCTTGGTCACAGTAAGGTGAACATGTTTGTTACTCATTGTACATCCACAGAGTTTAAGATGAGCCATGCTACCACCATGGCCTAACAACACCAGGTTTTAATGCTAAGATTAAACACAGTCAAATAGCTTTCCTTAGAAAAACACCTCAATATACATTCTAAACAAATCAGTTAGAGACAGATTCTTTATTTCCTTGCAGTTTTATACCAAAGCGTTATCCCGTATCCTTACAGAGCAGGTGACCTCAAAATGCTCTGTAAGGAAAGAGCTCTTTAGGAAAGAAACTCAGATGCTTAAGCAAATAAAAACACCATAAAATAGTATTTTGTTTGATCTGAAAACATAATTTACTTTTACAGGCTCTCAGCCAAGTCACTGTCAAAGAACATTATTTTTTGAATATTATTTGTTTGAACATTTGCTCAGACCAGGCCAAATTCTTACCCATTCTATCAACTCTGCTATCTTAACAAATCAAGTTCCAACTTTTGCTATCACAAGGAAATTTGCTAGATGCTTTGCAGTCTTGGACAGCTGCCCAGATAACTATATAATGCTTCTCATATGACAACTAAGAACTGTCCTGAAGGAATCCCGAGATCTCCTTCAAGTCTTACAGATGATCAAACACACCAGATCTTCAGAGCTGAACGTCTTACAATGCAGCACACACAGGGCACAGCTTCTATGAGGAGTGACAGCATTTCAGTGAAAGATGTAGCAATAAGAAACCAGAAGTTTCCTTAATGAAGGGATGGTATTGATATCCTTGCTAAAAAGCTTCCACTACTATGGACTAGAAAAATCCCAGTATTACAACCCTGTGCAACAGCTCCGCTGCCATTGTTCAACTTTCTCACACTATTGGCTCCCAGATGCACTGAGGTGTGTACTTTTTAGGGGATGACTGATGCACTGGACAGGTAAATGAGGTCACTGGCACACAGTATTTGCAGTCTGACGTCCCAGGCTGGCAAAGGCCTGTCTTTATGCATTCTGTGGGGTTCCAAATACTGTATTCACAACTTTTTTTTTGTCCTTTCAACATCAACGCCTATGAAAATGAGTGGGGTGAGGTGTGATGGAAACAGTCAATCAAACATACAATACCATACCTGCACACTGCAATTCCACTGTTTTAAGTGTGTAATGAAGTTCCCTGACTGACTTGCCACAGGGCATTAGCTGTTTTTGTGAAGATGTGTCAACAACAGGTCTTGAGATGACATGTCACCCACTTGTTTAACTCCTGCACAGGCCGTTGTTTTGTGCTAACTACAAAACATGCCTTAATTACTATGAAAGGTATTATAAATCACCACTTACCATTTATTACAAATATCCCAATGGGAAAAAATCCTCCAACTGATTCCATGTGACCAAGCTCATCTACACCCCTAAGCTAAGAAACAGGTTTCAGAAGCATTCAAACCGATTTAGCGAGGCAAAATAACCACGGACTTTGGGACTTTTTTTTCCAGATTAATTACCTGCTGATTGTTTGCAATTAGCATATTGGAATGACTAAAATAATTTTTAAAAATCTAAAGTGTGGATAAAAACACCCCACAAAATCTCAACATGAAATGAAAGGCTATTTCACATTCTTCATGCACATAGACAGGACTCACAGTATTGTATTCCCCTTCAATTATTTGGTCCCCCGTCGTGGACTTGGATGTAACTCTCAATATTCCAGGAGTTCCTTCCTCAACCTGCTCGACCTACAACATTTTGGGGGTTGGATGGGGTAAAAAAAAAAAAAAGTTTATTTTCAAATAAAAATATACAAATGTATATCTTTCCCACCACATATCATTGAGAGAGTTTTAACCATGATCTAAAATGAAGCACTTACTCTAAAGATTCTTTACATTTCTACTTGCATGTTTTAATGCGTTTTTTTATGTCCCTGTGTTTATTCTTATGACCAACAACAAAATCTCGTTTCTGTTTTATAAAAGTGGACTGATGGTAAAGTTCTTGTCCAAGCCCACCACATGACCTGTTGTATTCACTGGGGACAGAGGAGGTGAGTAGGAAGGAAACTCTTACAAGGCCTGGAAACACCATCAGACGTTTTCTCCACCTGCTGCCATCATTCCCTCCACTCAAGGGAAGCCACTGTCATAGAGAGCCCTCAGCAGGACATACAAGAGACATGTAAGTGTGCATCATTTGACATAATTCTGGGAAATCTTAGTGTTCTTCCTACAGGTACTTTTCAACAACACCCTGGTTCTGACTTCATGTTCAGTATTTAGAGGCAGAAAAAGCAGTTTCTGACGAAGTTTTTAATCCTGTCCTTTTTTTTTAATTTAAAAAAGCCATCTGTGCCATCTTACCAACGTTAAAGGATCACTGTGCTAAACTGCTCCTGTTCAAAGGCAGCATTATTTAGAATAATTTATCTTCTGCCTTCAAACGTCCCAATGAAGGGTTTTAATAAGCCCAACATGCATAACTTCAAACATCATGTTCGAAGGAGATGAGAAAACCTGCTAAAAACCAATCCAGCAACTTAAGTTGAAGGATATTCTCAATCAGAAACGGGGCTGAATATTTTATTCCCATTGAAATCAAAGACCTGTAGTGAAGGGACAGGGTAAAACACACAGAAGTGCATTTGTGACTGTGGTGATGGACTGCTTGTCACAGGATGCATCTGGAGGAGCCTGCTTGCCCTTTAGTTGTAATGATCTGCTTGTAAAAACAGCTTCCTTCTTTCTCATCCCCATTAGAGCTTACAAAAAGCTATGTCTGAAACAAAAGCTAGACAATCATCCCTACTTTTCATACAGCATGGGATTTACGCAACGAAAACATGCATAAAAACTAATTTCCTCGAAACATTCATTTTGACTTCTCACAGCAACTCTCATTCTGTGAGAGGCTCAGACCCACAGTGGGAACTGGCAAGAGCATTTTTAAAGCTGATTTTGATACTGCTAAGAGTGGAAATGAACACTCTTCACTGAATTTAATGTTTTAATCCCCAAAGTGTTAAACTCGGTAGCATGTTGGTTTAACACCAAATTGAAATTGCTCAATACATGATCTGCTATTTCAAAATAATTAAGTGCTACTGTGAAAAAAACATGAAATAAAATACTGTTACCACCCTCTGAGGTCTTTGATAGGGCAATTTTGAATTAGAAAAGCTCCAGAACTTCCAATCTGGCTTAAATTTAACCTGAATTTGCCTATACACATGCCTATACATGTGTGTAACTAGCCGCATGAGCACTCTTACTGAATTCAACAAAAATTGAGCAAGTATTTAAGGACTCTGCCAAGTAAATGATACAGATGGATACTTCTAAAGCCCATTTACTTTTCTGGATAGTCCACTAATCTTTGGCATATAAACAGTATTTGCTGGCTGAGAATTTGAAAAATGGCAATGAAAAATGGCAATGAAAAATGGGACTATTTGTGATGCACTGGACCCTGATCTTAGAGGAAATTATGTATCTGCTTAATTATGGGCCTGCAAGAAGCTTCACAGATTTCAGGACAACTGCTGAATTGAAGTATATTCAACATTTGCAGAACCAGGACGAGCAGGTGTAACATATTCAATGCAACATTTGCTAACCCAACTAATTCTGACAAAAACAATTAATTTTGTAATCTCACATAATTTTAATATTAAGATTAAATTATACCTTTCAATTAAATAAGTTTCATGGAGTTCGTTTAAAACAAAAATGAACTCATTCTATATCACAGCAGATACTGCAATGCAAGTTCAACTTTTGTATTAATTAAAATAATTTACATTTTAAAACACTATGATAGGTATATCCCAATCACTTGTAGTCACTTTGAGCCTACCTTAATTGGCACGAACTCCCTAATGAAGTTGACTCCATGTTCTTTCATATATTCGCCGATTTTGTTTGCCATATCCTGGTCAAATCCTCTTAAGAGAATGGATCTCACCATTACAGTGACATCTAATCCAAGGCCTGCAAGAAATCCTGCACATTCCAAGGCAACATAGGAAGCTCCAATCACCAGGGTTTTCCCTGGACAGTAAGGCAGAGAGAAAAGATCATCACTGGGGAAGGAGAAAAAGAAGGAAGGAAAAGGAAAAGAAAGTTAGAGGCAGTCAGAAGAATGTATTGCGCTTTATAGTTATTTTTTTTCTGTAAGAATAGAACTTTATTCCTTCTCCTGCTCACTAAAAAACCCTGCTTAATTTTTTGGAAGTTCATCTGCAATACAAGTACGTGACACATGAAAAAGTTATATTTAGGAGTATACATACAAAAAAGAAAGGAGTATGAAAACTCTGAATCACCACAAAAATGTGGAGGTTTTTTTTAACAGAAATTTAGGACAAATTATTTAAAAAGGTAGGTGTTTATTTCCCCTCTGAATCTTGCTTTGAATGTTTTGCTGCAAATTTTAGCTCCTGAGAACTAAAAGAGGAACAGGTTCAGCTTTAAGATAAAATACCGCCATCACTTTGAAGACTTATCCTTTCGCTAAAGCATTACACAAGTGCCAGATATACACAGACAACAAACCACATTAATGCACACCACAGTAACAGGCAAAGATAGAAGCATGAAATTATGGAAAACATGCTCCTTTGCCTGCTTTTCATGTCTTTCAACTGCTTCATCAAGCTACATCAGTTCTACCACACTTTGGACCTAGGTTATAAAACCAGGACTTCTTCACAAAGCCAGGACTCGTGGAGGCACCAAATTTATGCAGCAGACACTTAGAGTTTGGCAATACAATTCTCTGAAGATTTAAATCTAAAATAAGTGCCCCTTTTTTCAGGGTGGTGGAATAAAATGTGATTGTGCAATTAAAGGCTGTAGCACAGCTCGTATACCCCAAGGAACTCAGCAAAGATTACACAGACAGCCTCAATCTGATAGTCTTTAACTCTGGAATTCCTGACTCCTCCACCTTGAAGCTACTTTAAAGCACCACTTTACAGGCTGTATTATCTATTATCTTTAATGGCATTACTACTTATTAGAAGAAACACATACCGCATGGTGTTTTGGTTTCAGAGGGGTTATGCCAGTTATTTATGTCATTGCTACAGGTTTGCCAGCCTGTAATTCCAACCTCTGTTTCTACATCAAGTAACTTGAAAGTTACTCTGGTATGAAAACACATTTTATCTTCGTATAACAAGCAATTAACCAGACACTTGAAACCAGTTTTCTCAAAAGTTGAATTATCTTCACTGAGCAGCTAGAAAAAAAATTGTGCTGGGTTTCAAGACTGCCCCAATACATGAAGACAGATTTCTACCAGCTTCATAACATCAGCAGCTATGCTACTCCCACTAGCCCTGATATCTGAGTACTGAGTTTTCTTTCAAGTAGGCTGTGCTCCTCAGTATGGGGAAGCATTTACACACAAGAAATGACTTCATATTCCTCCCTGTGTTTACCTGCTAATGCAGTATTCCTTGTCTCCAGGTATACCCAGGTAGCGTGGTCGTTCACCAGTGGCAATGATAAATCTCTCCGCTGTGTACAGCTTCTCAATTCCCTTTTTGTTTGTTGCCTGCAGACAAAGTATTAGTGCAAAGTAAGTGTTTTACAGCCCCACCATGGCAAAAATTATTCTATTTGAAAAGCATCTCTCTTCAGACAGCATTTTAGGAAGACACAGCAAACAACGGCTAAGGAGTACCTTAATTGTGTGTGGCCCAACAAATTCTCCATAAGCATTCTCATACGTGACCTTCCTGTCTCTCAGTGCAACCCGATAGCCCCAGTTCAGTGAACCAATGTAATTCTGAACAGATTCTGTCATGGTCATCCAGTTGTGTTTGACTGTCAGAAACAAAAGAGGAAGGTTCACCTTTTAGTCAGAGTTCTTCTTTTTCCATAGCAAAACTTGTATTCACAAACAGATTTTTTTCATCATCCAGTCTTACTGAGTTTGTCTTACTCCTGTTTTATTTCAGGGTTAATCTACTGAAATTCAAACAATTTCATCAGCACAGACAACGTGAGAGGTCAACAGGTATGACTTAAAACATTGACAACTAGGACCTACTGCATTATTGACAGGTTTATACTGACAGATGCTGTGAGCAGGTGACATTGCTCAATAAATGAAGACAGTGAATCTCTGAGAGGTGCCTCTGCATGCTCCCCACTACAGGATTACAGCCAAAATAAATCATAATCCTATAACCATGCATATCAGAGCTAATGAAAATAAAATCTGTCTTCCTACATAGTAGTGACAGACACTTAGGGAAAAGAAATCCTTGCATGAAACTATAAGGAGTTTCTGTCAGGCAGCATTCTGGGGTATTCTCTTAGATGTTGTGGTACATTCAGAAATAGAGCAGTACCTTATTGCTTTTATTCACACAACAGTCTGGTAAATTACTAACATGATCAGGAGCTATTAATAAACAAATCAAACATGGAAGCAATAAGCCTCATGGCTTTAGACCTGAAAAACGCTTCAATTTATGTAAAATCTCTCTGAAGTTGCCTCACATTGTTAAAGCCAGCCCATGCTGCAGTGCAACAAGCACCTGATTATGAGAACCACCTCAGGATTTTCAGTGCAAATGACAAAACTGAAAAAAGTGTCCTTCTTTACCTTCTTCTGCAAACTGCCATCCGAATTTGCGTGAATCTTGCAAGGCTTGTCCCAGTAAAGCTGCCTGGTGCATCAATTTTTTAGGTATACAGCCCACGTTTACACATGTTCCTCCAAGACCTGAGAGAAGGGAACAGGATGTGGTTTTCAAATCAGTGTGGCAGATTTCAAACACGAGAATCAGAGTCTTTGAGTAAAGCTCCTTTACAACAGGATTGCAATGAAGAGAAATTTACCCCATGAGTTTCCCTGAGGTGTAGGCGTGACAAAGTCCAGCACCATCACTTTCTTTTCATATTTGGCAGCCTCCTGCAAAACAAATTAAATAAGACACATTTCTAAATATTAGAGGTTAAATTTGGAGTAGACGATAACATCATGCATTGCTGAAAAGCTTTGTGACTTTTAATTAAATAACAGTGAATGATTTGCAAGGGAACAGACAGACAGTCATTAATCTTCTGAATTCATCTGTGCATTCAGTAGGAAAAAGAAGATGAAAGAAAAAAAAAAGACATTTATCCTGCTACACAACAGCATGGCACCAGCCAATACACAGGAGACTCTGAGTCCAACATCCTCTTCACTCTTCCATCCTGTCACTTTGTTCAGACTATTTCCCGACATGCCCATTTACTTTTAGCATACCTAACAAATTCCTAATTAATCCAGTTTTCCCTTCAAAGATGGCTTCTCCAACATGTGTTTGAAACCACATCAGACAATGACATAAGTAGTCACATTTGGATTATGGCCAAGCCACAAGGATTATGGCCAAGCATGACAACCTTAACAACTCTATGATTCCATAGTTCCCCTGAGAAGTTTCATTAGCTAAACTACAATCAATGCCTGTAACTGATACTGAGAACTATATACTAATTTCATTGCTCCCTTCGTGTTTTTTAAGAAAAAGGCAAAAACTGACAGCAGTAACTGCCACCATGGAAAATCACTTAGGGAAGCACTATGTAGCCAAGAAACAGCTATGACAGATTCCTCCCCTGAGATGCAGCAAAATAACTTTGCTACTTGCAGTAGCCGCAACTATGCTGGCATTATATGATGAGTTCTTAGACATGTAAGCAGTAACAACTCTAGGAACAGGATATTACTCTAAGGCCTTGGGTTTGGACTGGGAGGAGCTGGACAGCCTTCAGCGTTCTGTTACCAGTAATACTTGTTAATCCAAACAGTTGACAATCAGAATTGCAATTTTAAATCTATTTTACTTCATGCAAAATGCAAATCACACTTCAAATGACACAGGCTATAGACACCTTCGGAAAATATTGCTGTACTGGATTTCCACTTCCAGTAAAGATCTAGGCCAGCTAAGAAGCTAATTCCTATCCATTAGCAACACCTCTGAGAAAGTTCCTCAGAAAGCCGCTTGGGGACTGAGACGCGTCATTAAAGCTCCTTTATAATGACAACTGTCAAACACTGCTCCACAGAGCTTTACCAGGGTTAGCTAAGTAGAACACATGGATTCCCAAGCTTCACTCAGCTACATGCTCCCGTAACACAGCACAGCACTGCACTGCCACCTTGGCCGAGATCACACACAGATATAACCACTTCTGCTGAGTGATTTGCCCGCAGCCACAAACCTGCCCTGTAGGCTCTCAAAGCTTTCGGGGCTCAGTGCAGTGCTGCAGGAAGCAAGCAAGGCCGTTGAGGGCTGGAGCTGTGCTGTGTGAACTGAGAGCAGGGGCCTGGCACCGGTCTGTCTGCAGCTGGGTTGTACCAAGTCAGCCTGGCAGCGTTTGCACTCACTGTGGAGACATGCCTCCAAAGGAACAAGCTCTGAGCACAACGTAGAGAGGATGATGCGCACACAAAGGTGTATGTGTCAGAGTGAAAAGCACACATTTAACCAATCTAGTTAAACTGAGTGCAGATACCTGGAACTTCGTATGAGAGCATATATCTCTGTACTCCCTGGGGTTTTTTTCTGTTCTGGTTTGTTTGTTTTTTTTTAAGCACTCTTAGTCAATTCATTAAAAAACATTGAAAGATCTAAGTAAAAGTCAAAAGTTTATGTGTACAAAACAGCTTCACTTCAACTACACGAAACTGATTTAAAATACACACATTGCTACTGAGAGGTGTTGACTTTATTGATCTACCATCTTCTGCTCGACTCAACAATCAGTTGAGAACACTAACAATCAATATACTTTGTACACCAAGTTGAAGGAATAAGGCAGTTTATCCTCCTGCTTCACACCTTTTCTGTTCTTCAACTGAAAAATGATGCAATAAACATCACTGCTGTAGCTTCCCAACATAGCACATGTATACAACAAAGCAGTCTCCTTACAGAACAGCTGTTTTCTTATTACTGCAAACTCTGTTTTACTCTTGNGGAACAGCTGTTCTCTTATTACTGCAAACTCTTCTTGCATTACTGCAAACTCTGTTTTACTCTTGTTACTCTCTTCCATCCCAGAACATCTCCATCCTCACTGTTTGCTTCTCTTTGTGGTTCTCAGAATTTTCATAGATCTTATCCTCAATCCTCAATCCTATACCTTGACAACAGTGCCCCTATTGATATGAAAGCAGTAAATTACAAAAATAGACTATGGACCTACATTCCATCACTCAGCCCTGCACATTTCCATTATAATAGAAGTACTTCTAAGGGACCAGGGTTCAGTGTGAATCCAATGCTATGCTAAAACATTTCTTCCTTATTTTCTTTCACTCCCCCATGACCCCCTTCACTTCTCGAGAACAAAAGAAATGCCCCCTGACTGGAGGAATAATCCAGCTCCAGGTCTTGAGCAACAAAGTAGTTTTATTTACAGGAATGCTCAATTCACTTCTAAATAGTTAATCTCACCTCAAATGGAAGAAACACAACGTGCCTGACTACTGATGTAAAGGAGAGCTACTGACTTATATTAAATTTCAGCCAGTTTAAAATATTTGGGATAACGACAGCTCTAAGAGCTGGTACATTTTGTACCACTGTGGATTCTTTTAATTAATTCTAGATACGGTTCTAATAGCAATATCCTATAATTTATCTGGCTACAGGCAGGAAATACCAGACCCTAGAAATGAAGGGTGAGACCATAACTCTGCTTAAGTATAGGCAAAATTTCCATTTATGCAACTACATAAGCTCAAAAATCACTCTCTCCCTCATTGTCAAGAATTAAAACAAGATATACAACTGAAAATATAGTACTTTTATATAAAAGTAGATACCTCTCGATGTTAATTTTGAATAGTTTTGAAAACCTTTTCATTTATGAGTTGAGTTTAAATTCAACTACTAATAAACACTATTAAGATATCTACCTGCTGTTTTCCAGCAGCATCATCTCCCATTAGCGGAGAGCAAGTTTCACTCTAGCAAGTAGTATTAAGGAATATTAAGGAGCATACCATGTTTTCCTTCTTCAGAACATAAAGAAAAGAATATTGTATAATTGGCACAAACCCCCAAAGAAATTTCACTGATCAGGCAGAAGTGTTGTGCCCCTACAGTGTTAAAGACACCCAAATCTAAGACACTGAGGATGTCACCCACCTACTTACAAGGAAAGTATAAGTTTGTATTTTCCCCCTCATACCTTGGCAGCTGCCAGACCGCCTGAGCCTCCACCAATGACAATGAGATCATAGTCATAGGAATCTGGCACTGGTGTAAGCCCGTTCACTTCCATTGTTTTCTGAGGATTGTCTTCTTCCTTATGTGCCTGAGCAGAGAAAACAAAAAGTATTACAGAATATTGAAACATCACTCACAGTGTTCAACAATTAGTATTTTCAGTAGCAAATATTGTGATAAGGGAACACATTGCGTCTGAATTTTCTGAGCTCTGCTTTTAATGAGCTTTAAATTTCGTCTTCCTAATCCATCTCTGAATAGCTCTATACCTGTCAGATACTGAATTATAAATTTTCTTGTTCGTTGGAGCACTGGGCTTCCTTGCAGAGCTTAGTTTCCCACAACAATGCAACTCTAGTGCCTCCTCATACTGTACTCCAGCATGAGATACGTAACTGCTGGCACAAGCATTCCATTAATTTACTTTATTCTTTTCATCTGCTCTGGGCTTTCCTAATTAGTGTTTTTCCCCTCCTCCTGCATATATTTGTAGGAAAATATAACAATTCTACACAACACAGTACTAATCCACAATAATTACCAGCCTTGCCAACAGAATGAACAGAACTGAAAGAAGAAAACCGTTTCTGAAAACTGCATTTTTGTAATATGCCACTGTTTATAACTGCTCTGGTTTAGCATAACTTTGGTATCAAATAGATCAAGTGTGACCACCATGTTTTCACAAAAGATTTTTTTTTTAATCACCACTACTACCACTGAAAAACTACCCATTAGTCCTAAAATGCATTCTGACAGCTTATGGCACAAAGAACATGGTACTGTCTTCATACACACTTTCTAAAATGAGCCTTCACACTTCATTTGTGAAACTCTAATTTATGAGGGCTTCAGACCCTCAAGCCTTTGGAGTTGTGGCAAAATTCTCAATGCCTCTCAAATTGCAAGACAAGATCTGGAGTGAGTAAAAATTAGATTCCTTAGCTGATGTAAATCAGTGAGCATCAACTAAAGTAATGAAAAAACTTTTAAGACCAAACCCATAAATTAAGAAACCCATACTTTGCCACTTTACAAATACGTGTTTCTGTCCGCCTTACCTGGTAGGACTTGATTCAGTACTACTGGAATAGTTGTGACAAATCAAAGAAAAGAGCCCAAATAAGTTTCCCTTGTCTTTTCATCTTAATTTTGTTTAGCATTAAACAGCCCTTTGTACTCAACCCATTCCACTCCTGCCTTCCTCTGAGGTTATTCCCTCTGTGTCGCCTTCCTCTGAGGTTTGATTAGTCCCTCTCTATAACTATGTCTACCCTACTGACTGCTGCCAGAGCAGCCATCCCACTGGCAAAAATCCCCTATCCCTCAGACCAATTACACAGCAATGTCAGCAGGAAATCAGGCTGTGCATCTGCCTGCAGAAAGTTAAGATTGTAGTAGTATTACATAACCCCGGGCAGCATGTTAATAGTAGAAACAAAGCCTAGAAAACACCTGAGGCCTCTGTAAAGACATCCAAAAATACCTCATTCTCCTTCCTCTTCTCCTCCTGCTCCACCACCCCAACACACACCCCTACCACTGAACCTCCTTTGGGCTTGGCTCTCTTTTTTCTACTTTTCTAACACAGCCCTTAGCCAGGATCAACCTTCCTAAGGCAGTCAGAGCAAGGGGCATGTATTGTACTAAAACATGCAGCTTCACTTCACTTAGATGTACCCAGAGATGCAAAATCAGTGGAAGGGCACCATTCTTCCCCAAAGTACACCTCATTTGCGTAGTGGAAACAGGATGGTGTGAAGCATAAGGGCAGACTGACTCCCCCACAGTCATCAGACCCAACTGCTGAGAATGGTATCTTTATGATGCACAGAAAGAAACCACACCAACTAGTCATTTGCTTAGATCACTACTTACATCATGCTACTTTTTTTTTCTCCTTTTAAGAAAAATGCTTCATGTTTTCACATGGATTAAGAAATTTCAGTGTTTATTTTCTACTGTTTGGTTCATTTTTCATTAATTCTTCATAATAACTCTTTATGAAAACACATTAAAAGTTTAGATTAGACAAAGAAGATTACAAGCTTCCTCTCTTCCTCCTAGAACACTGCTCCAAAGCAGCCAGGCTCATGACAAGCTCCACATCCCATTTACTGGGGGAACTTCTTCATGACCATGATCCCATCCTGAGAACAGATTTCCTTCACTCTTCACCCATGAACTACAATTTTTACAAAAAAGTCTACATTCTGATTATTTTTCAATGTCAAAACTAAATTACAGACTTCAAAATGTATCTCCCCCTACCTTTAAAGTTCTCTCATGATCTCCTATTTGCTTCTCCCGTAGAGAAGCAACTGGCTGGGAAGTTTCTGCCGCTGCTTCACGCTGCCCTTCTCGCAGCTTCGGGGCTCCCCCTGCGAAATAAAGGATAAAATAACAAAGTGTCAGGAGAGACGTCCTTTATGAAGGCTGTGCTCCTGGAGAGAAACTGTCTGGGGGAGTGGCCTGGCGGCTTCATTGCTTCCTCATCTGCGGCATGCCTGTCCCAGGGGAGCGTTTCCTAAGGCGACTCATGACTCATTTGCAAAGTTAGGATGACTTGCGATATTTTTCTGTTGAATAAAATCTCATGCAGGAGCTGGCTGAGATTTCAGTACCTCCTGCTAATCTAACAACATGCTTTGATCAAAGCAAGGAAATCATACTTCCCGCGGCTAAGCCCGAAACGTCAGTCTTAAAGGAAAGTCATGATTTTTAGCTTTCTTGCCTATAAAGTGACATTTAAAGTCTCGTACTTTTTAAACTGAATTAGAAGTTTTTCGTTTTCTCCTGCAATTAGTTGCCTGGAAACTTCTTTCAGTTCAATGTATTGATAAATGCTTTCAAAAGGCTGGAAAAGATCAGTTTTCCCACTGGTCATAACTGATCTGATATAACTGATCTTTTACATATATATATATGTATATATGCATATATGTATATTTACACATATATAGAGATATATATGCATCTCCAGTATAAAAGTTTAGGCATATTAGCAAAAAGAAAAAAAAAAACATATTTACACACGGTGAAACTTTATTTGATGTGGCATGGAAAAAGAAAAAAGTGGAAAATCTAATAGCTGATTGGAATCCATTATCAGCTCTGCCTTCCTCCGCATAACTCTGAATTATGTTATGATTAATTTCCAATAAATGGGTCAGCACACAGTTGTTTGTATTTAATCACATACATACTTTGCACTGTACAACCAGCATTAATTAGCAAACCCTGACACGCGCCCATACTTAGAGAAACAGCCATACTGAATGCTATGTATACATTCCTTGGGCACCAAGCCCACAAACCTGAAAAGCATTCACACACACACACAAATGAAAAAAGGCAGTCATTGAAAACTGGTGTGTAATCTTGCCATTTCCGACTTCTTCTCTGAAACTTGGTGCTAAAATTCCTTTATCTCACAAAGGTATTGGGAAGAGTACTTTGGTGATGGTAGTAAAGGGGTTTAAAGATCAGAACTGTTATGCAACAGTTAACAGCAATATTAGTGATGGATACTACTTTTCCTGTTCTAGTTGGGGAACATATACATGTAAAAAAAGAAAAGCAAGAACACAGGTTTTGAACAGCCTTCACAAAGGATGATTTCACAATCTTTACAAAGGATAATTCTTCACTTCACTATATTATATTAAAGCTACAGTCCTGTGTGTACCTGAAGCAACAGAAGGAGTATTTTATTCCTGCAAGTTTGAACAATCTCAGGAATGTTCACCTAAAACTGTCTCTCCAGTGAGATAAAAATCTAGCCATTAGACAACACAGGCCCTTATATAAATATCTCTAATTATTTTCAGGTAGATCTGTGCCAGAGGTGCCAAGTTTTAGCAATAGCCCCAAAACCCAAAGGCAACCATAGCCCCTGGCAGAGACTTGAAAGGGTTTGTATGTTGGCTGCCTCTGCTGCTGGGGGCCTCTCCCTTGTTGGTTTGGGCAACCTGCCACAAGCAGGATGACAAAGCAGAAAGTGCTCTGTGTGTCACCAGCTTGCTCTCCATAAAATTCCATCCATTAACGGCAATTGCAATAACCCACAGTCCTGGTGAATAATCGATACTTTCCAAAAATGAATCAGCAGGTATCTTTTTGCAGAGCAAGACTGCTAAAGAGAACCTGATCCACGGATCTGCTTTGGATAACCCTCAGAGATGCGGTGAGGAAGACTGTCTTTGCCTGGTACATATCAGTGTTACTTCAGCAAGTCTGTAGCAACTCACAGACACCGCAGGAAAGCCCAGTGAGGCTCTTGCCCTGCACTACCACCAACTTTTGGTTTTGTTGGTCCCAGTCTAGGAGGTGGTGGCTGTTGAGTGGCACCTTCCCTATGACCTGCCAAGTGCTCCTTGACACGCGGGGTGAATCAATCTAACCAACCAATACTAAAAAAGGGGACAAGTCTATTCTCTTCCACCACACTGTCTTTTTCCTCCTTGCTGTCTGCATATTTGGCACCAGTTCTGGCAGACATCACACCCATGCATGAGCTAAATAAACTCACTAACCTAGGAGAAAACCAACCCAGGAGAAGAAAGGTCGTGGACAGTTTCCCACCAGTCTAACAAGCTCAGCCAGCTCAGGGAACAATCCCATGAGCACCACAGCTGGTGCCAGGACAAAGGCATTACCAGACCAGTAGAGAGTAAAACAAGGCAGTAACACCTCTTGCTGGTAGTGGCAAAACTACCAGTTTTGCTCAGAACTTGGTAAACCAGAAAAAACCTCCACCTTTTAAGCCTTGCTTCTTGAGCAGAGATTAAAAAATACAGTGAAACAACCATGGTATTTTCAATCCATATCCTTCCTTATTGAAAAGGGAACTTCCTCACAAACTGAAGTCCTCCCTGGCACTGGGGCCTCTGAACTTCTGACTGTTTGTTGTGTAACTCCTGTCTGGGGTGAAAAAAAGGCACAACTGGTTTCAGAAGGCTTTGATCAGATGGGAACAGCACCAGCCCAACCCAATAGCCTGGACCAGCTTTGTAAACAGAACTGCCCCAGCATAAGAATTACCTTACCTTGCAAAAGTGATCCAGGGATCCCACCGGCTGCAGAGGCAGGACATGGGCACCCATGGAAAGCACTTGCCCTTCAACTACTCACTTTGAAGGTCTAGAAGTGGCACTTCAAGGCAAAAGTCTCCACTGATTTACCTAGATTTTCTGTATCACACAGAAGAACATTACCAACAAGAACAAACTTCACATTTTCACAAACTATAATTTAAAAAATATGTGTCTCTACTCCAGGAGTTCAAAAGACGCCTCTAAATTTGTAATGTTTCCGAGCAGGCATGTAACTTGCTTTACAGCCCTATCTTCAGGCATCTGGGAAGTACAGGCTATTCCACATGACAATGAATATTTACCTCAAGTCCAAGTGAACTTTTCAGGAGGAGAAATGTTCTGGATTTCCTTCTTCTAGATTAGCTCATCTCTGCACTATCTTCATAGGTCACTACCTCCCCTATTGCGCAAACTCAAACATTTGGCAGTGACGGCAGCAGAGTCATTACATCATTCAGATTACCAGGGGAAAACCCCAAGCCTTTAAAATACACACCTCCAGCCTGGACCATATCACAAATGCACATTGAGAGGCTGCCTTGCAATCACCTGAACTGACAAAACTGAGAGGAAATGGAAGCCTGCAGCTTTGCTGGCATGGTGTCATTTGCTTTGCCTACTGTCTTGGGTGGAGTGGTTGTAACCTGCCTTCAATCAGAGGACGTTCCTTTCGGACTTCCCTCCAAATTCATCTCAAACCGTGACACCTACTAAATTGTCTTTGCCCCAGCTATGAGTTTTCTCACTTTCACTCTTCCAATTTTCTCCCCATCCCACCAGGGAGGAGTGAGTGGGGACGAGCTGCCAGCTAGGCTCTCAAATCTAAAACCCACCAAGCTTTAAAACTTGACAAGCAAAAGAGTAAAGCACAATTTCCTAAGAAATCAAAAGTTCTCTGAACTATGTAATTGCTTATATTTATCCAGTGTGTTGCTGCAAAGCCCTTTAATTTTAATTGTATTCTAGTTAATGCCCTTTTCATATCTAAGAGCTTGAAACTCTTTCCATTTAAATGAGGGATTGCTTGACTGGGATCAACATCAAGGCATCATGTGGAATAACTGGACTTTGCAACTAGTTGAGGCAATAGCTCTACTTTCTCAGATTTCTGTTAGTGGAGTCCTGATGGTGGTACATAGTCTTACTCCAAAACATCTATTTCTTTCATGAAAATATAAATTCTTTGTTTTTACCACAGCTATTTGAGTAAAAAAGCATTTAAAATAAACTCTGTAAGTGAGAAAACATATCGATACAGACTTTCTTCTAGGAACTTTCCAACCTAAGTGTTGAGTTCTCTAAGCCAGAGGTGAAAAGAACCTTCATCATTCTCAGCCAAACAAATGCAATTAATATACAAAAAAAGCCGAACACAGCAGAAAGCCCCACAGCACAGTATTCTCAAAGGACAGTAAAAATCTACTGACAACTGCTAATCTAACCTCTGCATAGCAGGATAGGAATTACAAAACCAAGACAAACCAAAGAAGAAACGCTGACAGAGAAATCATGAACGCCAGATCAAATGGAAGACAAACTTTCAAGTGACATCCATCTGAGGGCCTGAATCAAAGCTCTCTATACACAGTTGGAAAGTTCCCACTCAAAAAAAAGGCATTAAGCTACAAAATTCACCCTTTCAGCCTAATTTTCCAATGAACATCTGTGGACTGACTCAACAACATCCTCCAATCTGCTTTCCACTCAAGATAGGTCAGCACTGTGTTTGGAGGGCTGCAATCCCCCACCTCTGCATCCAAGAATAACCTGGGGCAAGAAACTCAACACTCAAACACCTCCTTCTCTAACAATCAGCCACTCAAACTTATAACCTGTCTCATCCTGTTAGTCTGAAAAAAAGGGGTTCTGAAACTGGTTTCAGCTTCCAGTTCCTAGCAAAAGAAGTAATTCCTACTTCCAGGCATTTGTTTTCCTTTTGCTTTTCTAAGTATTCATGCAGCTACCACAAAGTCCAACTGCTTTATGAAAAGTATTTTACTTTACTGATTTCACCAGTGACATCATTATACTCCTTGGTTTGTTACGAAAAGTCCTACAAGACATGTTTCTGCCATAATAATTATGGAACTTTAAATCCCACTCCAACAAGACCTGGGCTTTCTCACAGACTTTCCCAGTAGTGCTCTCACCCACAGAAGTTCCTCAGCAATATCAGACAGTGGGTACTTGCCCTTGAAAGTCTTCAGCCATTCCTCATTTCTTATGTAATTGCTTACAGTAAACCCTACAGGAATTAGCCAGCTTGCTCTAATTAGCACTAATAGGGATGTTTTCTGTGAGCATAACACGGCATGCTGACCTCAAGTATTTCTACAACATCTACACTCTGTCGGCTTTAACAGAACAAACTGTACAAATTTAACAAAAGTAAATTTCAGATTCTCTCTTCCTCAGTAAAAGGCAGCCAATCTTAAATTAATTATGTATCTTTGACCACTTCCATCTTCCATTTTATTTCATTGTGAACTAAATTAAGTAGGTTATGAAAAATATAATATAAAACTTGTCTGCCTCTGGAACTGTGGCAAAAGCTACAATATCTCATATAACAATTCATACGCAATCTTTATGGAAAATATCATCTTACAATACCAGTAATTTTAACGTAGATTTTTGCCTATTTCCTTCAAAAGTCACTGTTGCTTTGGGATTTACCCATACTAGTTAACGCTTTGTCTAATCTAAATCAAAGCAAAGGAATCTGAGTTCTGGTATAACGACCTGTAAGCGTATCATGCTCACACTCCCATCCATATTGGCTCATCCTTTATTTGGGATGACCTGAAAGATCTGAGCTTCCTGACTTTTCTTCTTGAAATTCCTGCGGCCAACACAAACCTGTGGTACCCACAAACTGTGAGTAATACTCTCGTGCTACCTTTTTTTTATTCCTGGTCAGTAAATAAACAACTCTCTGACACAAGGAGGAAGCATCTCCAGCCTCACTTGAGTTAAGTGTGGCACCTGAGGCCAGAGAGGTAAAACAGTACTCAGCAGGGATGGAACAGGATCTCCTGGTGCTGGTGCCATTCATTAGTCCCTACTGCCACTGGCCATGCCTTTATTGCTTCTACCACAACTAAAGCCACTTATTCATTCCTACACATTTCTCTGTAATCAGGCTTGCATTTGAGTCATAGAGAACAAAAAATGGTGGAAAACAACTCACACACAATCAGGTTTTTGTCAAACAACCCAATATAAAAATTGAACATGGTTAAAGGAAAACAAGCTCTTTGCAAGTAATCTCCCAGTAAGGGCATGAAGTTTCAGGCAGGTACAACAACCACGGAAAGTGCTTGGGTACTTGGCTCAGAAAACTGGGATTTTTTTCCCCCTACCAAGTGGGGCTTTTTTAAGAGGCGAGGAAAAACCCAGATATTTTAATCCAGAGTTAACCAAAGTTTCTTGTTTTTTCAACACAAAAGGACTTGAGTGGAACAATTTAATCTTGCCTGTAGCAGCCCAGCAAACAATGACACAGCATTTCTGCGAGGAGGGGGAAGCAGCACAGCCTAACAGGTCACTCACAGCCCTCTGAACTCTCCCACCACCAAAGCGATCCGACAAACGAACTCAATGCACATGGCCCTGACAAAAGTCTGGCTGGAAGCGGTTGTGAAGGGTGGGTGGAAAACAACAAACACCTTACACCTGTGAGCCAGATTTTCCGTGAAGTGCTTGCTTTATCTCAGGCTGTGCAAACAACGGAGGAGATAAGGAAGTTAAGAGTTTCCTTCCCACCATACTGGGGATGCAATGCCAGGACACCGGAGAGGTGACCATGTCAAACAGCACTTTCTTCCCTGAGCATCTGACTCAACAAGAAAAACAGGCAACATTGCTAGAACAGAAGATAAAATGAGATGATATCTCCGTTCACTTGGTAAAACCAGTTCATCAGCAGATTCTTAAGAAAAGCTAGGACTACACTAGACTAAGCCATTACTATTTTCTATGGAAATAAAAGTATTTGCATGCTCTACTTACTTCCTCTCTTTGCACTTGTATCTCTTTTATGCAAATGACAGTGCTGGGTCAGATAGGGTTGTAACAGCCAAAAGTTATGGGGGTGTCACACAATTCCATAGGTTACCATAAATTAATCCCTTTACATACCCAATACTACAAGGCACAAAGAGTACATACAGGAAAGGCAATATGATAAGGAAAGCAACAGCTGTGAACTTTTTGGAAGAAAAATAGAAGGTAAAACCAAACTGAACATAAGGGAAAAGAGGGGACATTAGATATAACCAGGCAAGCTAGGGGGGATGGTTCTGCAAGGAAGACCTATAATATGACACCACATTCAAAAAAGGAAGTTACTTAAAAGTATGAATGAGGAAAAAAATGAACAAGCAATGGAAAAAAAAAATTACAGGAAATAAATGAGTTGAGCTGTAAACTGGAAGGTATCTGCATTACAACAGGCAGGTATAAAAAACCAGGTATTAAAAGCAGGGGAGGCATTGTAGATAAAACATTCTCAGGAGACAGCAGTGGTAAAAAAAAGGGGAATAAATTACCAGTTCAATATACTAAGTAAGCCATACGAGTGCACAATTTTATCTGGTATTTGGTTTGTTTTCTACAAGCACAATCAAAAGAGAAACAAGACACCCTACCAAGGAGTGACTGAGATGGACTTAATGGAGGAACAACCTTCAGACAGGAACAAGCACTGGAGTTTTATCTCCAAAGTTTTGAAAATAGAGAAACCAAAAAGATGGACTGGAAAAAAAGGAGATAAATACCACACACTGTTGAGGGCCAAGCACCATTTCTGTTCACAGAAGAAATCAAAAGGATGGCATAATTATTAACAAGGGTAGAGGAAGTACATGGGCATCCATTAAGCCACATCCAGGATTTGAGTCCACTCTACTTTTCTGCACAAAGAGTGCTATGACACATCTGTTAGTGTCACCTGAGCAACTCACGTGTAAATTACATGGCCAACACATTTCCAGGAAATACTGCAAAAGTAAAAATATTTGGGGCCTCATAACTCAGACACTCACCACATGTAAATGTCAACACAATTTAATCACCATTGGTGTTTGTGCTCCAGCACAGAATTAGGACCACCAAAGTGGATCCCCTGCTACTCCATCTCATGGTTATGCCACATTCAGAGGCTCTCATATTAGCACTAAAAATGAGGAACAATTATGTTAAAACTACTTTGTTAACTGACTTTGTAGAATCTAACCCAAATTTCATTCCCAGTCTACTTTCCAGGCCCACCAGTGAGCACGTCTGGAGTGCCCTGGAGTCCTGAAACCAGCTGAGCAGCTTCAACTTAAATCAAAGTCAAACCAAACTAAAACACAGCCACTCGTAATATTCAACTATGATGGTCTGGGATGAAAAAAAGCAGCACTTGATGTTATAACAACATGTTTTATAAAGCAAAAGCTCCAACCCAGGCTATCTTAATTCTGACATGTCTAAGTTTAGTCTCTTATTGTATAGCTTTGAATTTTGTCGCTAATCCTTTCCGCCTGTTTATAATACAGAAAACTAGGTAAGTGTGGAGATAAATTAACAACAACAACAACAACAACAAATCAGGAAAAGCACTCTCTTCTGAATTATTTCCAATTTTCATACCTTTACACTCACAAAATGTCATAAATACTGCACGTGCAAAATGCAATTGTTGAAGTAAACTGAATGCTATCTGAAGATTGAGAATATCCTTTTTGAAAGCCAAGGTAAGGACAAGGGAATGTATTTAGGATCTTTGTTATGCAAACTATATATAAGCACCTCGTCTTAACATTTTTACTTTTTCCTGTGCTAGGCAGCAATTTTTTGTCAGTTTTGCTCATTGCCAGCTTGCTACTGTCTATTTTTTTAAACATTTTTCGATCTTACAGTGAATTAATAGCTCAATTTATTATGGCCATTGATAAAAGATGGAAGGGTGGGAAAAAAGCCAGAGAACAAATAAGAAATTCTTACAGCTACCAACAGCCGAATTTCTTTCTCCTACTACAAACATAAGTTTAAATACACTTTGTCCAAGGGACGTATATAGATATTAAAACAACTCTACTGCTTGGTATGACCAACTATAGAAAGGGGTTAATTTTAGTTAAATTCAGGGGTTAAATTAAGGGGTTAATTCAGTTAAACAATGAGTAATTAGCTTATTTGGATTATGTTTCCATTTTAATGTAAGTTATGTATCTCTAGTCAAATTTCAGGGGTTTTTTTTGCTTTAATCTTCTATTTAAGTTCTTCAACAGTACCCACAACTCTCCTCATATCTTGTCCTTGATGGACACTAAGAACTTTGATGTGTTCCTTTGGGAAGTGGACATTAGGTTTCAGATAATAATTTACTCATATGCAACTATCCCAGAAGCAAAGCTGCCTTGATGCTGAAATAAAAACCTTGTCTCACAGTTTAAACCAACCTTCCTGGAGAATTACTTTAAGATGCTGCCAGAGTTGTAAAATAGGCAACAGGGAGTAGTAACATCCTAAATTGAAAAACCAAAGATACAGCAGAGCATACAAACCAAAACCCAAACAACATGTTCTTTTAAGTCATTTAGCCTAAATGAGTCAGCTTCACAAGGCTGAAGAAGCTCGTTAAGATGCAGGTTTCATTTCTGAGTTTATGCCAGCAGATACATTGTTGGCCAGAGAAACTAGGTTTGGGTATAACTCCATAGCAGCTCACTCTGCCCCAGACTCTGTGCTACCACACCTGCACAGCTCTCAGTATCTGATTTAAAACTAAATTAGGAACTTCTAAATCATAATATGGTAGTGGCAGCATTAGGTAAGGGAACTGGTGTCAGGTCACAGCACTGTCCTGAAACTACAAGGACAACTGGACTCTCTAGACAGTAGTTTGAGAGTTTTCTCTTTTTTTATTTTCTTCCCCATTCCTTCCTCTTAGGACCAAGGAACATCCAGTGCTTCCAACGCTCAGACTGGAGGAGTTTATGTTGGTATAATTGAAAGACGGTAAGCAATATGGAGCCATAACAATAAGCCTATTTCAAGAATTTTAACTGCTATAAACCTCATCTTTGAATTTGCCAGCTCCTGCTGTGCCTTATGCAAATTCTTACTGCACAGGCATCTTTATTTTTTGTTTGCCAAAGTTCTGACAATTTCCATCCTGCATAATAAGACTTAAAATATCATATAACACCTTAAAGCTCCCAAGGTGGTTTTGTGTCAATGTTCTCAAATTATCGCATGTATAAGAACATCTTTAAAAACAGTCCCCTTTCCCAAGAATTTGGTAGAGCTGAAAACACTCCTGCAGTAGTACATGCTCAATAGAGTACTA
The DNA here is from genome assembly GCA_013398015.1 of Oreocharis arfaki. NCBI lineage: Eukaryota > Metazoa > Chordata > Aves > Passeriformes > Paramythiidae > Oreocharis > Oreocharis arfaki. The sequence goes on from VZRR01012549.1 coordinate 454,601, forward strand.
CATCCTAAGAGTGCTTTTTCATTTAGGCAGAGCTGCTGCTCAGCACCAGATGTAAGCATAGGTTCATTTTCAGGCGTTCATTACTTCGAGCCCATTATTTATCTCCTTTCATCAGGTTTTATAGACCCGGTGAGAGCACGGTTAATGCTATGCCCAAGGAGGATCTCAAGCTGAACCTCCGACTCTGACGAGGTACAGAGCAATCAGCTGAAACACAAATTTCCCCACTGTGTCGCGGGAAGATGCCTCAACCCTGGAAGGCAGAAATCATCTCCATGGACCAGAGGGCCATTCAACCCCCATCTAACTCCAAATCGTGTTCCTAACTCCAAGTCTTGTTCCCTCCTCAGCACAGACATCCTTCAGGCCACACTGTGGCACGCCCCAGGGCCGGGGTCCCAGAGCCAGCATCGCCCTGCGCTGCCGTGAGCGGGACGATGCGCACAGCCTGCCCAATAAAGTCACTGAGGGGACAGCCGGGCGGCAGAGGCCGTGTTCGGGGACAGGTAACCAGCACCCGCGGGGGACACACGGGCACCCTGCTGAAGGCACAGCAAAGTTGTTCTGCAGCGCGGTACCCCCGCCCGCCAGCAAGGGAAGGGGCCCCAACTCCGTCCTCCCAGGTGTTTCACCGGGAAGCCGGGGCCGGTCCC